>CAXAMN010019358.1:60152-83843 GCA_963970005.1 Durusdinium trenchii | reverse complement strand
GAATAGAAACCTGATATCCAATCTTCATTGGCTACTCTGACAGCCAATGCAAACCTTGCCATCTTTAAGAGACAAGTCAACAAGAAAGGCAAAACAGTCGGCTCAATGTCTGCAGTGCTTTCGCATGGCCAAACATGGAGAAACGTTTTGCAAACGCTTAGGTCGCGGACTCGGCAGGTGTCTCTTCACTGAGACCCTCTAAGAGGTGCATCCTAAGTTTTTCATGGATCTTTGATTTGTGGCAGGCTGCAAGAGTTTGTGCAAGAGTTGTAGTCTTAGAAGGATAAGTCGGATAAGTGGTGCTATGATGTTCTCAATGTGCTTCTAATAATAAGACATTGTTCGCTACTAGGAACAAGTGCATCGCTACTAGTAACAAGTGCCTTACTAGTAGTAACAAGAAGCTAGTAGAAACAATATATAAATTAGAATTGGTTCAAGAATCTAGCCTTGGAGCCTTGGAACCTCACGACACAGAGTCATCCTCATCTTCGCGTTCCAAGGGGGGCAAAGGCAGACCTGGAGTTACGGCAGTAGCCGCACTGAAAACACAACGTTGCAAAGACTGCTGTTCGCTCCTTTCACCACGTTCGCTCCTGCCTGGGTGCAAACCTATAAACTGCTGGAAAACCTGGGTGGAAACAAAGCTTTCTCAATGTGAAAGCGAGTAAACAGCTTGTGTTGGTATCTTGTACAATCGTCGAAACGGCACAAATCATTGCCCTTTCCGGAAAATGCCACTACGGCGTCTTCTCCCAAAGACGGTGTTTTTTGTTGTGACTGGGCGGAAACGGGCTGAAACCAAAAAAGAAGCTGTTTTTAGGCGTCCAAACGACGGATTTTGAGCACATGTTTGCAACCGTTTGCAACCCCTAAAACGGCATGTGTTTTTCATTACGGCATCTTTTGACTCAAAAATGCCTCCGGTAAAAATTTGTGCTGTTTGAAGATCCAAGCATGAATGACAATTGAACTGATACAAGTGAGCTCCCCAAAACCGAAAAGTGTCACACTGCCTAAATTACAGTACCCAATTTGCCACTGCTAGCAATCACCTTTCTCTGAGGCAAAAACATCATGAAAGTTCTCCAGCGGCTTTTTGTCATCGTCATGCACCTCTGAAGCTTTGGATGTGACATACTATTTAGAAACATGTTTCTAGTAGGTTGGAGGCCATCGCTAGTAGGGTGGAGGCCACTACACTTAGGTTGGAAGCTATTAGGTTGGAAGTGAAATTAGCCCAGAGGAGCATCTAGAATCTAGCCGCGCAATGCAACACAAACGGAACCCCGAAACCAAAAAAATAGACTGAAAACCATCACTCCTTGCACGATTGTCCATGTCCCCAAACCCCGAGGACCTTGAGCTCCTCGAAGTTAAAAACTATTCCCACAGAGGTCAACTTTCGTCTTGAAGACCCGCTGTCATCTCTTTCCTGGCGACTTTCGTCCTTAACATTCTCACTCTTTCTTACTCTGTTTGCTTCATTCCAATCTCGCCTTCTGGAAGGCCAAATCATGCAAAAAAAATACATGGAACGAAAGGTCGGTCACGCCATGCGCACCACTTGTCCTGCTTGAAGAGCATCACCCCAACCTGCTGCAGAGATCTTCGCGTCAAAATCACATGATTCTGCACCTCGAGGCAACGCTCGCAGCAGACGGCGCGCCAGACGCGCACAACGCCGTGCGACGAGCGACGTCAGAGGCGAAAAATTGAGTTCTCCACGCGCAGAAGGTCTTGCAAGTCCATGGCCCTGTCGAAAAAGGAAGTTGAAGGCTGTGATAGGTGGTTGAAGGTCGTCTGTGTTCATCTTCATTCACCTATTCTTTGCTCAGCAGTGTGTGTTTCACATAGTGAATTTAGCTGGGCATCCAACATGGCGTCTTCATCCATGAAATTGGCTGCCTGAGCAAAATCCAGCCAGCAGGGGTGAACGAACCAGAGTCGTGAAAAAATGACAAGCTAATCTACGTCGAGATGACCTGAGCCAACATCACCGACAGACAAGCTGTGGCAATGTGAGGATGCCAAAATGCAGGTGAGATGATGACATGTTTGGAGAACAATCAGATTTGGAGCGTTAAAAATGAGCGTGTTGAAAGAGAAAGTCGTAAACAAAGTGAAAACCCTGCGGCAACAGGTTGAGTGATACGATGATGACTTTATGTGTGCGGCACTTACAGTTGATGAAGTAACATCAGATTGATGAAGCTAAAGCTGAGTTCAAAATGAAAAAGCATACGAAGCAGCCAGTGATCTTGCCTCCCACATACGGAGGGATCAAGAGAAGTTTAACCAACCGAGGAGATACAAACCTTACTACTAGCAGCAAGAAGCTACTAGTAACAAAGGGCATCGTTACTAGGAGCAAGGGCATCGCTATTAGTAGCTAATTTGCTACTAGTAACAAGAAACTACCCGTCGTTGAGTTCTTTGTCACATTCCTTGGAGGAAGAGTCTCCAGTGACTCCAGCTAGCAACAAGCAGTTTTGGTGATACCTCTTTGACGCTCCTTTAGGAATGTCGACAAAAGCAGAGTCCAACTGTGCTAAAGGATATAGCCTCTAACCTCATCTAACCTCAGAGTGTTTATAGGAAGATACAGGAGTCACTATATTGGGGCACTGTTGATACACCAAGTGCATGTTTCCCTGCCTTGACAATAGCTTCCAGCCAGCCGCGCAGTGAGTGTTGAAAGCTGTCGTACAGTTCCTGAAAGATGTGCCATGACAGTTCTATCAAGAAGCCTTCATTTTGCAGCACTGCTTTGGTTTCTTTTGTTTGTTAATGTTCCCTTTCTTCGTGTGAAATCTTCACTTTTCTTTGCTGCTTTACCTTTCTTTGTGTTGGAAGCCTTTTCACCCTGCCTGCGTCTTCTCAAACTGCTTTGGATCGCAACCAAAGACTACCCGACCAAGGCCCCTCAAAAACTGGCGTTTTCTTGAATTCAAGTCGAAATTATGCTGCATTGGCCATGGGTCACAAACAACCGAGGCGTCTAACGACCAGACTTCTGCGTCAATTCCATTCAAAAGGTTCTCTCAGGTCTCAGTTCATTGCTCTCTGTACATCTCTCTCAGCTGGACCCAATTGTTTTCATAGTGGATCACAGTCCTGCACAGCACAACAAAGTTTAAGAAGCACAACCACAGCCCAGCAAACCGCCCAGAAGCGACTTGACACAGTACAAACCACGCTCATTCTTTCAGGGTCTTTTCTCGCGAGCTCCAGAGCTTCATGAGCGCGAGTCTGATTCAGCAGAGAAAGACACGACACAGTCTGAATAGATCTGAGAGTTCTATGACAAAGAGGTCCGTCTTGCTCATTTATTTGTCTTGCTGATGCTTGTCACAAGCTGGCAAACGTCCAGCTGCCATGCCACATACTGTGCCTGGAGCATCTGTCAACACCTCCCACTCGGGAGATTGTCTTGAGAGCACAACTGCCGAAGGAAACGGAAAATTGAGACATCCCAGTTCCCGCATTTCCGGCCGACCCGTGTACCAGTGGACGAACGCATCCACCAAGTAGCGGACATTGCTACGAACTGAGCACGCCAGGCGAACACCAGCTTCATCACAGACACGCCCTGCTTGTAGCGCAGAGTACGTGCTGGAAAACTCTGCGACGATGACCTTTCACCAGGAAGATTGGAATATGCCATGAATATTTCTACTGGCGAACGCCAGCTTCCAACTAGTCCCTAACCGTTAACCTATCTTCCAACAGTTTCACTTCCAACCAGCAAAAAGTAGGCAAATCTCTCCGACCAGGCCTCCGGCACATGCGCTTCGATCGCTAACCGGACGGCCTCCATCTCCATTTCGCTAGCAATCTTCGCTTGGACGTAGCCAAGGTCTTCACTGTGAAGACTGATGTCTGCTAGGTGCCCAGAGAAGTCCACCACAAGAACCTTCACAAAAGTGTTGCAAACATATAAAGTAAGTTGTGGTGGAACAAGACAAAGCATGCTTTGTTTCACACATATTTGGTGGAAAGTACATCCATTTGTGCCTGTCGATAGATCCGTCTCAAACTGATGAATGACGACAGGGACAAATTCCGAACAAAAATCATCGGATCGAGACACCTGAAACTGACGTGACATGCCAATTGCAACATCACGCAAAAGCGTCGTCTTCCCGCAGCCAGCTGGGCCCAAAACAATCGTAGATCCCTGGTCGAACAAGTCACGAGCTTTCCGGTGAAGGCTTGACAAATGGCCTTACAGCAAAGGTAGCAAATACACAGCACGACTTGATTTGATAGGAGGAACTTGGCAACATGAATCAAAGTGAATTGGGAAGCACAGAATCAATGAATCACAGACTTCCTTTGCAGAATCAAAGGCTTCTCAACATCGTCCCAGCAGCGGCCAATGTGCACAGTGACTCTGCCAATTCGCTGCGAATCGCACAGACCGAAACTGGCCTTGTGGGGTGACCCTTTGATATGCACTGAGTCCACTGACTCCTTCCAACCAAACCTTAGATCCGGACACAACTGTACAAAATCGTCCAAACTGGGATGTTTGACAGATATTTGCAGAACTTCGACCTGCTAGATCCTGCTACAATCAGAAACATTCCTTTTTCGTTTAGAATATCTTATGTCAGATTAAGGAAGACGACCAAACCCGTGTTTCCGACGACAAGGCGCCTCTTTGCCAACTCGTCCAAATCACGTTGCGAGATCACAGTGGCTGGCAACTTGCTTTGTTCCAGCCAACCAGTACATAAGGCAACCTGCTTGCAGACTCTGAACATCAAGGGCTTCATGCGTGGCGAAAAGAAACAGAAGTTGGTTCCACCGGACGATGCGGTGAACAAGTCTCCAGCCTTCATGGGAGCACCTGATTGGAAGACAAGTCTATGGGCTGAGGAAAAGAGCTCCGTGAAGTTCATTGGTGCTGCTGCAATGCGTGACGGCAGCAGCATACTAAAGGCTCCTGATGGTCCGAATCGCAATCTAATCGACATGAAAAGTCTCTAGACAAGATTCATCCATTGGTCTAGCATGATGCAAGTTCTGAAAAGACTATGCTTTGCGCCAGCTGATCAGGTCCTCCAGAATCGCCAGCATCTTCTTTTTGACCCTCGGCATCTTGGTAGTGGTGGCCAGCCCTTGCGCTTGCCTCAGGTTGAATATATAATTCATGCAAACCTGATTTGTATCCTTGTAGATGTTTCTTTTTGTTGCGTCACGACATGGAAAAGACTTGTGCACATTGCCAATTTGTTTCTGCCAAATGGCGCTTGGAGAGAGCCCTCTTCCCGCTCCAAAATTCTCAACCTCCTCCACCTGTTCTGCCCACTCTTCCGCCGCGTCCGAATCTCCTGCAACTTTCCAGGGGTTGGCGATGAAGGCTAGCAGGGCCAGGTGAGAAAGTTTCAGACTTGAAAACTGACAGACAGGGATCAATCATGCTGGTAGACCAGAACCAATTGTCTTTCACGAAAACTAGCATCAGCCAGCTGGAATCGCCTACCAAGTGAATTGTCCACCGGAGATGGCTTTGCCCCTCGGAATCCTGGCCAACAGCATCCCTTAAACGGGCGGTTCGGTGGTTCCGCCGGGCTCCTTGGGATCCTTCCATGGGCTTCGTAGCTTGGTCTTCCCACCTTTCAATGCAAGTGACACGCTTTTTAGTGCTTGACACAACGCGAAGGGACGGCAGCATGAAATGGTCAGCAACAAGGTCACTTCTTCGGTGTTTGACCAATATGTCAAGCATGTCAAACACAGAGCCCAAACATCGGAACATGCCTGACAGAATCACTGGCCGCACTGTGATCCTGGCTCAAAAGGAGCGCTAAGTTTTCTTCTGGCTTTGCTCCCGTACATCGTATCTAAGGCCAAGATCAAATGCCAATATCTTGGCTGGGAGATATGACATTCTCAAACGAACGTTCCTGACATAGAAAACAATGTTTCTTCACGCTTCCAGTCCTCGCTGTCGGTACCGTCTCTGGCTGCGACGCCAAGATTGCAGCTTTCTTCAGGTACGATTGCTTCTGAATCTTCCGCGGATGGTGGGTGGGCTGCTCGAGTTAAGTGGTTTTTCTTCCATCTGGTAGCGGAGCTGCTTTCCTTGACCAAAGACACCATCTTGCCATGATCACTGGTCCACAAAAAGAAATCTTGGGGCCGTTCTCGCACAAAATTTTCAAGATCGCAGGGATCTGGGAAATAGGCCCCGCAAACCTCATCATGCTCCAAGAATGACAGTGGCACGCTTTCACCTCCTTCCTCGCGCAAGCGGCATGATATTGCCAGTTTGGCAGAGGCTGCATCAGTTTGATGGAGGCCCCCAATGCTGTCCCCTTTGTTGGGCACGTCTTGGACCAGATCATCTCCAACTCTTTCTGTCTCGAACCGATGCCTGGCACCATCGGCGAGAGAAAATACGTGGCCGAACTCGCTGCCAGACAACTTGAAAAGATATGGTCGCTGCGTCAAAAAAGAGAGCAAAATGCGGCAGGTGTCAGAGTCGTTCGGCAGATCTGCGTATTCTTGAAGCGCAAAAAGTGAAAGAGACTGCCCGTTGGGGGCAAGGGCATTTTGCAAAGTTGCTTCCAATGTAGATTCAGTGTAGCCACCCAAGATCTCCGTCTCACATTCACCTGTCCCCAGCAGCCCCACCAATGGACCAAAATTTGGATGTTACGATCGTTGTATACATAACTCAAAGCTAGTGTGGAAATTTGACGTTCGATGATAATCTGATATACATGTGTATATATATGTATATCATGTTGTTTTATTTTCATATTATTGATTTACATCTTTGTGTCTGTAAAAGCCTAGTGCGCAAACAGACCACAGCGCTGAGGTGCAAAAGAGCTACCCTGCACACTCTGGAAGTCTTGCGTTTCCTCTGGCTCGTCATCCTGCAGGCATGAAGCAGCAAAGTCTGAAAACCAACTTAAACAGTGAAGGAACAATATGTTTCACAGTGTGCCCACGCGTGCGTGTGTGTGTGTGTGTGCACCTTGGATTCAGAGGCTACCTTTGGGTTATATAGGTTTATTACTCTATAGTGCAGGGGGCACAGGTGTACCTGCTGAAGGTTGTGGCTTTTGGTAATTACGTTCTTCTTTAGGCTCCAGGCTCTTTAGGTGAGATTCTCAGGTCGGCAGTCACGCACTCGCCGCTCGTTCTTGCCAGCTTTCTCCCTCGTCTTTCACCTTGTACTTTGAACTTGGAGGAGTTGAACTTGCAGGATTTGAGGTAATTGATCAGACCGCATTACGTAATACCTTCTTCAGGGCAAATGGCTGCGTCAGGGTGTACCCCAAGAGTGCCCCCTGTCACCTTGCCGAACAAGGTTTTGTCTTTTCTCCCGCCGGAGACAGAGCAGTCCATAGCGGACGGAATAGGCCTGCGCTAAACGTAAGTTAAGCTTGGTCGACTTGGATAGAGTTTGAGCCGGCTGAACGCCGGAAGGTGCCTACAGCATGCGGAGACAATCATTTTGACACGGCAAGAGTAGGCCGCAGCGGCCGTAGTTTGGTCCGTTGGGACCGTCCGGGCCTTATGCACACACACGGCGCTTCACCCACACCAAACGAGACGAGGTTTTGCTAGGTTATCTTTAAGGAGGTTTGGCCTCATTTGTTTTCGGCCCTCTCATCGGTTTTCCCTTTCATCTTCCCCCTCCGCACACATCTCCTTTGCTCTTTCTTTCATGCCTTTTGCGCCCTCATGTCCGAACATTTCACTCCTTTCACATCGGTCCGGCCCTCAGCGAAAAGTTGCACTTGTACAGAAAAATTAGGTTACAGGCGGCCCAGGTTTTTGATAATGAGGTTTGGCTCATCGGCTCATCGAGAAAGCGGAGATTGATCACCTCCGTGTACCTGCTGAAGGCTGTGGCTTTTGGTAGTTACGTTCTTCTCTAGGCTCCAGGTTCTTTAGGTGAGATTCTCAGGTCGGCAGTCACGCACTCGCCGCTCGTTCTTGCCAGCTTTCTCCCTCGTCTTTCACCCTTGTACTTTGAACTTGGAGGAGTTGAAGATGTAGGATTTGAGGTAATTGATCAGACCGCAGTGCGTCATACGCGTTTTACTCAGGCAATTTTCTCACTTAGGCTTCTATTGATTCATGCACACACAGCAGGGGCCAAATCCCACTTTGCAGTCGATTGCCCAACGAAGAGGGCTGCAACAGCAGCTGAAATCTGGAAAGGACGCTGCCCGGACACCCCTTCATTTACAGGCGGCACAGAAGCTTTTGTCGTTATTGAGGACTTCATTTCACAAGGTTGCTTTCCACAGGTTCCGGTCGTCGTGCACGTCTGCTACTGCGTCCCCAGCTTCACCGCAACTAGCACTAAAGGGATACTGCATCCCTT
This sequence comes from Durusdinium trenchii, assembly GCA_963970005.1. Classification (NCBI taxonomy): domain Eukaryota; class Dinophyceae; order Suessiales; family Symbiodiniaceae; genus Durusdinium; species Durusdinium trenchii. The sequence continues at coordinate 75,487 of CAXAMN010019358.1, read as the reverse complement.
GCACAACTGCCCTCTCATCAGACTCTTTCTCAAGTTTGTTGTCCCAGCGTCTCGCATTGCGGTATGCTGTGTGATCCCCTAGTGGGCAGCGTGTGCGCGCGCGCGCGAAGCCCTTGGAGTCAAGGGAACCTTTCCTTTTAAAAAGCAGGGGGGGGCAACCCCACATTGCTGCAGTTGTGGCGGATATCCGGAAGTGACGCCTTCTGGACGTACCTGCTCAGTTTGTGGCGCTTTAGTCACATCCCAATCTAGCTTTCAGGCTGTTTGGGTGGAGGTAGGTCGGCAGACTCTGCACGTCTTCGTCGTCCGTGTCGGTCACTCGGCCGTCGACCTTGAACCTTGGTGGAACTTCCTTGGAGTTGAGCTTCAGAGTTGACTTTTGGGTAACCCTGGACTTCACGATGCTCAGACCGCTTTGCATACCTAGTCCCTGGTTTCCTCAGGCGTTCATACCTAGGTGGGCGTGTGGCAAATTGCTTTCAATTCAGTATATACGCAATATCCCGAGTGTGTGTCTGTCTGTGTCTGCTCAAAATGCGTTTGAGGAGGTCCTTCTCGACCACGTCCAGGTTCACAGTGGACGATCCATTCAGCAAAGACACGCGCGCCAGGTGTTCTAGACAATCCAAGCAGCTGGTGAGGCTGACCAAGTTGTCTGTCGCGTCCGAAGAAACTGTGAAAAGATAAGGTTTTTGCAAGAGATACTCCTTCAAATCGATGCGGGGCATGGTCTCTTGCAAGTAACCCACTTCGCCTAAGTATCGAATCTCCCCAAGGGGGAGAGATTTTAAATCTCCGCAAATGGTCTTTCCCAGCTCTACATCCCAGAGGCTTGGAGTGGACGCAGGAGAAAGGGCTGCAAGAGCGAAGCTCATGCTCGGGAAATGGTCTTTCCGGTTGTGCGTGAAGAAGGTGACCGAACAGCCTTCATTCGTGGTTGAGAACTTCGGTGAACTCTTCGGAAGCTTGCTCCGCCTCTTCTTCACCCTTACTCTGACCTCCTTCTGGGTAAGCTTCTCAAATTCACGTAGTACCCATAATCGTCTGTTGCCTGACCACGCATAGAGAGTGTTGTCATTTTCCAAGACGTCAATCTGAGGGATCTGGTGCGTGAGCAAATTGCCATCAAGCAGTTCCTTCAGCATGGTGGCAACAAGGCGTTTATCTTGGAAAACTACCCTGATGCTGTCATGGCACCAGCGAATTTGCGAAACGGGTACCTCGATCTCCCCACAAATGGGCTCTGCAGTTGCAACAGGCACACTCGGAGTTTGCGCAGCTGCTGTGCCTCTTGCCTTTTGTTCAATCGCCTGCCAATGACCATACAAGCACTTCTCACGGAAGTTGCACATTGGGATGGTTTCAGGCTTCACATGCTGGCGTCCATCTTTGTGATCTTTTTTGGCAGGACAGCAGTCCCTCAAAAAGTAGCAGCAGTATGATGCTAAGCTGATGGTGTTGCCCTCAAAAACCAACAGACCGTCATGAGCTTGGCAGAAGGCCCTCGCTCCTGCATCTGAGATGATCGCCTTATGAGAAGGATGAAGCTTGTAATACTCACCGAGGATGCTTCCATGTATGGAACCGCCCATCTGATGGATAAACAATGCCAAGTTTGCTGCAATCGAGCTTGGAGTTGCCTGGCCCTTACCCGTATTCTTGCCGGTGCTCTTACCGGTCCCTTTGCCAGACCCCTTGCCTTTTAGACCTTTCGCCTGTGCCTCAATCTTCGCCCAGTGGCCTGCAGTGCACTGCTTGCCATGCTGACAATGAGCTGCACCTGTTGGAACCTGGCTGTGCAAAAAGCCCTGGTGGGTGGACGTCTTCTCACAGCGGCCCTGCAGAAACAAGCAGCAATGCTTGGGCAGGTACAACTTGCCCCCACCTCCATCATAAGCATAATGCAAAAGCCCTGGATGTTCTGCACAGAAAACCGGAAGCTTATTTATGACGCTCTTGTGGCTAGGATGTTCAGCATAGTACTGGTGGAGTTGACAAGCAAGCATGGAACCTCCTCGGTGTTCTCCCAGAAAGATTGCAAGTTGAGCAGCAACTTGCATGGATGTCGCAGATATCAGACTGTTGGAGGTGGTGGAACTAGAAGCACGTGCTGGAGACACTTGGCTGGGCATCTTGACCTTGAGCTGCAGGTGAGGGCCGTCTGATGGGCCAACGGAGATGTGGTCAGGATACTCTTTGCAGAAACTCACCACGTTCTTTATCAAAGCACGATACGAAGGGTGCTTGGTATAAAAGCCAGCAAGCTGGTTAGAAGTTATGATACCACCTTGCTCCTGAATATGCTTTATCAAATCGAGGAGAATTTGTTGCTTCTGAGAGGATGATGTAGCCATGGTCAGTCAAAGCAGTCACAGCAACAATCACGTCTCAAGGACACAGGAGCACAAAGCGCCACTACCTCTGCAAACAATGTGAATACACGACCTCTTTCTTCAGCTCGTCACTCAAAGTGCACATTGCTCCGGGATGACAACATTCGCAGCCTGTTGAAGCAAACGCGCTGCAAACGAGCCAAGCGGCTGCGTCACGTACCTCAGATCTCCAATTCTGGGACAAAGATAGAGCGAGATGACAAAGGGAAAGCAAAGGCCTTCCACTGAGGCCTTTATGACTTTATGAAGCATTTGTGTGAAACCTGTCATTCATGTTCTGTGTTGTAGCAGGGCACAGGCTGGCTTAAGACAGTAAGCAGTGGGGTTAGCGATTAGCTTTCTGTCCAGAAAGACTTCCTTCAAATCTACATCGAAGAAAACGATATAGAACTTTGAAGGTGTTGGAAGGATTCAAAGCCCATTCAAGACCCGATGTGGCCACTTCATGTCCTTCTGTAGCGAAAGGAGCAGTACAGCGAATGCCTCACAACACTGTGCATCGAACCATGCACAAAAAAGCAGGATTTGATTGTCGCCTTTGGGAAGACGAGGAACACGTAGAGTATGAGCTTCCTATCAGAGAAACATATGCGACACTCCAAAAAATCCAAAAGCAGACCATTCAAGCCACAAACCACAAAATTAAGAGTATCATTCTCACTTTGTCTCCAACTTATGTACACCAAAACGGCCAACAAAGACGACGGAGACAAAGCGCATTGTCCTTTTGACGTCTCAGTTGGCTCCGTGTGCACCTTAGGGTTGGAAATTGCCAGTGGCGCAGCAATGCAGCTTCCAGCAGCTTTCAGCCAAGGATGGGACGAACAGCAGAACCTGCACTGCACTGGCTGGGTCAGCAGCACAAACATCAACAAAGCAAATCAAAGCAAAGCAGGCCATTCTGGTGAGTTATGTCCAAGATCAAAACCCCTTGAGACTTTCAAGTACTTGCAGTCGTTCTTCCTAATCGAGTTGATATTCAAGATTGTTTTGGGCCAAGTAGCAGAGCCAGGAGCTGAATCCATGAGCACCTGAGCAGGACTAGAACTTCAGAAGGGCCATCGCAAGGATAGTGTGCGGGTTCACATAGTCAGTTGCCAGTTTGTGATACTGATGATGCTTGCCTCCTCCGCACTTGCCCGAGATCGAAAATCCACCTTGCATATTGAGTTTTGAGGCTTTTCAAAAGCTTGGAACGATCCTACACTGCCGTGTCGTTGTCATATGCTATATGGGGTCCAGCTCTCGCTTGTTCAAGACAGATACAAAAAGCATTCTTGAAAAGGTCCACCTCAAGCCGCTGTTTCAAGGAGCAGCGTGCATTGTAGAAGAGCTTGTTTCTGGCACCGCTCCTGTGCTCGCATGCACACAATAGCTTCTTGTTACTACTAGTAAGGCACTTGTTACTACTAGCGTGGCACTTGTTACTACTAGCGTGGCACTTGTTACTAATAGCGTGGCACTTGTTACTAATAGCGTGGCACTTGTTACTACTAGCTTCTTGTTTCTATCAGACCAAAAACAGACTTCAAAACCTGCATAATCGCTGCACACGCTGTTCTCGCCTCTTGTAAGGTGTGATGATCGCCCCGGATCCTGCCGCAGCCTCCGCAGATTTGTTGCTACTAGATCAAAGCTCCAGCATGCTATTTGAGGTACACTCCTCGCCACTGAATACAGATTGTTCCTTCTCCATCAATATATGGTGTATGCATGCTTCATCATGCTTCACTTTTCTACCACTGAGCAAAAAAGCCGTCCACAAGATAAGTTCGCGCTGTGAAAGCTGCAGCTCGAACAAACATCTGTGCTGAGACAGCACATGTGACCAGCTGAGGCCAACGCCGCCACCATCTGCCCACTTCTGCGAAGGCAATGTGCAACATTGCGATATTCACACAAATTGCATCATTAAGCCAAACATGCTTTCCCGGCTGAGCTCTGGGCTGGGACATCTTGTGAAAGGCGCACACAGCACGGTCAAGTCATGCTGCAAGACACTTCTATCGGTTGCAAGACACGTCGATTGAAAGGTCACATCCATTGGTCTGTCCGAGTCCCACCCCACATGTCAATATGCTCTGAACTCTTAGAAGATCGCTACGTGACCCGTAATCGAACCTGCAGAAGAGAGCCAACTGCACTGCTTTCGGCTTTCTTGTCTAACACGCTGGAATCATATGCGGTGTGTGGATTGAATAGAAAAGCTGCACAGGTGCAACAGCAACAAGAAATTGGCTGTGAAAAAAAATGAGGCAAGGTTGCCAATTGACTCACTGGGGAGTCAAGGTTGCCTGCGGCGTCTGCAACGTGGCTTTTCACATGCCTAGACTGTCCGCACCGAGACTGAATTCACAGCTGCTTCGCTGTATGTGAAACCCAAACGCATTGACAACCACCTCGAAGTCATGATATACCACAAGCTGACAAGCTGGAGAAGCGAAGCTTTCATGTCTGAGATCCAAAACAAGCTCTCGTCTATGTACACAATCTCGATGTTTATGTAGACCATGTGCATTTGCACTACTAGAATAGAATCGATCGAACGATAATACTATTTTTGTGAATTGCAATGACCTCCATACGCCGCGTACGCTTGGATTCTGTAACATGACTCGACCTTTGGCCGAGCCAGGGAGGTGAGACTCATGGAGGTGACCTCACCTGCGAGAAGCGATGAGACAGAGACGAATGGATCGTCTTCTTTGGAATAGGATCCTAGTAGCGAACAGTGCTCCGAGTAGTACGGCCAGGAGCCCCTAGTAGCGTCTTTGTTCCTAGTAGTGATGCCAGGAGCCCCTAGTAGCTTCTTTGGAATAGGATCGTCTAGAATGGATGTCTCAAAGTTGCGAAAGTGCAAAGAATGGAAAAGCGCCTTGACCCTCGGCTGCCTGGTCTGGACACCGCTGAAGGCCTCAGGCATGGAGCAACCAGGACTGTGTTCTTAAGTCGATTCCCACGTGTTTCCGTTCTTTTTCGAAAACAACTTATATAAAAGCAATGGCCTCCAACCTACTAGCGATGGCCTCCAACCTAAGACCGATGGCCTCCACCCTAATAGCGATGGCCTCCAACGCATGTTATTTGGTTTTTTCCGAAAACAACTTCCAAAGGTGTTTGCTCCATTTGGCTCCCTAAGCTGTTGGCGGGCGGGATGGCAGTGCCACACCACGCTCTTGGCAGAGATTCTCAAAGAGCGGAAGAACATCCTCCATGAGTCGGTTATGAACAACTCAACAAACAGTAGCAGACAAAGGAGGCAAAGGAATTGAACCAAAAGCGACCTTGAGCTATGTCAACTTGTTGTTCAAGTAAAATGAAGGCAGGCTCAGAGAGCTCCAGTCCTCCGTGTAGTCTTGGAGCGCATTGCTCAAGGCAAAGAGCATGCTCTGATTCTGCTCCCGCACTCCTCGTGCCTTCCCAAATCATGCTCAGAATTCCAGTGGAGGATCTGTAACAAAACACAACCAATTCAATGCACTTTCTCAAATATCCAAGTGTCCTTGGGATGAGTTATGTATATACAGCTCAATTGATGCTCTTGTTTGAACAGCTAGAAGGTCTGAAGAGCGTCCTGGATGTCTACAGCTGCCGGCGTCTCGGGAGCCAGATCCACACCAGCCTGGCGTGGGCGTTTGCAAATCAAGAATCCTTAAATGCTCTCCCACAAGAAGCTACTAGTAACAAGTGCCTTACTACTAGGAACAAGTGCCTTACTACTAGGAACAAGAAGCTACTAGGAACAAGACACAGCTTGCCAACTTTTTGAAGAAAACATCACGCCCATCGCCGATCACCCGAGATCCAGACGTGAAAATCTCTACTTTCAAAATCCGATTTCTTTTTGGCTCGCCTGGATTGCCCGAGCTCGAGCTGCTTCCAGCGCCTGATCAGCGAATTCCGACGATGTGCAGATCGGAATGCGGGACGGAAGTTACCAAACGGTAAACTTGACCTTGCTGTGAATTCACGTGTGTCAGGCGTTATGCCTGCTCCGCACGCTGTGTCTTGGCTTGTTGGCCCTCCACATCCTGCCGCAGCACCTAAGCGTGCAGTCGCCAAAAGGAAGCGATCGAGATCTGGGGGAGCATTGGGCATTCGGACTAGGAGCAAATCTAGGAGCAACCGGCAAACTGCACAGAATGCCGTTGCCCTTTGCGGTGAAAGAAAGAATGTAGTCTGAGATAGCTAGACGTGGTCACCTAGACGGATGAGTCGGAGTAAGAATCCAGACGATTCCCAGGCAAGAGTTTGTCTGTAAAGCGCCCACATTTGCACAAACCAGGAGCTAGCTGCTAAATTAAAGAAAGAAAGAAACAGCAGGTCCCGTTGCTCAGGGTGTCTGAAAGCATAAGAGCATATGGAGACATATGAACTCATGTAGACTGGAGGGCTTTTCTCATGTCCTTTGCATGTGAGTCTTGTCACATGCTCAAGGTCCTTAGAGTCCTTAGAAATACCATGTGTATGTTCCGCCAAGCAGCGTCCCGGGCAGCAGTGAGCTCATTGACCTGAGCCTGGAAAAATATGTGAAAATTGAATTCATACATGCCAAAAGTAACAGAATCCTGTTCACCATATCAATTAATCGGGAATGACAAGATTGTATGGAGGGCAGAAAACCCAGCACATCGCTTGAAAGTATTGGACTCGAGAAGTTCAAAACATAATTGCAACAGTCCTCCAACTGTTGCATGGAGCGCTGCAGCTCCTGCAAGGATCGTCACTTCCGTGAGCATCCGTGCCATGTTTGCCACAACCATAACAGTCCTCATACCGCTGCACATCCTCCTGAGCCTGGCAACCGGAGTCTTGGAGTGGTGTCGTGAGCGCACTGGGGATTCCACCAAGTTGGAATACGAGTGGAAAGGAAATGGCCTCCAACCTACTAGCGTCCTTGCTCCTAGTAGCGCCCCTAGTAGCTTCTTGTTCCTAAAGCTCCTAGCTCCAAAGCAAACAAACACACCCCAACCTCCTGCTCAATCTGCGACAGGACCTTCAACGAGGCGGTCGACAGAGTCTTGCTCACAATGTGCTCCGGCAGATAGACAAAGCAAATCAATTTTGACCTGTGCCAGCTACACACTGTGCCTTCTTCTTCTTGAAAAGGACCTCATTGGCAGCACGCGACTGCTCCTCTAAGGTTTGCTTCTCCTGCCCACAAGACCAAGAAAAGCAGCTGCGCTCGCACCCAAAAAAACCGTTCACAGTCAGAACTTGCCTCGAGTTCACTCTGATTCTGCAAGTTGGTGGTCTGGAGGTTCTCTTTGAACTTCTGGTTCCGTTGCACCAAATGCCCCTCGCTTCGCAGCGAATGCGAAAGCGTGCTGAAGCAAGCTACCAGAATGCCAAGGCAGTCTGATGAGATCAAATCTAGGAGTCCCTGACCAAGGTGTTCTCCAAGGATCGGATTTCCTGCACCATTTCGGATGTCAAAAGGATGTCATGCCAAGATGTCACCAGTTCGCATCTTCCAATCCTTTTCGGCCCGGCGGATCTTGTCATCCAGCTCATCACCCTTACGTTGCAGCTCCTCCTTCTCCTGAGCTGCCTAGCGCAAGTGAACCGATCGGGTGCAAAATGCTCCAAAACATGGGTCATGTTCGAAGTTCCCCAACAAATCTCTGTCCTTATCAAAAATTACAACAATAAAAGGGACTGGTGTCCAAAACAAAAACTGCAAAAAGGTGTTGTTCTCCGCTTCGTCGAACTCCGTTGTTCGAATTAAAGAACCCCGTTCACCTCGGTCCCCGACGAAAAATGAGGCGAATGGGTCCCAGTTGGTCGCAGTTGGTCTTTGTTTGCCCGCTTTTCGCAAGAAGACGGAAGCCTTGATCATGTAATGAGCTTGGCTCTTCTGCTCCTCTCCATCTTCTTTCTTCACCTGTCTCAACTTTGGCAGAAGCTGGAACTGATGAGTTAATATGATTTGTGATGTTTTTTTGTGCAAAACAAATGATGAATAAGAAGGAAAACACATCAAGCTCCAATGCCAGAATCATTCTCCATCAACCCCGTCCAGTGCGGGTCAAGGTTGGAGAAGCCATGGTTCAGCAACAATTTGCATTTATGCTTAGGAGGCCCTGTTCCGAACACACCATCAAGGGTTGGACTTACCTCTGGTGTCGATGATGCTTACTGATGTTAATTGCATTACTGAGATCGTGATGCCTTGTTGAAACTGCTTAGAGGAGGAGGAGGAGGAGGAGGAGACGGAGACTGATTGTATTTATCTTCTGGTCACATGTTGCCAACTCCTGAAAAGAAACTGCTTTTTGAAGCAAATGCATAGAGCAAACCTGAAGTGGATTCAGACTTCTGACTCCGGCTTCCAAACATATTGTTTGGATCCATTGACCTGCCTTGCACATGACATTGTCATACTTGCTCTTCCTGACAGAGCAGCTGGAGCAAAAGCGAGCTTGAACATAATTCAGCCTCTACATACTGCGTAGACTTTGTACTAAACCCATATCGAAAACGGCAATACCATGCTGCATCTTGTCTGCCAGGGCACAAGGTGAATATCTTCTGCTTTCGTTCCGCCAGCTCAATGGCTGCCTTCCAAAGCAAGGGAAAATGTCCGAACAGCTAAAGCTTGCCTTGTTTCTGGGTCAAGCAAATATGGCTTGCTGGATGTCATCATTTGATGCAAAACGCTTCCCTGTTTCGCTCTGTCATGAAGCTCAGTGCTCTTTCATGTTTTCCCAAAAAGACGTCTTAAAAGACATGTCCTGTGCTTCTCCGGCCTTGTGCTTCTCGTCCTCGGCCGCACGGATCTGCGCTCGCAGCACCTGGACCAAATGTGTCGAGAGGTGAACGAAACGCCCTAAGCGATAGCCTAGAAACCGACTAACAAAGCGTAAGATAGTGTCTTCTTGTTACTAGTAGCTACTTGCTCCTAGTACGGCCAGGAGCCCCTAGTAGCGATGCCCTTTGCTCCTAGTATCTTCTTGTTACTAGACCTCAGAGCTTTGTGTCTTGAAGATAAACCTAAAAGCCATGGCGAACCTAAACGCGAATGTCTTAAAGATAATCTCATGTCTTAAAACGAAGCGCTGGCACTGCTGGCGCTGCACTCAACAAGCGAATATATGACATCTCTGGTCAAAGACCGTCTCTCATGTCTCTCAAGTAGCTCCCGATCACTTCCCCCGGAGCCTCTGTATGGACTTCGATTTCTTTCTCTCTTTCCTGCGCAATGGAAGGTCGCCCACTGGTGCTGCAGCGTGTAGCAAGTGGACCAAGAATAGAACATCATCCATGGTCGTATCACCGACATCAGAGTCCTCCATGCTGATCTGAAGCTGCTGCTTTCGGTTCTCTAAACTGTACCTACACACATTCAGCTGGAATTCTTGGCCAATTGAACAAGAAACACTTGAAAACCTGAAGTTTTACTAGACCACGCAGAAATCTACTAAGTGATGTTGACACACTTGGCTTGTCACCAAGAATGCACGAGCGAGGGCACAAATTCTCCGTCTTCTGCGTCAGCTGCTGCTTCAACCGCTTGACCTGGATCTGACATTCTGCATCTACTTGTATTTCACAATTGTCTCTACTTCTTTGGAGGAGAGCAGAGCACCAGTCCAAGAAACCTTGCTGTTGGAAACCATTTACAGCTTCAATTAGCAAAGTTTGTGAGATGATTCACTTCCACCAGTCTGGCCTCCAGTTTCAGGATGTCATGCTGCATCAAGGATTCCTCCTTGTCCTGCATTGAATTTAGGTCAGGGCTCCAGTGCCCCAGGCCGTGCTACTAGGTGCTTCTTGTTCCTGGCAGTAAGGCCAGGAGCTACTAGTAGCGTCCGATCGCTCCGTTCGTAGCGATGCCCTTTGCTACTAGTAGCGTCCTTGTTCCTAGTAGTAAGGCCAGGCCGTTTTTTGAATGACTCCTAAGGATCGGAGATTTGCTAAGCATGCACTTGATGCAAGGTCTGCTCGGTCCCTCGTGTGCTGTTGCCTCCCTGAACGACAATGAACAATGGTGTTGGAACAGGTGCGGCTTTCTCAAAACCTTCTTCCACTCTGTCTCTCTACTATCTGTCCTTCACCACTTTTGAGACAGCACCTTGGCATTCAAGAAGAAGATAGAACGGCTCGAGCCAAATGCAGAACAACAATGCTCCCCAAGTAGCTAGGAATCATTTGTACTAGTGGAATTCAAGGCACGATTCATGATGGTGTTTTGGAGCTCAAGCTCTTCCATGGTGGTCTTCATGGCCTGCAAGACAACCACGTTTCCCATGGATTTGTCTCAGAAAGCTCTTGTTCCTAGTATCTTGTTCCTAGTAGTAAGGCCAGGAGCCCCTAGTAGCTTCTTGTTCCGACTAATAAGGCCAGGAGCCCCTAGTAGCTTCTTGTTGCTAATAATAATGCCAGGAGCCCCTAGTAGCTTCTTGTTCCTAGTAGTAAGGTCGAGATCTGTCAAGGAATCCAGTGCCTCGCAGTCCCTCTTCACGTTCGTGAGGTTTCTCTGGGAGTTCTTCAGCTCAGCATCCTGACAGTCACTGCCGCACAAACATGCCAGGTTATTTCATTTCAAACGGATCTACTGGGAAGTGAACTTCACCGAAACAGGAAATCACGAAACCAACCTGTCGCTTGATCTGTGCATTCAGGATGGCGTGCAGACTCTTTTGCTCGTCCAGCTGCTTGTCTAACTGCTCCACCTCACATCTCAACCCAGTGTTCCAAACAAATTTGTCACCATTGTCCAAAGATAAATGCAACCACAAGAAACAAAAATCACAAAGACCGTCTGTTTCTCTTCAAAAGACGAAGAAAGAACTGAAGACAAACAGAAACAAGAGCATGTTGTTCATGTGTTGTCCTTTCTTTCTCTTCTTTCTCGGCCTTTCGATTGTGCTCTTCCTTCTCTTCAATGGTCCGCTCCCCTGAGACCCGTGCCACCTGACCAATTGTGAACAACAATGGTACTAGTAGCGATGCCCTTGTTACTACTGGTAAGGCACTTGTTACTAGTAGCGATGCAATTGTTACTAGTAGCCTCTAGCTACTAGCAGCACTGCACTTGTTACTAGTAGCGATGCACGTGCTACTTATTATGCTCTTGCGTTTTCTTTTCTGTCCTTTCTTTCGTTCTTTCTTTAGACTTTGGGACTTTCTTTTTTTTGGGATTCATGGTCAACAACGGCGACTCCAGAGCAATCCAATGTCGCTCGTCACGAAACGCACCTTGCGCTGCATGAGCTGGGACTGGAAGTCAACAGCATAAAGCAGCTCCTTGCAAATCCAAATCCAATAAGACTCAAAGAGGCAAAGACATGCAAAGACTTCTGGAGAAAGTTATCATAAAAGGTTACTCTTTTGAAGCTCAAAGCGCAATATGCTCCTGTTGACGCTGGCGCTCTTGATCCAGCTTGCTGATCTGGAGCTGCAGGTTTTTGATGGCGGACCTCAGAGCAAGAACTTCAAAACAGCACCCTTTTTCTGCAAAACCAGCCATAGAGCCCTGCGAACAGTACAGTGTAAGCCTTAGCACTGGGCTGTGACCCACTGATAGCTCCAAGAGTTGTGGCCTTTGACAAAAATTGCATGCAGCGAAACACGTAGCGAAACACCAGCGCTGCGCAACCGACACGTTTCTTTCATCTTAGAATCTCTGGACCAGCTACTTGTCACTACCATGCATATATAGTGATGTCGCTATGCCCAAAGATTATGAGCCCGTTTGCCTCCTCCGCTCGAAGCCTATACAGCTCTTGGCTCTCTTTGTAGTGGCTTTCCTGGCGGTGCAGAATATGAGAATCGAGAACGAAGCCAACGAGATGGTCGAACACCCGGCCTTTGCAGCCTTCATCTCCTTTTCGACCATCTTCCTTAGGCCATGAAGACTCAGATCTTTTTTGTTTAAGAAAGCAACGCAACCGTGTTCAAGACTCTTGAGCATTGCAGGCTCTTCTCAAACATTGAACTGAGGGTCAAACCAATTTTAATTGAAGGACAAATAGCAGAATACTTTGTTTTTGATATTCAATCGAAGCCTTTCAAATCTTTCCTTGCAAGCCCAGCTTCATGTTGTTGAGCATGTCTTGCCTGGCTTTCTCTGCATCTTGGCCTGCCCCCAGAGCACACCACTTGGATGTGGCATCAAAACCGAAACTTCCTTTCCTGCATTCTGTCGCTTTCAACTGAGCAACGAACTCATTTGCTCTTTGCTTCTTCTGGTCTGTTGGTGCTCTTGAAGAGCCTTCTTGTGTCCATCCAGGCTTTTGTATGCCTGGTCGTGCCTGGCATCTTTCCAAGACCATGGCCGCAATGCCAAAAGAATCCTTTGTGAGGTTTCCTCGAGATTCCTCCCTAACTAAAAGCTTGCTGCCCCCACTTCTCTTTACGTTGCTCCAGCCGCTTTGCACCAACCTGCACTTAGAAGGCAAGCTTTTGAAGCGTGACAGAACGTGCATAGTCCAAGCCCGTGAAATAGAAACGATCCCGATTCTACACTGGTTCTGAATTTGAGAGGTTCGTGTGCGCCTCGTGCTGATTCTGCGTGTTGAGTTTCTCCGAGATGCAAGCATTCAGCTGGTTTTTCATCACTTCGACCTGAAGATCAAGGACGACGTGGGAAAGTTGTGCAGGACGACGACGCCTCAACATCTTAAGTGCACTTGCCTCATCCTTGAAGCCAGTGAGGGATGTCTTTGCTTCCTGCGGGAAGGAATCGAAAGGAATGGAAAGGAATCAAGTGATCCACAAGACCCTCCAAGTGTTTGTGTCGGCATAAGTAATAAGAGGGGTAGCAAGTGGTAAGTCCAAGACCCAAGGCTAGCTTGCGCTAAACGGACAATCACAGAGGCAGATTGTATATAAACCCTGTCCATGTAGTCCATTCGCATGCGAACAAGTTGTCGATCCTTTGTTGCAGGACATGTATATAATGTGCATGGCAATGTGCATCGCAAAGGTAACCCTTGCTTTTTGAAGACCGTTTTAGACTCAGCAATGGTCGGACTCGTAAGGTACTAGGATCACGGCTGTCTGTTGGATTGTCTGCTCCATCTTCTCGTTCTCTCCCTGGCGTTGTCACTTGTGGATATCAAGCCACAAAACTTCCTGGTTGTAGCATCACCATCAGAGTCAACAGTCATTCTTGCCACCTCAATGTCTTCGTGGAACTGCCGCCGTTCCTGACAAATCGATGAACAGCAAGCATACTCTGATGTGTGTCCGTGTGGTGCATGATTTGGTCCAAAACCAAAAGCACCCATTATCCGGCCTTCATTTTGTCTTCTTTGACCTTTTTCCGGGACATGTTGGCAGCGTACTCCTGGAGGCATCCATAAAAGGGATTCAAGACATACTTCACCGAGACATGCATTTGGTTGACATAGCAAGAAACAAGCTTGGACGGATTAGGACGGAGAGATATTTGCCTCTGGTCCCCTCAAAGATTCTCCAAAAGCAAAGGAAGCCGTTTGGATCCGTTCGGAGAAAAGGCGACCGCTTGTTGTTACTAGTAGCGTCCTTGTTCCTAGTAGTAAGGCCACGAGCTACTAGTAGCATCCTTGCTCCTAGCAGCGATGCCCTTGTTACTAGTATCTTCTTGTTACTAGTAGTACTGTTCGCTCTTGCACTCGAGGTGATCTCCTCTCCCAAACGCTCAAGTTGAGAATCGCGGCTCTTCATACCTTCAAGAACGTGCGTCATGTGCTCCTATTGGATGTCTTCGACACTGTACATATTGCGACGTCTCCGTTCTTAATGATTAATGCAAGCTCGAATCGTCTCTTCCTTGCATGTGAGCCTTCTGGGAATTTCAAGCTTTTAGAAGAAAGCTCGGCGAAAGAGTTGACAAAGTCCTAAACCTTCCAAGATGCTCTTGACTGATTCTTCCCACTGCTCAATGATCCTGGCAGCTTTGCAAGGTGGAACATGTAAAATGTGTACTACCCGATGCTACCGAAGACCAACCAATAGATCCACAGCAGAGCCAGGGGCACTTCTTTCTATCATCATGCAGCTGGCGGAAAAGCTCTGCCGTCTTGTCAAGCTCCATTTGTTTAGCCTCGCTTCTGACGCCATGGCAAACAGAGATGTGACCGCAACGGTGGTGTTCCCACCACTTTGACTTGCCTGGGTGTCAGTGATCAGATCATCCAGCTCCTTCCGTCTATTGGCATTTTCCACCTCACGCTCCAATCACTTCAGCTTTTGACTACCTGTGATTCTCCTGAAAAACCATCATTGAAAAATGCTCCCACAGATTTCCAGTAGCTTTGTTGGGACTCACATTATGTAGCTGAATGGGGCTCCCGCTGTGAGCTTCTCAACGGTGAGCGTAAGCTCGCGCACCTCTCGGAAGTCAATCTAGCTGCTCGGCGTCGTTCTTCAAGTCTTCTAGATTCCATTTGTGCAAAGTGCAGTTGCATGTTTGGGCAGCTTTCCATCGAATCACAAGAAAAAGGAGGCGCAGCAGGTCAGCTGTATCTTTTTCGATTGAGCATTGCAAAATGTCACTGTTCATTGTCCGCTGACACATCCCTGGTAGATGTGTCTTTGACAATGATCTGCAAATTGATCCAAAACGCCTTTGGCCTCTGGGTGAATGTCCAGATGTAGCTAAACCATCAACTGGCTCATCCAGGGAGCACATAACGGGTCCGTACAGAACTGCAAGTAGGCCTGGCACATCGGAAAGTCACTAGGAACGACGCTACTAGGAGCAAAGTGCATCGCTTCTAGTAACAAGTGCCTTACTAGTAGTAACAAGAAGCTACTAGGGGCTCCTGGCCTTACTACTAGAAATTACACCACCGTAGACCCCAAACAGTTTGTGTTTTTCAAAGTCGAAACTAGAGCTTGCGACGTCCAGAGCTGGGAGATAAATGTAAAGGATTGCAAGGCAGAGACGGACACAGCAGTACAGAGCGGGGGGACACATCTTAAGAAAGAAGTGAGAAGCCCTAACAGTAAACC
>CAXAMN010019358.1:30672-55152 GCA_963970005.1 Durusdinium trenchii | reverse complement strand
GAACCCGACCACAAGCACCCAGCCTGGGAGACAAATGAAAAGAACTGGGAGACAAATGAAAAGAAGTGGGAGACAAATGAAAGGGAGTGGGAGACAAGCCAGCCGCGAACCCGACCACAAGCACCGAGCTTGGGAGACAAATGAAAAGAAGTGGGAGACAAATAAAAGGAAGTGGGAGACAAGCCGGCCGGGAACCCGACCAGACCATCCAGCACCAAGGCGACCATTCTTTAAAGCATTGAGAACCCCTAACAGTAAACTGTTTGGGGAACAAGAACGCTACTAGGAGCAAAGGGCATCACGTCACGTTTCCGGCCAACGCTTTGCCGCAAGGTTTGCCGGTTCGCTTGCAAGACTCCTGCCTCGAAGTCACCCGACCTCTGGAAGGGCACGAACTAAAACTGTTTAGGTCTTTGCCTGTCAACTACTTCCTTACAAAACTACTTCCTACCGTCAACAAGAACTCATGTGTAAAGACCTGGTCCTTTTTTCATGTCTTCTCTCTGACCTTTCTTTCTTTCCTCCTGTCTGAATCTTTTCTTTCCTTCTACAGACCTTCAGACCTTTCTTTGTTCTTTCAAAGAGCTTCTGTCTTGGCTTTAACTTCTTACTGATCCAAGCTGCTGTGCGCTCATCAGCGCAGTGTAGGTGGTGAGGCGATTGCGGTTAGGGTGGGCCGCGAGCACAGAGAACATGCCTCCGGCGGAAGTGGTCAGGGGCCGCTGTCTCTTTGCCATTTGCCATTGACTCAACAAGATTCGTTGATCCTTTGAGGCCACTATGAAATACTAGGTGAAATGAACAGAAACACTGGCAAATCTTCAAGCAACTAACTCTATTCAAAAAAACGGAGTAGCAACACAGGCCTTTGAAATCAATGTGGTCATTGAACCGTTCTCGCAGGCAATGCTCTGCAGGGCTGCGCCGGTTGTCATAAAAGGGATCTTGGTTGTAGTCCTGAGGCTCGATTGACAGAGACCAAAAGGTCATTGTTGGAAGAGTTGCTTGAAAAAGTCTTTACAATAAGAAGTCTTTACTTGTAGCTCGACGAAGAAGACAAAGAGCCTTCTCTTTTTTGTCTAAGTAGCCTTCAGAAGCAGACTCTTCTCCTTCTGCTTTCTTCTCTCTTCAAGACTCTCTCTCTCTCTCAAATTCCAACTCGACAAGGAAAAAGCAAAGGATGAATGTCAATTCTCTTTCTTAGCTTGAGTGTCCCAGTTGGTTTGCACCACAGAGTTGATTTCCTGGCGTGCAACGTCGCTGAGCAGGGTCTGGTTCCTGGGCATGGTACTCAAAATGGACCCCAAAATGTCAGAGCGACATCTTCGGAGGAAAGAAACTCTGAAACCCTTGAATTTGAGGTTGAAATGAAGCACAGCTATCACCACCAGAGTGAAAGGATGCATCATACTATATCTGGTCTTGGCTCAGAATGATAGATTCACTTTCATCCGTGCTTGATTCTGAATTCCTGCTGATTGCACCTTTTGCAGCTGAGCATCACCACTGAGGTTGCTCCCCGCTCTAGCACAGCACCTTCACCAGCTTGAGTTCCACCTAGAATCACCTGAGCAAAGAAACATTGATAAACTGATCAAAATAT
Organism: Durusdinium trenchii; assembly: GCA_963970005.1. Taxonomy (NCBI): domain Eukaryota; class Dinophyceae; order Suessiales; family Symbiodiniaceae; genus Durusdinium; species Durusdinium trenchii. Next base: position 53,549 of record CAXAMN010019358.1, on the reverse strand, counting down.
TGACATGTTGCAGTACTTTGACATTGTGCAATGCAGAAAACAGGCTGTTCTTGTCGAAGTCACATATGCTGGGCCCAGAATCTTAGCTGATCTCACCGTTGCCAAAGCCTGATGTCGCCACAAGTCCAAGTCCAAAACAAAGTCGACTAGTAACAAGTGCATCGCTGTTAGTAGCAAGGACGCTACTAGTAACAAGGGTATTACTACTACTAGTAGCTTCTTGCTACTACTAGTGGTGCCCTTGCCACTAGTAGCGATGCCCTTGTTACTACTAGTGATGCCCTGGGAAAATGAAAAGGAAATTAGGAAGAATACTGTAATATGAAGGTGAGGGCCTCTTTAAAGGAGACTTACAGTATTTAAAGGGACCCTTACCTTCTAATTTCCTTTACTGTTGTGTTCCCTTGTCTATCATATATATTAAGGTATAATAAGGTCGTGGATGTTGGGTTCAACGTGACAAGGACATCCGGCCTCCGCGAAGGAATGGTTGCTGACCTGAGTGGCGGAGCAAGAGTTGCGTAGTGTGAAAGGGTTGAAATGCGCAGAATTGCAAAGAAAGGCCTCCCTGGATGGCATGCAGTTTCAACAAGAATCTGCAAGAATTTGAAAGGGTCTGTTGCGACAAGAACGTCATGGTGACGAGAATTGCAGCATCCAAGGTGCCATCACATCTCGGAGCAACCTCAGTTGACTTCCAGCGGCGGAGCCTTCAAACCTCCGGTGACACCTTTTTGGCGCTTTCGCTTCAGGATGAACTTCACGCTACTAGGGGCTCCTGGCCTTACTACTTGGAACAAGGACACTACTAGGGGCTCCTGGCATCGCTACTAGGACCAAGGACACTACTAGGGGCTCCTGGCCTTACTACTAGGAACAAGGACGCTACTTGGGGCTCTCGTCCTTCCACATTATACTGAACCTACTAGCGATGGTTTCAGGAAGAACATCATACTTCTATATGCTTCCATACACTTCCATATTCCAAAAATATGGTCCTTAGTATCAGGCCATGCGCACCCAGAACTGAGGCATCAACAAGGACAAGAAATTGCCACTTCCTTTGCCTTCCAAGAAGGCTCTTAGCGCAGCCCAATCAGACTTGTCATACCTGTCCACTGCCACTGCGAATCCTACTTAGTAAAAACATCTCTGAGATTCTCTCATTTCTTGCTGTCCAATACGGGCACAAACAATGCTGCCTGGTGTTCACGCTGACCGAGAATGCACTGTGCTTCACTGCTGTCAGAGTGCCTACATAACCTGAAACGGTCACACCAAAACGCACTGGCTAAGGGTGAACTTGTCGGGCAGGGGCCATAAGTTACTGTAAGTTTCCCTGAAGTAATACAAGTCATTAGTGCGAGCGCTTCTCTATCCGTCCTGTTCCTAGGAGCGAACTTCTTCGAGTAGCTTCCTTCCTTAATTACTCGATTAAGTAGGCACCTACTCAATTCAGTAAGGGCAGGCTTAAAAGGATATAAGAACTCTGACATATCATCCAAGCAACCCAAAAAGACCGTGGAGTTGTAGACGGTGTGATTGTCTCGCACGAAGCGAACATTCCGCAAGAGCGGCCGCAAATCCTGCGAGGCCGATCGGCTCCTTTCGTTGCAAAATTGAAACAAAATGTTTGTCCAAGCAGTAACAAGTGCATCGCTAGTAGTAACAAGTGCCTTACTAGTAGTAGCAAGAAGCTACTAGGAACAATAAACCAATAGCAGGTAAGCAGGTGTCAGAACAAGCAGAGTCGGCACAGTGCGATTCCTCTGTGAGCGTCCACTGAAGGTGCTTCCAATCCTCGCCTCAACTTGAAGGAAAAGCCAAGCACTTGATGTGAAGTGCCCCCGCCAGGTGCCCCCCCAAAGCATACTTGCTCTCAAACATCACGAGACCGAGATACCAAGGAATAGACCGAAGTCCAGATTCCTGAGATAAACTTGTGAGTCAAATCTGTTGAGTCAAATACAAAAGCCAAGTCTTTCAGGGGCAGACCTACCATGAATAAGATGGCCGTGGTCATCTTGCGCAACGATAGAGGTGCAACCACCTTCCAACTCGTACCTTGGCACACCAAGGCTCAGTCTTGAAAGATCGGAGGGTTCAGTCTACTGGCGATGCCCTTTGCTCCTAGTTGCGTCCTTGTTCCTAGTAGAAAGGCCAGGAGCCCCTAGTAGCGGCCTTGCTCCTAGTAGCGATGCCCTTTGCTCCTAGTAGCTTCTTGTCTACTTGAAAAGACCTTGAAGGAATCAATAGATGTTGCCAAATGTTGTGAAGAACATGAGAAAGTAAAAAGAGACAGCAGTCAACACCATGGCACGCGATGTTGTAGACCAGCATGTCCACCACTCGAATGCCTCCCGTTTGCGAAAAGGCATGGGCATGGCACACCTCCCGTTTGCTCCTCTTGCCAAACCCTGCGGAGTTCCACAGTCTCAACAGGAGCCTGTGGCATTTGCAATGCCACGAATCTCGAGGCCGTACTCACCTCAATGCCACGAAATCTGTTAGAATTCAAGGCTCCAGGAATCTGCTCACAGGTACTCATCCAACGAACATGAAGCAATATACAATCAATACGAGTCCTTGCTGTCAGAACAAGTTTTGCAGACACAAAGCCCATGTCTTCAAGCACTCGATCACACATCTCCTGCACCTTGGAGAGATCCTGGAGCTGCACAAAGCTGGAAGGTCTTGGAAACTCGCTCGAAAGTTTCGAAAGGACTTGTTTTTAGATGATCCCTTTAGTATCGAAGCCACTCCTCGAGTAGCTTGAAAATGTCTTGAGAGATCCGACCTTCGACGGACAAGGAGCCCCGTTCGTAGCGTCCGATCGCTCCTAGTAGCGATGCCCTTTGCTCCTAGTAGCGTTCTTGTTCCTAGTAGTAAGGCCAGGAGCCCCTAGTAGCGTCCCTTGGAAAAAGAATAGATTCGTTCTTGGAGTGCACATGAATTGGGATCAAAAATACATATACAAACATCTGTTCCAAGCGGCCTAGCAAGGCCTTGAAGTGTGTGACCATTGTCCTGAGAACAAAGATGACACAAAACACTCTCTGTGTGTTTTCCTTGTTTCTCCTGTATTTTTTCCCCTAGGTACATGCTGAACACCTTTGATCTTTCTAGTGGAAGCTAACTGCTACATCATAGGACAGGGTAGGGCAATGCGCCCATCGAATTCCATAAAGCACCGACACACACCTAGACTATCCCACACTCCTTATCGCTGGGGCGGCTGGTGTCACCAGTCTTCGCCAGCGCTCAGCTGGCGGAAGATTCAGATCCACCACCTCTTTGGGCGCCGTGAAAAGAGGGAATGGCATTCTCAACTGCACGGCACAATGAAGATTGATTTTATTGACCTCCAGTTGATTTGCATCTGGAAGTTCTGCAAGTCCAAAATGCTAACTACGTTCGACCGCGCCTCCCAACCAGGCACTTGGTCGCTCGGATCCCCCTGAGAACATCACACATCAGAAATGGACATATTGCCAAGCTGATAAATAAACACCATTTTGCCCAATAAGCAGCCTTGAAGTGATCATAATCTGGGTCATGCTTGGGATTGATGTGGCAGCAGTTTGCTTCCTCCGTCGCTCCAAAGGTTGCATCGTGTGGAAGCACTGCAAGCTGGAAACTTGTGCCTAACACGCTCAAATGCAGCCACGCATCAAATGGAATGCACACCTTAGAATGTGCAAGCTCCCATGTTTTGCAAATAATTTGGAGCTGCCAAATCATTTCCCATACGTTACTGTAGGGCTTTGAAAAAATGCAACCAAAGCCGATCATAATGAATCTGCTTCATTCCAGGCCGCTGCTCCAGCTGCAGGCAGCAAAAGCAAGAGTCTTAACGCTGCCATGTTCCAACAACAAATGTTGCTCAGTGCAAGCAAGCTGTGTAGCATGTTAGGCATAGACATGTCACATGTCACAAGAGCAGTGAATTATCTTGAGCCAGTCGACAGAGGCAGCTGTGAATTGCTAGCATACAAATCTTGGTAGTGACACATCAAATGTCCTCTTTGAGCTGCAGCTGGCCTTGGAGTCATCAGCTCGCTTGTACTTTTCCAGAGTGAGCTCGTCCTTTGTCATGTTAATTTTGCAAAGGACAAGAAAGGTGATGCAGTAATGACGGCTCCCTTGATCTTTACAACGGTTTTCCCCTTCTACCCGCAACCCAGGAGTCCTCCTCTTTCTGCCTGGCAGCAATCGCCCACTGCTCCAGCTCTTCCTGGTTCCAGTTCATCTCCAACTTGAACCTGCGAATGCAACGCTATTAGGTTGGAGGCCATCGCTATTGGTAACTCAGAAGAAGATTGTGTTGTTTCGTTCGGCTTAGTGAGTTGCCACAAATGCCAAGCTCTGAGAATCGACGCTGCGCACTTCGTGCCGATCGCTTCGCGAAGCTCGGGGCGCACTGGTCCAACTTCTCATTGCCTCTCATCAGCTCGTTGGAAAAGGCGTTAATTTGATCCTGGCAGAACGGACCAATCCAATCCCCCACACGAATACAAATATACTAGTTGAAGAGTCGAGCCAATAAGGGCATGTCAAGGAGCATCTCCAGCATCTGGGAAAAATGACATTGCTCCTGGGTGTCTTCCAGGACTTTCTGCAATCTCACTATCTCGGACTTCAATCGGCCAAGCTGCCTGGACAACAATCCAAAATGTCAGTCCAACTCGTCGCTTTCATGCAGCTTTAGGGCAATGCAGACAGGATCGGTACTACTACTACAACAACGACAACGACAACGACAACAAGCCAGCAAGTTGGCCTGAAGGGCATGGGCCCTGACTTGCTTTCTTGATGACATAATTATAATACGCTCCATGTGCAATGCTATCTGATAGAATCGATGTTCACATTGTTCAGATTTACTGCAAAAGCTCTGGAAGCTCATTGACAGTGTGCATAATTCCACGTGTGATTCAGGTCCGATGGTCACGAATCTTTTCTCAACAAGGAGCCTTTGGGGACACTGAATCACATTCAGGTCCAGTCAAATTGAGACTGCCAAGTTAGTTGCCAATGTGGCGGGGTTCATTGTTGCGGTTTCTATGTGTTGTAGCTGGCCCCATTAAGTGAGAGACGAGGTTTGCGCAGAAACCACCAAAAATCACAAGCGAGTTGCACTTCCAGGAAACTCTGTTGCAAACTTCTTAATTTGACCTGGACAAAAGCGCCCCACGTGCAATTTGAAGAAGGCCTCTTGACTCCCCAGTTTGATGTCACTTAACCCTCCAGAAGGTTTCTTGGCCTGAACAGGTCACTGGGAGCTTTGCTTCAAATTGACTTTAAGGGTTTCTTACGCCTTACGCAAACTGAACGATCGATGTCCTCAAATGCAGCTCGGTTGCCGATTTGTGAGGGCCTGGCCACCAGAATGCTCCAATGTCAACAAAAATACTGGCTGTCGCGCCTGCAAGTGCTCCTCCGTCGTGGTCTCGTTCTTTTTGGCATCCACAAGTTGCTGCGTATTGACAAGCTCCTCGAGTTGTTCAACTAAGCGGGTCAAGATGGTCTCTGAGAGCAAACAGTCTAGAAAGGGTGGTACAAACAAACATTGCAAAGAACAAGCTATGGCATTGGAGGAGTCATGGTAAGACCAGCTTCCCGAGCGCCTGCTGGACGTTGACCAAATGGTCAGTCATGATCTTCACCCGAGCACCATCTCTTTCAAGCTGCTCCTGCCGGAACAAAAAACAAATGTGAGATTCGAGCTAAAAGAAATCGACGAGAAGTGCAGATTCAAGCGTAGAGCCGAGCTGCAAGCAGCAAGTGAGAACCGGAAAACACACAATGAAAGCGGTCCTCAATGGACTCGACTTGTGCTTGCTTCTGCTTTATCTGCGCAAACTGGTAAGTCTCTGGAGTTGGGCAGGTAAACAAAAAAATCTGCGATGGGCTAGTCTGGCAAAGTGTGCAAAAACCAGGAAGCACTCCAGGAGTACAAATAACATCCGATGCAGAACACCCACAACCGCCTCCGCATCAAGCTTCTTGTTTTCCTGATCAATAATGATGTTAAAGGTGCAAACACCACTTCTCTTAAGGCCATTATCTTCACAAGAAGTGCCTCTCGCTAGATGCTATGTTTGCAAAGCAAACACTGGTAACGCTCAGAGAACAAGTCCTTCTGGAGATGTGCCAGATGTCTCCGGGATGGTTACTTTCTCTCATGACTATATAAGTTATAAGATCTTTGGTTAGGGCCCCTGTGCAAAAATACGTGTGTTCAATCTTCAATCGTATATTCCTACAAAATCAAGCATCTTCGCCTCTGAAGCATAGGGAGGTAGGGAATCACCAATGTCCAAGTTTTCATCCTCAGAAGAATGCATAACAAAAAGCATTTGTGTTCTGTCGCATTGATCTTTCTGGCCTGTTCTCGTCTCAAACAATGTAAAAATGAACGCCACAAACACGCAGAGTTTATCGATTTCATCTCTGTTCTTTGCAACAGGCAAGCTTGGGGCATCACAGCCATTGAGCCTGACATGTTCGAAGTCCGGCGTCACGGTATGTCATGAAGCAATTTTACATTCTTTCTCAGCCAACGCCTCAAGATCACACCAAAAACTAGGAGTTGGCCATGTTATCTTGCATACTCGAGCCATACAGCAATGATCACCTTTCTTCTCAAGGGTGTGCCCAGAGAAATGAGCCGGAGGCAGCAGACTGTCAAAATCCACTTTCATTTATCGTCTAGGATATCACGCGTATCACAATCATCATCATTCATAATTATCATAAGATTTGTAACAGCATCCTCGAATCCTCATAATAAAACAATTCATCCGTTTCATCCACTCTATTCCCCAAACAGTAGTCACACCGGCGCCCTGGTTTCCTTTCTCACTCCCGGGGCAGCAGTGGGAGTGGTAGGAGGAGCGGAGACGTTGTCAATCTGCAACTGAAGCACCTGGAATGGGCAAGCAAGTGCCTCTCACCAGTCGGGGTCGGTGGGCGGATGTTTTTCAAACATTTTTTGTAAACCATTAGTGCACTGACTGATTCAGGATAAAACCATCGTCATTGGATTGTGAGATGCACTGCGCGCATTTGCCTTGCTGTTGATGCGCCGCGATGCTGTGCTGTGTTTATGGTTGTGTTTCATGCGTTTGGCAGTGGCTGCTATTTGGCGCAATGTCTGGTGGCACGTACAGGCTAAGACTAAGAAACGACTCTTGGGGTTAAAAAAACCTCTAGGAAAACAAACACTGCACGTGCGTCTGCATCTCACAACGCTTGGAGAATCATCGAAGGAGCTGCTGTATGGCCGATGGTTGAGTGGGAAATTGTGCGCGTTTCGAGGTTGTTGCTGAAGATGTTGAAGGCGTGCGTCAAGCGTGTCATGTGGCTCCCAACGGTGATGTGTTGCGGCTTGCCGCCTCAAACCTGACAGACACAGCTGGTGGGAATGATAGCATGATTTCTTTGTATAGAAAATCCGGGATCTAAATGACTGGGAATGGCGGACATCTGAGCTGCCCCTGCACGCAACGTTTGCACCACTGGGCTGGTGAATGCTGTCTTGCATACGTTGGGGGGAGTTTATATATCGTGGCACGCTGTCGCTCTGTGGGAAGAAATGGGAAAGACCTGCATGATGGAAAGGAAAAAACTCACATCTGCTTGTCAATACAGCCCAGCACTGCAAACAAAGAGGTGCACTAAACGTGTCGTTGGCACAGAAACAGGTTTTCGGGTCCGACAGCCGGCAAAGGCTGGAAGAGCCAATGTAGTGCACCTCGGCAGGTGGCGGTTCTATTAGCCCTGTTTGGCATTGGCGTGATGCCTTTCCCTGTTTGTTGTCTGCTGTCGCGCTTGTCCTGGCACGTTGTCAACTATCATGTCTCGGCATTGCACTGATGTGTGTATGTGAAGCTCTTGGAGTCAGAGGGCTTCCGTTGAAGCTTTTGTTAGAAGGCTTTTACTTTTAGCAGGAAGAACGTGGCCATCACGCAAACGCATGCCGACGAAGCTATGCGTGATGGTGGAATCCAGGTCTGATCAACCTGGTGTACCTGCAAGTGATGATCTTGATAGCTACATCACACTCTACTTTCAGGCTGCTTAGTTGGAGGTAGGTCGGCACACTCTGCACGTTACGTCGTCCTTGTCGATCGCTCGATTCTCGCTTTGGCATTTGGGGTTTCCAGGAATTTCCTTGAAGGTTTGTGGAGAGCTTATGCTCACTTACCCCCCTGGCTTCCTTAGGTTTTTTACTTAGGCTGGCAAGCGGCAAACCGCAATCGAGTCAGTACGCAATATCTCGAGCGTGTCTGGCTCCATACCAGCCCAGAATGTACCCGAGGAGCGTCCCCTGTGGCCCCGTCGAACGGAGGTTTGTCCAACGTATCCACAGTCCAGTCGACGGAGTAGGCTTGTGCAAGACTTGCTGAAGTATTGAATGTAAGTAGGCAGTCTTCGGACACGCCATGAGGTGACCGCAGCGGTCAGGAGTAGGCAGCCTTCGGGCAAGCCATAACGCGGTCGCAGCGACCGAAGCATGCTCAAGGTCCATTGGGGCCTGTGGGAGCCTTAGTGTGCACATACAACACTTACATTTAAACTAGGCTTGGCCTCCTAGGTTCTTTAATGAGGTTTGGTCTCGCTGGTTCCCGACCCCTCCATTTGGTTCTTGGTTCCCTTTTCATCCTTCCCCCTTTACACACACTTTCTTTCCGCCTTCTGTTTCATGTTTTTCTCGGCTTCACGTCCTGTCATCTCACTCTTTTCTTTCTCTTGCGCACACATCGGTCCGGCCCTTATGTTAGGCAGCGCACTTTTCGAGCCGAGGGCTACGCGCGGTGAGTAGTTTTCAACTAGCAAACATTCGTCCGGGTACATTTGTTGCAGAAAAGTATCCATCAGCTGCATCAAGATCTTCTCTCACCTGTTCATCCATTGCGGTCCCTGTCTGTCCACTTGATTTCGCTGCATAATATTGTGTTGCAATGCTTTCACTCTCTGGTTCATCTTCTTCTTCGACATATGGTCCTCCCAATGACCCTGAATCCGGTGAAAGGTCTGTCATGCCACGACACATCATATGAGCTCTCCTTCGCTGTGATTTTGCTCCAAGATTCTAAGTTGCATCTCTAAAATGTCTCTTCGATGATTGTATCGCCTCAATGTATTGTGGTCCATCTGTTGTCCACGACGCTCCATGCGCCTGTTCACTCTTCCAAGCATAAAGTACAAGAACCACTCCGGGCATCACGGATCCCACCTTGGAGGTGGGTCAACAGGAATTGGTGAAAATTGTGGGGCTCTCGGAGGTGGTCCTCTTGGTGGTGAGGTCGATGGAGGTAGAGGACCTGTACTTGTACTTGCACTGCCGGCTCACCAACCGGTCCTTCCAGCTCTGCAGTTTCAACATTCGTCTCACTGGCAGGAATTTCAGGTTCACTGACAAGAATTTCAGGTTCCCGTCTTCTCTTTCTGCCCCACCTTGAAAACATCTCGGATATCACATGCCAATGTCCATACAAGAAACTGCAAGCACCCAACACCACAAGAACGATCAATGTCATCAACAGTTGTGTCCACGAATCTTGACCAACTGTCGAACTGATTGTCTTCAACACATCCTCTAAGACGAAGGGCTTGCGCCAGCATCGCCACCTGCACAACTTTTCTTGTGTTTCGTCCTTTCGTCCAACGGGTGATCTGTTGCACTTGTTGTTTCCATGTTTCTTCAGCCAAGTGCTCCCAATGTTCAATTTGGCCGACAACTTCAAATACAATGTTGTTGTCACTCAATCGCACCCAAATAATGCAAAAGGAAATTGCGCCTTGCTTCACTCAACTTCTTGGCGTTCAAATCAGCTATGTTAGGCTATGTTCAACTTGGCTCCAATAGGTAGTACAATCAAACTCTTGTTCTTGATTGCGGATTGGAGCCAACACAACCGCCAAACAGCTCTCAAAAGCATAGGGGGAGATTTGGGCTCCTGGAGCGAGCTCATTTGTTGCTTTGTCATAACTTCCGATATGGCACAGCGAGCAGCATTCTGCAAAGACCCTACGTCCAAATTGGATACACCCTGGGACCATGATGTCCGTGAGTGCGTAGCACCCTTGGAAGACTCCGTCTTTGAGGCAGATTACGGAGGGAGGCAGCTTGACAATTTGGAGTTGTTGACAGCTCTGCCAGGCTGAGGCTCCTATGGTGTGGATGCCAGCATCTACCAGGACATGTCGCAAATGCGGAACTGAGTAGCATTATCTAGGGCGAAACCAGTGTCGTCTGCAGGGATGCGTATGGCTCTGGGGTACCTCTGCCGTATCTGTCCTTTGTGTTCCACACTAACTAAGCATTTTCGGACTACGAGAGTGAACCGATTGCACTCGTGCAGGGTGTCCCAGATGGGGTCACAGGGAGGTGTTCGGATTGACAAAGTCAAGTTCACATCCAACTGTGGCGATCTGACTGACCTTTGGCAAGTATTCGGCAACCGAATTTTCAAACTCCTCGAGTCGATCGAATTCTTGAAGCTCGATTGGAAGCTGGATTTCATCTCCTGCCAAGGTAACTAGCCTACGTTGGTAGGTGGTAGCTTCTTCGGCGCCAACCGGCGTGCTGGCTTGCGAAGGACTTCTAGCGGCCATGGGCAGAACCGACTAGTTACTGCGCTGCCAGGGACTTACCCTTGAGCCAAAGCCATGTGCAGATCGTTCGTGGTTGGAGCGCTTGCACCACCCAATTTTCATCCAAGGGGTTCTCAGGCTTTTATCGTGGGCACAACAAATGGTTGCATCTGGGCTCAATGAACCCCAGTTTGTAGGGCTTTAGAGTAGCAGCAAGGAGCCCTACCAGAGGGACAATGACTGAGGTCACCGCCCTTGGCTGGCCGAGACTGCTAGGTCCGAATGCTTGGCGGTACTATCCAGTCATCATCATTGGGGGGAGGTAATTGAGCCACCAAGGAAGTTCCAGCCAAAAGCACGATTCAAAGGCGTTGCTCTCAGCATATGGTCGCCTCCAGGTGGCTCGTACATCATGCCGAAAGCAAAGGCGTAGCTGCTGGCCACAGCCGCCAAAGGCTCTATGTGCGATGTATCTCAGCTTAAACGGGAGGTCGACACTTGCAAGGGCAAGACAGCCTATAAATGCTTCTGCTTGTATCTCCTGCAGGGTGGACGGGAGACAAATGTCTGCTAGACTCAAACAATGCGAGAAGGTGTGCACGTTGAGGATCTTCAGTGTCGTAAGGGAAATATCCACCTTCACTAGCTGTTTGCAGTTCTCATACGCTCTATGCCCAACATAGTTGGCATCGGCTGAGAGGGTTATACTTGTGACCCCGGACGAGTGGAAGCACCCTTGTGGGATCCCTGCATATGGAGGCGACATAGGCGGGCCCTTTGGGCCTGTTTGAGTGTTCAACAGGCTGATTTGGGAGAGGTTTACGCAGCCTTCAAATACATCTCTCCATGTGCGCCCGCAAGGGCGAGTGGGTTTGCCCTTTTTGCTCCCATATGAGGCCACTTGTGGCAACTACCACACGCGCTCCGGGGATTATACCTGCGCAATGGTACATGACCTTATCGTAGGTGGTGCTTGCCGTGTTGGCAGCTGCTTCTTCCCTGCCTACCGGCCTAATAAAGAGAGCTTGTTGGTCATCATCAAGTTCTAGGGAGCTCAAAAGCTTTGTAATGGCCCTTCCTGCAGGATTCTCCTTGTGGGCAACGCCAAATCGCAAATTGATGGGGATCACGAACCAGGCAAGTAAGAACGTAAGCGATCGTGTTTTGCCTGCTCCAAAGACTCCTGCAATGGCTATAGCGTGGACCGACCAGTCTGGAGGGCTGAGGCCAGTGAGAGCGCGATGGAGAGGATATGGGCACTGTCAGTGCCAGCAGCTGTGCACAATTGTTTGCCAAATCCGGAGGCTTGGGGACAATGCCGCGGGGTATTGGCCGTCGCCAGGAGCCCGAAAAGTGCGTGTAAACTATGTAACAACTCTTCAGCCCCATCGAATTGATATGAGACCTGTAGGGGGTATGGGATTCCAAGGGCCGTCGGTTTGTGCTCTAGGGGGCATCGTGGCCATTTGCAACAAATGATCAGCAGAAACAGTGGTGCCTACCTCAGCCAGGCTGAGAATGGGGAGCCCAATGGTGCGGGTCTCTAGCTGCCGCATGCATGGTGGCAGTGCCCATTGGATCGGTGTAGCGACGCCAAGTTCAGCTTGCGTCGGGAGGGGAGCGAAAGTCTCCGGGGTGGGGATGTAAGCTACCGTCCATGATCTCGGGCTACTTTGCCTGACAGCCAGTTCTGCCTGGACTTCTTCTTGGGTTGCGTAACATATTCAAGGAGCACCACCAGGAGCGCATACACCCTGTGATCTTCTCGGAGCACGATTCGGTACACTTTGCCAACCTGACAGCCGATGTGGATATTTTCCGAGGGCAGGGTAGTGAGGTACTCGAAACTGCTGACCCGCTGCTCCGGAGAAGCTCTCGAGTGTGTCGCAAAGGCAATTTTATACTCGTGCATGCCCTGGAGGCCCTGAGCAATCGGCGTGATGTGGACCATTGACTCCTCTCGACTTATAGAGGGCTTGACCAGAGTCCGCCTTCAAGTCTTGCCCCTTCCGCAAAGGTCAGCTGGGGCAGGAACAGAGCCAGAATGACGAAAACTTCACGAAAGGGAATCGGAGCAAACAAGGCTCGTGTAACTTCCGTCAGCCATTGCGCACATGCGCTTGGTCGACTGCCTCCCACCCGAAAGTTGCGCAACAGCAATGCTTGTGCTTCTTCCATCGACAATGCCCTGTTCTGGCACACAACTGCGCAGGAGCTCCAATAGCTCGGCATCAGGCAAGTGAATTTTGGGCACTAGGAGCTCGATCGCTGCCAGCCAGTCCTTCTGACGCATGACTGTTTCAAACCGTATCCAGGACGCCAGCCTTAGTGGGGCAGCCATTCTGTCCCTAATCGGCATGACCTCCGGGTGGCTCAGCTTAAGCTCGGAAAGGTGACACCTGCCGTTTGGGAGGTGGCAGTGCAACCAGTGCCAATATCTATGCTTATCGGAGCCCATCCATTTGTCAGACTCGGTGACGAGGGTGTAGCGAAGGCGATATGAGATCGCTTTTCGATCGGTCGAGCTCGGGTGCCAATTGCACAATGCGTCTTCTTCTGCATGGACGAGGTGAATGTCATACTGAGACTGTCCAGGAGATGCTACTTCCATTAGTCAGTGCTCCCTTGGGCATAGCAATTGCACCCAGCGTTGCGGAGACACGGCACTCAGGAAACAACACTCGTAGAGCTAATACGAGGACAGCACCCGTGTAGCTGCCTGCGCTGAAGCCCTCAACGTGAAACTCAGAAGGGGCATACAAACCCTCTGCACTTGTGCCATTCCCAATTCGTGATAAGTATGGCAGACACATGAGAATGCGCGCTGGCTGGGCTGACAAAAGCTTCCACCACAGCCCGCTCAAGAAGGCGGCATGAGGCACTCTACGATGAGCTGGTAATTGTCTGGAGGCCTCCAAGATCACTTGGGTACGGCGATACAAAATGGCAGCTCGGCCGTAGCCAAGCTTTTCCCACCGCTCACAGGGATCAGTGGTGTACGACATCAACTAGTGGTATGACCTGCAGCTACCTCTATGCATTTCTCTCCGTACCGATCTGCAGGCGCCAAGGAGGGGCCATAAATGCAAGTCCCATTCATTCTTGGGTGCGTGCAATGAAACAATGGAGCAGTAGGGCTATCCAGAGTGCCACCCCCAAGACCGGCACAGTTGAATTCGACTGGGAGGGGGTAACGTTGGGGCAGTCAACCAGAACTTGTAGGATTGGGCCATGTGCCATAACATGATTTCCCAATGAGGAACCCAAGGATGTACCTCATACATGGAGTCCAAGACGATTGAGGCAATCGTTTCGACCGGTGCAGTCTGCTCAGGGCTTCGGCTGAAGGCAGCACCTTGCAATCTATGAAACTCTCTTTGTTCCTCCGTGGAGAGAATACCAATGGCTTGTTGAAACACCGTTCGGAGGTCTGCAATGAGTTCTTCATGCACCACCGGGATGCCCATGCGTTGAGCAACCTCCTGCCATGGAACATAGAGAGCCGGCTTGGCTGTTTGCGGATTGTTCGGTCGCTGACAGGGCTGCTCCTTGGCCGGCAGTCTCTCTGGCAAACTTGACCCGGACTCACGGGAGTTCTGGTCGGTAGCTGCCTTCAAGAGCGTGCGCTCGAGAAAATCCTGATCAGGCTCCGACGGGGTACGGGCTGACTCTACATCAGTATCATCCTCACCGCACGCACCTGGAAAAAGTGCCGAAGGGGGAGTTGCTGTTGCACGCCATTGCATTAAGAGGCAGAAGCGAAAGGCGGCAAGCGCGACTGGCCCTCCTGTAAAACAACACCCTCCAATCGGCTTCCATGACTCAAAGGACCACGCAGCTGGACAGTGCGGCATGCCTAAAATGGCTATGGGCAGGGTTTCCCACCCTTGTCGAGCTAGTCGATCAAGTTGGAGCGGTGCATCTAGCTTCGCTTTTCCAAAGGCATGAAAGATTATCGGTCGCATTCTGTCAGGTACAATTCGACTGGCTTGGAAGAGGTGTTCACCTGGCAACGACATTGCCTTGCAGGGTCCTTCCAAGTGAGGCAATACTGAAAGGCAACCTTGTTCGAAAGTAGCGCGTGCCCAGCTTGTGAGCCATGGTGCGCGCTCTTGTACAGCTTGAGTTAGAGCTCCTGGGTGGGCTCGTTTGGGCCACTTGACTGGCGCAGGTTCCGCACCACCCCGGTTGACCGTATTCCCACTGCAAGGCATCGGCCAGAAGTTGTGACACATGTATGCGCCGTATAAGGCCCACACGACTGCAATATCAAGCGAGTTCTCCATGGGAACCTCTATGAGCGGGGTAAAAAGAGACCCCCCTTGGGAAGCATCCGTTGGACATTCTGGCGGGGTCGCCATGGCTAGGAGTTGATGACGATAATCAGCAAGCTCCTCGGCTAGGCATTCTGCAGTGGAAGTAGTCTCCACCGGACTACCGATGGAAATTACCAGACCTGCATTGTATTCAAGATGCGCCTCTGTGAACAAAAGCATACCCAGCTTGCTGCGGGCAAGGTCCGGGTCACTGTAGTGCCCACCAAGTCCAGTCCTCAAAGGCATTGAAGGCGGCATAAGGGTACCGCCATGCTTCCAGCTTGTTCCCAGAGTAGACAAGGTGGGAAAGTGTGACACAGCTACCAAAGGCCCTGTATCCTATTTTTCGGATACTCCCCGGCGCCGAACGCCACTCGAGTGGAAGCATCCTTGCGGAATTCCTGCCTGGGGGGTGGACGGCGCAACGCCATCCATCATGGCTCTTACGATAGCTGGCTTGACCTGGCACAGTCTTCAAAGGCACACTGCCCTACCACAGCTCCTATGGCTAAGCGACAGGCTCCTGTCGTGATGGCGCCTACTTGCTCAGAGCACAGCACTCTGCAAACAGGCGAACACCTAGTTCGACGCAACCAGGCATTTCAACCGTGACCAGGGAGTAACAACCCTGGAAGGCTGCATATCCAATGGCTACTACTGTGTGGCAGTATCTCCATGCTTGTCGCTCAATTGTGTGAAAACCTGGGTCCACTTGGACATGTCTGAGTCGAGCAATCGAGAAGAAAGCCTTGGCTTCTAGTATCCCAGCATCATTAGCTGGGACCCTGATAGCCTTCGGGTAATCCTCATAGTCGGGTCCCGTGGATCTGTTCCTTGCGCTCAATCTGCTGAAAACACTCATGGACTATTAGGCAGAACTGTGTGTTCACCATAGGTCCTCGTGGATGGGATCCTGCAGTGCTTGGTGCGTGTCGGCATCAAGCAAAGTGAGCTGACAGCCAAGTGTTTAGACGACTGACGCCAGGCAGGTGTTCGACAAGATATTCTTCCAGCATTTCCCATGTGTGGAAAAGCTGACCGGCACATGTATTTGAATGGTGGTGCCGGAGCTGAAGGCAAAGAGGGCGGTTGTCGTCACCGTCACCGCTCTGGGCACGGAGTTGGGACATGTGTGCCGCAGCCCACGCGCAGACAATCCAACTCGGCTGCAGCCTTTGTTTGGGCACTCTCCCGCCACCTCTACTGTCGACCCCTTGAGCCAGTAGCCTAGCAGTGCTGAGGACGTTCTATTGCCAATTGCAACCCCCCCGCGCAACTATACCAGAAGCATGGACCCCTGTCATCTGCGATGTGCTCCCTAGCCTTTCGGCTCAAACCATTTCTCGCCGTGGCACGGGTATACCATCCTTGCCCGCGGTAGCGAATTTGGTTGTTCTTCTCGCCGGAGAGGCTTATCTCGTGGGCGAAACGAACGGAGCTGGCACCCAAGCGCTGGTCTTCAAACCGTTGCGCCCTTGCCATGGGTAAGCGCCGAGCAGGTCCGTCCCTCACAATCGGTCCAGAAGGCGTCCAACTTACGCCCTTTGCCGATGAAATTTGTTTGCAGGAGGATTTGGAGGTCAGTCTGGTGAGCCTCCCAGACACAGTGCAAGAGGTTAGCTTCCCTCTGTGCCTTGTAGCGGCGAGCGTAGGACATCGCAGGGCGGTACGTCTGAGTCCCAGCTTGGCCTCTCATCAGGTGCCACGTGCTATGTCGTTGTGCAGTGTGGAAATGCCTAGTGGCCATGCGCTCTTCCCCTTTGCAGACTCACCGCACATCACCCAGGAAGGATTCATCATACATGGATCAAATCCGGAAGCCAGGGCGAAAGTGTACCGCCTGCTGCTGCACATAGAAATTGTTAGCAACCCCCACGAGGCTGCCCAGGAGGTCCTCCTCCACTTAGACTGGATCCAGGAGGCCGACACTCCGACACGAGTTTTCCCATTCAACTCACTCCAATATCTCGAACATCGACCGACCTTGCCCCCGGCCAAGCGCAGAGCTGCCCTGTGGCTTACCCCACAGCCAGATTGCCAACAAGCACAGCGGCCGCCGCCGCGCTTCCAGGTCTTCCGTCCACACCCCGCAGGACGGCCTGGCGTCTGTGCGTCGCAGGCATCCCAAGCTGACTTTCCAGAACCTATCTCCGCCTCCTCGCACCATGTTCTTTTTTTTTTGCACGGGTGGAGGCGCTGTGTGTGCCGAGAGGCACAAGTCACCTTGATTGAATTAAATAGGAGTACTAAGGAAATACGAGCCAGCAACCAAAACAAAAGGCCACAAAACAGCAAACCCAAACAAAGCCAAAAACACCCAAACACACCAACCGAACAAGCCGGGCTTGTATCTCATCAGGGCTGTCAGAGCCGAATCTGTCTTGAGAGCGAGGTGAAACGGGGCATTGAATTCATTCTTCTCTCTGCGCTCAGTACACGAGGATCTCGAGGTAGCAAACTTCCTTTTTGCGGGCAGTGAGTACCTGTGTAGCGAATTTGGCGCTGACCAGTCGGCATCAAAGGTGTTCAAACGTGTGCAGGAGTGAGGAACATTGTAATCAGAATCTCTGTGCCAAGGCGAATCATGACTTATATCCAAGAGCACGAATTTGCCTCAGGCGGATTTAGTGTGTTCCAAGTTGTCCTCGTCAATCTAGCACTTGACGACACCAGTTGCTTGTTTCCTTCAAGCGTCGGATGCGTGATTTGCAGCGCACCTAATTGAAACAGGGCATGGTTATCTCTGTTTTCGACTCACTGTGTTCAAAATCCCAAGGAAAGTCTGCGAAGAGCACAATTGCTTGAGCACGATTAGCTCAACACGAAAGGCTTGTCGTGGGAGAGTGATTCAATGAGGAGTCGATAGCCAAACTTACAAAGTCATGACCTGCCGAGGACATAAGACGGGATGAACCGAGACAAACGGTCCCCCCACCTACGCCCCCCCCCAAGGGGGGAAGTACGGACAAAGGTGCGCACTTCGACAGCGGCTCCAAAATGGCAAACGGGAGCGACAATGACGAAACGACGCAACCGTGCGTTGCCCTCAAGGAATTTTGACAAGCAGGACTCAGTTGGCAAGCCTCGACAAGCTCAGCATCTTCGTATTACAATTCGAGTGCTCTTGAATCCGTGAAAGCATGCACGCCCCATAAACTACGTGAAAAAAGTGAAACGCCGCTATTCCTAGTTTGAAGAACTGTACATCTGTACTCTTCCACGACCACCTCTTGGGAGGCAGCCCTGGGTACTGTCTAGCTACTCAGTGTAGGCAGCAGTGTTGGCAGGTCTATTGGCAGGTATGTGGTTTGCGTAGACCCCACATGCGGACGCAGGGCTGCATGGTCAGGCTTCTCTGCAGTTCGATTCTGCACAGCTTCTCATGAAATCAGCCCACTCTTCATGGCCATCAGTTGGCTTGGGGAGGAGCCGGATCCATTTTGGGAGCGCGAGTTGCATGCACGACTCGAATGCATCGTGCACTGCGTAAGTGCCTCTCCAAGTTGTCTTGCTTCCTACTCTGATGAGCGTGCACAGCTGTGTACAGCCAGCAAATGCTCGTTTGTCGATAAAGAGCAAAGCGGGTGGGGTGTGTAGTTCACCCAGGGAGGTGCAATTTAGGATGGCGTCTCGCCCAATGCGCCTCACTGCTTTGGCCAGTCGGAGCTGCTGCAGCTGTGAGCAATGTGCAAAGGTACCCCCCAGAATCTCACTGCTGATTTCGGTTTGTGAGATATCAACTATCCGCAACCTTTTACAATGCTCGCATGCCGCTGGACCCATCCAGTTGAAATCTGCTGGTAAGGATAACGACACTCTATTTCAATTTCTGCCTCGAAAAAGCAACCCTCGGGTATGGAACGATTCAAATTGGTGGGGTCGTATTCCGTTCTCTCAAAATTGAGTTGCCGCAAGGTGCTGCATTTTTCGAAAGCTCGCGGCCGAAATCGCGCCTGTGGCGCCAGCTGATTGACTGTCGCGCTTTGATCACCGATCTGTGCTAAGGCATAGCATTCTTCGAATCCCAGAGCCCAAAGTATTTGCACCCTGGGGCTATGACGGTGTGGAGTACATAGTTCCGGCGGAAGGCTCCATCTCGCAAACAGACTACAGTACTAGGCAGTTGAACAATTAGCAGCCTGTTGTAGTGTTGCCAGGCCGCTTCGCCAATGGTATGTATTCCTGCTTCTACTTGCACATGCCTCACATCGATCGCATGCGTGAAAGCATGGGGTAACACACGACCCGTCCGAATGGGTGGTACTCGAATTGCTTTGGCATTTCTTTTCAGTTGCCCTTTGTGTTCGGCTTGACTGAAGCATTGTCGGACCACAAGGTTGAAGCGGTGACAGTCTCGGAGAGTATCCCAGATAGGATTCGCCAGGATTTCTCCAGTGTCTTTGTGGACAAAGGCAAGCTCGCTCCCAAAGGTGCTGTGCCATCCAATGATCGGGAGCTGCTCGAGGACAGCAGTTTCAAACTCGTCTAACCGATCAAACTCCTGGAGATCGATGACGACTTGTATTTCTTCTCCAGAAAGGGTCGTCAGCATGAGTTGCAACACCAACTGTCGTTCATTGCTGACTAGTGAGCTCGTTTGTGACCAAGTATCACCCACCATTGCGGCGACCTGCAAAGCTCCTACTTGAAATTTGAGCCGCGTCTGGGGTATTGTTGCTTTGAGCCTTCCTACCACAACCGTGGGAGCAAAGGGGGCAGACTTATACCCAGTACCCATTCCCCATCTGGCAATGTCGATGGACAGCTACTTGGGTACCCGCCCTTGCTCTCTCTGGATTTCACTCCCGGACGGTCGCTGTTTCGACGGTTATATAGGTTGGCTAGGTCAATTGCAGGGAGCGATCCAGTCGCTCTCCCTCGGCGGGATGTAGTGGAGCCACTTTGGGGTGGCTAGCTTGACACATTCCTCGAAGGCATTGACGGCGGCACAAGGATATCGCCATGCCTCTAATTTATTCCTAACGTAACTCAGGTGAGAAAGCTCGGCACAGTTGCCAAAGGCCCTATACCCTATATACCGAATGCTGCCCGGGAGCGTGAGGTTCACCAGGGCTTTGCAGCCAATGAAAACCTCTGCTCGGATCTCACGCAGGCAGGATGGCAGTTTGACTGTCTCCAAGCTATGACACTGTGAGAAGGTGTGCATGTGGAGGGTATGAATTTCAGCGCACGAGATGTCTACCAGGTCCGCCTCCTCGCACCATGATGATCGGCCGCAGTACCAGCTGCCGTTCATGAGTCTTGCACAAGATGCAGCAAGGCGGGTCCCATCTGCCAAAACAGCTGCAGGGAACATAATTGATCTGCTGCGCAACTGCCCCCCCATTGGCGACGGAGTTGCCCAGCGGCAGGCAGCCCGGGCGGTCCATGAGATTTACCAAGAAATGCTGGAACTAGAAGAAGCGCTTGGGCAATTACATTAGGAAGACAATCTTCCTGACCTCCTCGGAGCAACCGTTCGAGACATCGGACAGGCTAAGACAGCGCCAAGCAGCGCAAAACAGACTAAACTGATGTCCTTTTTCCCAGCATCTGCAGTCTGCGATGTGGCTTGTACTCCCCAAACGTTGCTGCGCACTGGAAATGCTAGCTCCAGTGGTCAACCTGTAGTCGCAGGAACTTTGGCTCGAAACTAGGGCGAGACGGCTTGTAGCAGATATCTCTTGTCCACATGGCTCTGCCTGTTCTCCTTGGTCCCAATAGGTGCTCGTGTACAACCAGGACAAGCAACCACTGATTGAATTGTCGCTGCGCGTGAGTCTCCCCGTCGTGAACTCCTGCATGCCCTCAGTCAGGTGGCTCCAAGAGAGACCCCGCCAGGACCGCCTCGACACTCCCTGGCCAAACCACCAGCGAGGAAATTCCACAGCCGCGGCGCTATTAATGCCGCTGCCGGGGCTGGTGAAGGACGGATGCAGTCCGCGTGGGCCTCATGGTGCCAGTGAATGGCAGCCTTCTGCCGACCAGCATGCTGGAGATGCACGGCACTCATGAAAGCCGTGTCTCCAAGAGCCCTGGCGGTTGGAACCACCAACACGCAAGCATTGCGCAAAGAGAGGACAAATGGAACTCCTCTGGGCTCTGACAAGACGGTGCAGGCCCCAGAGGGATCCGGGTTTTTTGCACGAGTCGAGGCGCTATGTGTGCAGGTTCTGCACAAGTCACCTTGGTCGAGTTAAGAGGGAGTTACTATACAGGTTGCAAACCAAACAGAAGAGCAAAACACCCAAACACCAAACCAACAAAAAGCACCCCAAAACACAAAAAAGCAGCGGGGGGAAGCAACCTGTTGCGCAACTCATGTGGCCATGGAAGCCGTATGAGAAAAGGTGAGACAGGGGCAACGAATTCCGCGCAACTCTCAGTTCATCTTGTCCCTCAACGAAATGGTTCGGACTTGCTTAGTTCATGGCATCATCAAGAAATTTCGAAGAAATTTCGAATAGTGACGGGAGGCAAATGGGGATCTTCCTCCACGGGTTTGAGGCGATGACAAGTTGTGTGCGCGAGGCTAATCTCCAGCTACTGTATGTAGAGCCTCAAGTCGTGGGGGCAGCAAAATGGAGACAGGGAACTTGGGACAGGGAACTGGGGACAGGGAACTCGGGGGCAGGGAACTGGGGGCAGCAAACTGGGGACAGGGAACTTGGGACAGGGAACTGGGGGAACTTGGGCAGGGAATTGGGACGACAGGGAACTGGGGGCAGGGAACTAAGGCAGGGAACTGGCGGGCAGGGAACTGGGGGCAGCAAACTGGGGACAGGCTTGGGACAGGGAACTGGGGACAGGGAACTGGAACTGGGGACAGGGAACTGGGCACTTACTTTGCGTCGTCGAGAGCGTGTTTTGCTGCTGGCGCAGGTGGAGCCATGGGCCGGAGGTGGCAGAATGCTAGATGAAAGAGTGGGACTCTGAAACGGGCGTGAAAACTGACAACCAATTCTGTTCCCCCAGCAGTGTCTGCAAAAGGTTTGTTTTCTTTGGTTCAATGCTCGCTGGAGTTGGCTTGGCCTCTATTTTTTCCTTTGTCGATGGCTTCTGGTTACAGCTTAGCTGTTTGCCAGCAATTGCCAGCAAGCCACAGTAATGAAAACAAAAACGTGCCAAAATAGATAGCCCAAAAAAAAACGTTAAATCGTTAATTCGTTAAGTTTGCTCTTTTAAATAAGTATTTTTTACAAAAAAGACCAACTTAATTAATTAATGATTTAATGATTTTTTGGTGACAAATGGTCCATGTACGTGAGTGCAGTGTATCGATTTTTAAAAAAGCTTTGATGTTTGGAGCTTTTCCTCTAGTTCAAGTCAATGTCACACTTTCCGGTTATCTGCGCGAGCGAGCCTGTTGACATAGACGGTCAAAAAAATGCCAGAAAATGAGAAGCTGCTTTTGGCTTCCAGCCGACATGTACGGCTCCTCTTTTGAAGCCAAAAAGTAAATTCAAAAAGTGTATCAAAAGCAGCTTCACCTTTAGGTTTTTTGTCCCACGCAAAACTGACCTCCAACGTTTGAGGCAAACACCTGTGGATCTCAGACAATGCTGATCTCCAGGTTTCTAAACCTTTCAGGTCTTTGGTTTGGTTGCCAGCTAAGCTCCTGTACAGAACTTGAACTAGAGGAAAAACTCCAAACATCAAAGCTTTTTGAAAAATCGATACACTGCACTCACGTACATGGACCATTTGTCACAAAAAATCATTAAATCATTAATTAATTAAGTTGGTCTTTTTTGTATAAAAATGTTACTTATTTAAAAGATCAAACTTAAGGAATTAACGAATTAACGATTTTTTTTGGGCTATCTATTTTGAGTTGAAATGAAAAAAGTTGAAAAATGATTGTTTAATAAGAAACAAATAGTGTAAACCGTGAGGAGTTTCAGCTACTACTTACTACTACTACTACTACTACTACAGTGTCTGCAAAAGGTTTGTTTT
>CAXAMN010019358.1:15667-30572 GCA_963970005.1 Durusdinium trenchii | reverse complement strand
TAAAGTTGTTCGTACCATCATGAGCCAAAGCTCTCAAGAAGCATGCTTTTTGTCGTCCAAGGTCAAGTCACCAATGCCAAATCTGCGGCGAAGCTACAGAAAAGCATGCAGCAAGCAGAGGCTTCGAACACATCTTCTAGTATCTGTCTTTCAGCCAACCACAAAAGTGCCCTAGAGCCTGGAGCGTATAATTAAAGTTGCATGGATCTCATTCAGCAAGTAGCTGTTGAGGCAAATGAATCATCACAGGCAACACCGCTACAACAAGCATTCCGGTTTGCTTGTTTAGGTTGTTTAGCCCTCAGTACCGTCAAATGAATCATCGTCAAAAGCACAACTTTGTTCTCTCAGTGCCGTGACTTCAAAAAGTGAAGCCGTCAGTATCCAGTTATAAATTATGAACAAACATCAAGTATCGCTATTAGGCTGGAGTCCATCGCTATTGGGTTGGAGGCCATCGCTATTGGGTTGGAGGCCGTCGCAGTTATAAACAAACACCAAGTGGTTGATCCTACCTGCTATCGCAGTGCAAATTGATGCCAGGGGGGGATACTAAGTGCCGTTTGCTTGTTCTTTCTTTTTGCTCCGGCGAATGGCAGTTCCTTTTGGAGGGGCATGTCCATTTCATATCCTGGCAGTTTTGTCATGACCTTACGCTTGCTTTCCCCTTTCCTTGTCCCTTTCCTGTTCCTCGTCCTGGACCTCCCCCGTTCGCAACGACAATGACTTCACCTGCAAACGTTCTCCTCCATGAGGCTGGCAAATGAGCTTGCGGCTTAGAATGCTTCAGGGAGTTCCACCTACTCATTCTCTCAAGGTCAGCATCCGGTTCGGAAACTAAAAGGCTGGGTTCGGAAACTAGGCTTCGGAAACCCAGAACGTGGGTTTCGGAAACTTGAAATTCAAACCAGGGGTTCGGAAACTGGAAACTTGCAGTTCCGAAACTTGGGTTCGGAAACTATAAACGTGAGATTCGGAAACTCGAAAAGTTGAATTCGGAAGCTAGAAACGTGGATTTCGGAAACTTGGATTTGCTAAGACTAGGGGTTTGCTCAGATAAACATTACGTCAATAGCCCCCCACCCACCACCCTCCCACACCCCCTCCACGTACCTGAAGCAATCAGTGTGCCCGAAGAGGAAAAAGAAACTGGGTCTCTGAATTCGTGCAAAACACTTTCTGAACCTGACCTAAATAGTTTCTGAAACCGACAAACAAAGTGTCTGAACCCGACAAAAGGAGTTGCTGAACCCGGCAAAAACAGTTTCTGAACACGACAAAACCAGTTTCCGAACCGTGTTTCTGAACCCTTCGTTTTAGTTTCTGAACCCTAGTTTCTGAACCCGGAACAGTTTCTGAACTTGACTTTGTTCATTCTCTCAACGTCCACATTTTGTCGAAATCTGCCATTCTGGCGAAGGAACGTCGCGATAAAGGGAAAATATGCCGGCCCTTGTCCATTCGTCTCGGCAAATCTTCTGTGGCCTTCTTCTGTTCACTAACATCGTGGGCGAAGTCCAGCAAGGCCTGGTTGTGAGGCTAGAGTGGTCAAAGGTCTGTTGGGTAAACGTCATCCTGTCGCCTCAATGAAGGCCAAGAGCAAGGATTTGTTGATCTGGTTGGTGTCACCTGGAGAAGTGTTTCTCAGTCTCAGCTCATGAAAAGACTTGATATGAAATGTTTTTTTCAATCCCTGCCCACCTACACCTGCATCCCCTCGGTGGTTCAGCACACGATCAAAGACTTTGGAGAGGCACTCCCAGAAGGTGGAGACCTTCCGACGATTTTGGGCGATTGCAATGGGAACGAAATAGCGATGGTCTCCGACCTAGAAGTGATGGCCTCCTCCCCCTAGTAGTAACAAGTGCATCGCTACTAGTAACAAGTGCCTTACTAGTAGTAACAATAAGCTACTAGGAACAAGTGCCAAAGCCTGAAGTGGAGCCACTGGAGCCTTGGGAGGCGAAGCACCTTGGCCGTCAGAAGCAAAGCTTTCCTCATGCGCTATGCTTCACGACTGTGTGTCCGCTTCAATTCACTCATGTCAGACTGTGGATCGGGCGAAGAGGCGCGGAGCACAGCGCGAAAAAGCCGCTGGGAAGCGAAGTTGGAGCCTGTTGGCAGTTCTCCCAATGAAAGGCTGTTCAGCGGTTCTTTGCATCGAGTCACTCTTGCCCCTGGTTGACCTGGTTGACATGGACCACTCCTACAATAGTTTTGAAGCAAATAGGCTATCCAATCTCAAGATTTAGTCACACACACACATGCGCGTGCACAATAGCAATTACAAGCATTCTGGGACCCTGTTCGCGGCCGCTTTGCCCGTGGCGACCACAGCATGTCGTGTGCAATCGGAAAGCATTTTGAGCGGGACACTTAACGACAGTCAGACCACGCCAGTGCCCATCAGTGTCCTTCAGTGTCTGGGGAGGGTTCTGTGCAGTTCCTGCCCAAGTGCACGCACCCGCAGTTTTTCGCCTCCGGTTTATATCATTCACGCAGCAAAAACAGGCATTGGGACCGACCAATCGTGAAAAGGCGATTCATCTGGTAGGAACGACCATCGTGGGGCTCCTGGCCTTACTACTAGGAACAAGAAGCTACTACAGTAGGTTCAAATGCAAGAAATCCTTAATCGAACCCTTTTGAAGAGGTTCAATACCATAACAGGTCTCTTGGATCTCAAGTTCTCCCCTCAAATGATGTTGCTCTACCAGATCAGAGCTTAGTGAATCCTCTTGGTTTGGGATAGTCCTAATTCTTCTTATTCTTCTTCTTCTTCTTCTTCTTCTTCTTCTTCACAACAACAAGGACAACAAGGACACTCAAAGACACTCAAAGACACCAACGCGCAAACCGCAGGCCAGTCGCTCAAAAAACGCTTTGAGTGTCCTTGAGTCTCTTTGAGCGGCCAAAATCGAACAGCACGACTCTTACAACGGGACTATTTAGCATTGTCACACTGAGAAGAGCTGGCCTGTTCAGGCTCAGATGGCGGTGATATCGATGCTGTAGGCAAGCCTTTGAACTGCAAGGAGTTCGCTGGACGACTTGACCTAAGAGGCTCAGCTTGTTGGCTGGGGCACACTTTTTCCGACGTCGTTCCCACAATCGAATGATGTGTTTTCTTCGTGTTTTCTGCGTCTCGAATTGGCCTTTTCGGATGATTCCGAAACGCTTCTCTCAGGTCTCGGCGTGGTTCCTCGCAGAGGCAGTGGAAAGTCCAGCAACATGACCAGCAGCTTGTGACCCAACTGTCCACCTCACAGCACAAGTGAAAGAAGAAACTTGAAGAAAGTCTGAGGCAGAAGCAAACAAGCGTATAAGGTGTAAATGTGTGGAAATTTTAAAGAAGCCAATGCTGAAACGAAAAATGCCTTTTTGTACTTTAGCGCAGCAGTTATGTATACTTACAAGTGCTGTGCATTGAAAAAGGAAAAAGATCTGTTGTCTTTGCGTCTTCCTCCCTCGGCCAGCCTGAAGATCTCACACCCAGCAGCAGAATGCCAACGAGCCTCAGTCGAGACGACCGTGCCTGACAACAGTTTGGTCCGCTTAGGAAGGGGCTCCAAATACGTCACCCACAAGCGGAGGGCAGCAGCGTTTTGCGGTTTACCTCCAAATGCAGAAAAAGTCTCTTCAAACATGTTACACTAAATTAATCTGTGAGAAATCCTTTAAAATGACAATCAAATGGAGAGCCTGAGTTGCGCCCATGCCGCTCCAGGTCCATCATGCTGGAGGCCAGGTAAGCCTAGATCAAAGCATGAGATCAACACCTTCATTTAGTCAAAGAGAAAGACATTGTCCAAGACACCTTCATTTGTCAAGAGTTTACTTTGGATGTCCGCATGTTCGATTTCACGCCTTGAGCGCTGTCAACGGTGCTGAGAGCACCTGCTGTGCCAGCAGCAGTCGCTGCGGTGTAAGCGGTACACCGTAGGGCAGCGCGGCAGGCGGTCGCAAGTAGCGCGAGGCCAAACGCAGCGTAGCACTCAGGCGGTGTTGCAGCGACCTGAGGAGAATCGGTAAATCCCAAGGACTCCCCATGACCTGATCGTAAGGATTCATCATGATTCGCGAATTGTCGATTTCGTGACCATTGTTGGACATTCTTACACCAAAGAAAAGGAACGTCATCGTTTCGACACAAAAAGGCTGTGGGAGCCTTCGGAAATCTTCGGAAAGGCTGTGGGAGCCTTACGGAGCCTTTCGCGAGAAAAGACTGAGGTTCTCTCATGATCACATCAGGCCCTGCAGTGCCAGCTCGCTGTGCGCCCTGAAGAAGCAAGCTCCGGGCAAAGGGGTCTCCGTAAGACACGTTTGTCCAAACTGTCTGAAGTGTTGTCCAAGCCTTTAACTGCGAAATTGCCTGCCGCAAAGAAGCCGCCACCAGCTTTAGGAAGCTATCCAAGCCAAGCCTGGAGGCAAAGTGAGAGAAAGATACATGACTTGCTCGTCGTAGAATGTCTGGACCAACCTTTGAACCTTTCTTTCTTAATGTTCTTCTTTTTAGCCCGTGGCCCTGCCTCCTTACTTAATTAAGTAGGCGCCTACTTAATTGAGTAAGGAGGCAAGCTACTAGCAATAGGAAGCTCCTACATATGGACGCAGGATAGCTCATGCTTCTTCAAGCGCTCACGCTAATGATTTGGTTCTTGGATTTCTTAAGTCCCTGTCAGCAACGATACCATTGTCTGAGATCGCCTCCGATGCCACTGCCACTTCTTCCCTAACAAATCCTGACGATCTGTTGGCAACACGGCCTTACTACTAGGAGCAAGACGCTACTAGGAGCAAAGGGCATCGCTACGAACGGAGCGTTCGGACGCTGCTAGGAACTTAGGATTGGCTCTCCTCGGGATCCTCTGCACCGTCTTGGTGGCCTGAAAACTCACAATGTTTTATGGTACAAAACCACAAGCTAGCACCGTTCCACCAAAGGCCAGAAATGGAGAGTAATTCATCCAAAGACAAAAACATACTTCATCCAAAAAGAAGAGTAATCCATCTGACACACTTTGAAGCGCCTCCTGAGGGAGCATGATCAAAGCAAACCTCCTGGACTTCCTCCTGCAATCAATTAATCCGTCATCGGTGAAAGAAAGTGTCCTTTTTGAATTCCTCCAACCTACTAGCGATGGCCTCCTGCTTAAATGAAACTGAGATCAGTACTTTTGAAGGGCAAGAAGGCCTGATGGAAACGTAAAGAAACTCTGTTGACAAAGAAAACATGTTGACCTGTCGCCTGTCGTTTAGTGCCTTCGGCAGTCCCTTATTGCCTTGGGCTTCCAACGTTGTGACACACTTGGCGACCTTTGTGTCCACCTGACAACACTCTGCAAACATGTACATGGCCATGCTTAATTCTTCAGCATGTATTGTAGAGCTGATAGTATCTACTTTGGTTTTGGGTGCGCCTGTCTCGCATGCTCTGCCAGCAACTGCCACAAGCAAGATGCTGTGGCATCGTCCACACACGTGCCTGGGTCAAAGGGTGGAGCCTTCAAGAAACTCGTGTTCAGCTGTTGGAAATGGTACAATGTATTTATATATATATATGTATATATATATATATGTAGAGAGAGAGAGTCCTGCTTTCAAAGCCATCACCAATGGTATCATCACCTAACCCGCCAATCAAGATTTGCCGCGGCACATGGACTGCATGCATCGTCAATGCGACCACTGTCTCCACCACACACACATCGCTGAGAACCTTTGGAGCAATGCCACAGGCAGAACAATAGAAACGCTGAAAGCTAAGCGTGTTCAAATCTGTCAAAAGCAATTGTGCCGTTTGTCCAAACGGTGCTGTGATGAGTCTGATGAGTCTGATGAGCCAGATTGTTTCTAGAAGATGAACCTAATAGCAATGGCCTCCAACCTACTAGTAATTGCCTCCAACCTAGTAGCTTCTTTATGTTTCTGGGGTGTCTGCTGTTGCAAAGCCACAGCCTTGCTGCAAAGTGTTGCAGTTTTGCCACTCGGGCCGCAGAGAGGTGGAGCTCAAGGACTTTGGAGGCCTCAAAGCAAAAAAACAAATAGTAGCTTTTTGTTACTAGTAGCGATGCCAGGAGCCCCTAGTAGCTTCTTGTTACTAGTAGCGATGCCCTTTGCTCCTAGTAGCTTTTTGTTACTAGTAGCTTCAAAGACCTACTAGTAGTGTCCTTGCTCCTAGTAGCGATGCCCTTTGCTCCAAGTAGCGTCCTTGCTCCTACATCTATAAGGTCCCTGTGTTCATCCTGTGAAACTGCCATTCAAAGTCCTCTTCTCGGCATGCTGTGAACTTTTCTGTTTCTTCCGCTTTCGTCCTATGTTTTTCTATACATTGCAGTGTCTGCTTTTGCAGATCTGGTGACGGGTTTGGTCTCCATCTCTCCATCCTCTCCCTCTCCCTCCCCCTCTCCCTCTCTCTCTGTCTGTGCAGCCTGAGATGGTACAGGTTCAGGCTGCTCGTCCAAGTTGAAGGAGCAAGCACCTGAAAGCTCCGGTGGAATGGGTAGGACCAGGTATGGAGGCATTAGACATCATGAAATGGACAATGCCATCCACGATGTTACAATGTGCATGTTCAAAATCACCAGACTGAAAAAAAGGACGCTCATGCTCCCTGAGGGCATCCCATGATGCACGGATCTTGCTCACGAATCGCCTGCTCTTGAGCACGAGGACTGCAGCATCTCGAAGATGTCTTCCACTGGCACCTGCAAAAGAACGATCACAGACCTCCCATGCGACTTGCTCACGCTCAGGAAGCTCCATGATCGAGAACAGAAACAAAACTAAACATCTCAAAATATCGCAAACAGTTTCAAACAGTTTTTCCTCTTTTGCTCATGCAGATGGAACTCTCAAACTGAAGCTCTTACAGCTCGGCCTCAAAGAAGCCCGGACTTCGACTGGGTATGGCTTGACAAAGGCCTTCCAAAACCAAGCATGCATGCAGCCGCAAACGCCGGAAGGGCGCTGGGCGGCGTGCGGTCACCTGAACCAAAAGAGTTCTAAAAGAAAAAAACAAAATGGACAAAAGAGGAACCTAGTAGCAACGGAAACCTAATTCTAATGGCCTCCAACCTAATAGCGATGGCC
Organism: Durusdinium trenchii; assembly: GCA_963970005.1. Classification (NCBI taxonomy): domain Eukaryota; class Dinophyceae; order Suessiales; family Symbiodiniaceae; genus Durusdinium; species Durusdinium trenchii. Next base: position 23,480 of record CAXAMN010019358.1, on the reverse strand, counting down.
TCCAACTAATGGACGAAAAAATACCAAAATGGAAGGTAAAGAAAGGTAAGGCCCCCTTTTTGAAGAGGGATTCTATACTCATAGAAGCGCTCTTTATGAAAGAATAATGAATTACGAAGGAATAGAAAATAATTGCAAAAGGATGCAAAAGGAAGCTAAGAAAGCGAAGCAAACCGATGCTTGATTCATCTCACCTGTGTATCGCGAGGCGTTGCAGTAAAGCCAGATATCAGACTCTCCTTGCAGGGTTTGGACATATCTCAAATGACCGCGCCAAATGTCCACTTGTGTTGCGCTTGGCCTCTAAATCACATCAAATTCAAAAGAACTTCACCTCCTATTCTGCTCCCATCTAAACACTGCGCACTTCTGGTAGCATGGTCTCAACTAAACCCGCACCTGTGAAGCAATGCGGTTTGCCAAAGAGGCTGTGGTTTGCTGTGCATCGGATCCACTTGCGCTGGCATTGCTACCTGTGCGCCCGGGTGCGCCCGGCACATTCTCTTCACAAGAACTGCGCTTGTTTCGACACGTTCTTCCAGCTCAAGATAGCTGCTCCGGGCATTGTTTCACAGCACTCTTGCTGGCAGGATGCTCACACTCCTCTTTTCCACTGCCTCTTGCACCTCCATTTCCTGGAAAAAAAAACTCACTAAGTGTGCAAACAAGTCACAAGCCGCCCATAGCCACCCCAAGCACTTCTCATAAAACAGCCCTAGTCCGCTAGTAAGACGCGAAACCCACCTGCTTCAATCGAAGCAACGGACCAAGATCCGCGAGTAGTGCAGATTCCCCCAGCATCTTTGCAAGTTCATCGCCCGCCTGAACCTCGCCATAAGATACATAAGTCCAGGTTCAGAGGCGTTTTGGGCTTCCGACGGAGAAAAAAACTCACCGAAAAGCGAACTGCAACCTGAACCAACTGGGCTTTGCACAGGTGCGCCCATCAACTTTGGACCAGGCGCCGGCAGCAACAAACGCCTGTAGATTGGGCGCAAGTGGACCATTTCTTTTTGAAAGACAATGCGAGCTCTGACACATCTGACCTCACAAGGAAACTCACTACAGCCGAGATTCTTCATACCCACAAAAGGAGTGACCGTGAAGCGGCCAGTCTCTGCAAGGACATCGTTATGACTACCTTAGCAAGCAAATAAACATCGTCTCAGCAGCCGAGCGGCAAGAAGGAACATTCTGCAACTCAGCGAAAGGCTGATGGAAGTACAGGAGAATAAGCACGCCGGATTTGGATTGGGACGCTGGGCCTTCAAGGAAATTCCGAAAAGGAAAGCTGTGTTCGCATCTGCTTCATCTGCTACATGCGCTTGACTCGAAACACAGTTCTTTGTCACGTTTCTGTCGTTCTTTCCCTGGTCTCGCTTCTACTGCTTCCTTCAACCACCTCAACGATTAGATAAACCCATCTGAAAACCACACTCCATCTGTCTCTCCCTTTTGTTGTCTCTCCATCGAAGAGCCTCCAACTTGAGGCGCCGCGACAGCCGGCTGGATTGTGTCTTGAGGCGGTGGGTGCTTGAACTGTTTGGGCCATCACTGGCCACCAACCTAAAAAACATAAAAGTGTCTTGCCAGAATGTTCCTCTTGCAGCCTCAAGTGAGTCTACAGAAAGTGTTCTTGTTAGTGCTAGTAGTAGTAGCAGTAGTAGTAGTAGTAGCAGTAGTAGCAGTAGTAGCAGTAGTAGTAGTAGTAGGAGGAGGAGGAGTAGGAGTAGTAGGAGTAGTAGCAGTAGTAGGAGTAGCAGTAGTAGTAGTAGTAGTAGTAGGAGTAGTAGTAGTAGTAGCAGGAGTAGCAGGAGCAGTAGCAGCAGCAGGAGCAGCAGCAGCAGCAGCAGTAGCAGAAGCAGCAGTAGCCGAAGCAGCAGTAGCTACTAGTACTGCTACTAGCACTAGTAGCTAGTACTAGTACTTGTGCTAGTTAGGCACGGTAGTGGCAGTGGTAGTGGTACTAGCAGCAGCAGCAGCAGCAGCATTAGAAGTAGTAAGCTGCACATAGCCAAGGCCAAGGTGGAGGCCATCGCTAGTAGGTTGGAGTCCGTCGCTCTTAGGTTGGAGGCCGCTACCAGGGTGCATGCCATCGCTTGTATTTTAGGCTTAATGGAAAGTGTTTGCAAATAGGACCATGTTCATTGCAAAGGTCGTGAGTTCTCGCCAAAGCACTTCGCCGCGTCCAAGTTCAGCGGTGGCACCGCAGGCCTGGCTTCCCAGAAATGCATGGCCACCACAGGCTACATCACACTTACTCTATTGAAATCAGCTCCTAGTAGCAAGGCCAGGAGCCCCTACCCATCTGCTTCTTCCTAAACATCTAGAAACCAAAATGAATGGTGCGAGCGCTTCTTCAAGGAAGCTCGCCCCCGCCGTTTCAGGCGGAGATCTTCCTTGAAGAAAAGCAAGCTATCTTGCGTCCGGTAGTTTGTAGCGTCCTGCTTGGCTACTAGCCTGACTAATTAGAATCTAATTAAAATTAGTAGTACTAAGTTGTTACTACTAGCTTCTTGTTACTAGTAGTAAGGCACCTGTTACTACTAGCGTGGCACTTGTTACTAGTTGGAGGCAGGGCCACTCAGGCTTTGAAAAAATGATGCACTCGCCTGGAAGGACCTGGTGGAACGAGCGGCAAGTCCAAAGATCCTGTGATTTGAGGAAAGCCGTATACAGGTTTTTGGCAAAAAGAAATACGGCTTTGCAAGCTGTCCAAACTGAATGACTCTTTGAAAGCTTCGGCCGAGTGTAGAGAATTGCAGTAGTTGGGCCTTGCATTGCCTGCATTGGCCACCGAAGTGGAGCTGCAAGGTCTCAGCGACACGGTGACATTCCAAAATCTGAACGGATTCTGAAGGATGTTTTGGAGCATCAAAATCAGAATTCGACTGAGGTGGCGAGAGGAACGAAAAAACCACTTGGGAGTCCAAAAACCGACTTTGCGATGGCCTCCAACCTACTCCCGCGGAGTCCTGGGGTTCCGAGCCCATAACACCAAAGGACAAAGATCGTGGCACACTGCGACGTTCAATGCGTGGAGAATTGTACGAGTTCGGCTGCCATTTCTTTCAGAGAACATGCAAAAGTTTAATTGACACACTACAACTCAAACACCAATTCAGACACCCTCTTTTTTTGGACAATCGCAACAAGAAGCTACTAGGAGCAAAGGGCATCGCTACTAGGAACAAGAACGCTACTAGGGGCTCCTGGCCTTACTACTAGGAACAATAATGCTACTAGTAACAAGAAGATCGCCTCGTGTTGCGCTCTGGCTCACCTGGGACAATCCGCGGCCACGAGGCACGTTCGCAAGTCGTCGTCACTGAGTTGAGCCCAAGCACTGGCGCTGGACATCGGTGTCTCCGAAGGGACCGAAAGTGGATGATCACGGTGATCCTCAAACGGCCTCGTCCGTGGCTTTTGGCAAGGGTGACCCAAAAAGGACCTAACCAAAAAGCACCTCCTTGATCTCTCGTTTTTCTTGTGCAGCCAAGATACTCCGGAACCTCTGGCGCCTCTCAAACAGCGTCAGCGATCACTTCATTTCGTATCAGGATGCCCCATGATGCTGTTCGTTCCGTCCTTGGAGGAGGATGCTGTCAAAGGAGACCAGGGTGCAGTCAAGCTAGTCCAATCCTGACACCGTCTGCATATTTTATATGGAGTTTGAGAATTTATGCGCTAAGCCAAACGGAAGCGTGGGCGGACCATGCCAAAGGTTCTCGATGATGCAGGTGTAGAGGAAACTGTGACTGTCTGCCTGTCATGTGATCTCTCTCTATCTCTCTCTCTTTCTCTGGGTCCGCTCCATCAGCAAATCTCTGAAATGCATGCTGGGAAGGCGGAATCTGTGGCAAATGGAGCCGATTCCTCAAAAAAGAAGCTACTAGGAACAAGAACGCTACTAGGGGCTCCTGGCCTTACTACTAGGAGCAAGGACGCTACTAGGGGCTCCTGGCATCGCTACTAGGAACAAGAAGCTAGTAGAAACACCCTCGTCGTTTCACGTCGTTTCGCTCATGCACACTGCAGCCGCTCTTGGCGCATAGCATTCGACCGGTCGCAGCCAGCACTTCCTCACGCTGGCGCCTTGTGAACGAGTGCTGTCCAGTGGCGAAGTCGCCCGTTGTCGCTCTGCTTTTTTGGTCAGCTCTTTTCATGAAAAGCTTTCAAAGAGCCAAACGTGAGCTGCTTCTGCACGTCCACCAGCACATCGAAAAGAAAGAGCGCACAATCCTGGGAAGAATGCGCTGGGATCAGCAACACACCTCTGTCCAAAATGTCAAAAGAAAGAGCGCACAATCCTTGTGCACAAAGCAAAGGGGAAAGCACTCACACGGGACTCGCATGGGTGCTGATTAGAACCACGTTTCATTGGAGGCGAAATAGTTTGTAGGTGGATGTTCTTCACCCATGAATTGACCCATCCCCGCAGTTGACTCATTTGACATAAGAGAATGTGAATGACTGTGGTTAGGAACCAAATCAATGGTGGTCTTCAAATGACTTACTCCATTATTACTTGCTCCTACTCTTCTCCATTGCGTAATCTTGCTACAGCAGCAGCGTGCGTATAATGTTTGAAGAGTAGAGAACCGGTAGAAAAAAATGACAATCTCAACACGTTGTGGTACTGAAAAGGAGCAACCCAGCTGGCTCTAGGCATCCCAGACCGTGTGAAGCAGCTGCGAGTTCAGCTGGGACCTGAAGGACACACATAACCCACCGAGCAAAGCTGCTAGGAACAAGTGCATTACTACTAGTAGCAAGAAGCCACTAGGAGCAAGGACGCTACTGGGGGGCTCCTGCCATCGCTACTAGTAGCAAGAAGCTAGACAAAGCACAACTGCTCCGGGTCAGTCACGAGATCCGGGTCAGCAAGGCCATGGCCTTGGTCTTCACAAGACGGCATACAGCTTCTGCTTTTTTAAAGCCCGCTCCGCTCCCCCCCACTCTACTCAATTAAGTATGCGCCCACTTAATTAAGTAAGGGAGAGGTAGCTACTAGTACGCTACTAGCATGGACGCAGGATAGCTCACCCCACAGCCCTAAAGGCGGCGGGGGGGGGGGCGTCCTTGAAGAAGCGCTGGCACTAATGATTTGATTCGTAGATCTTTAGGGAAACATTCATCAGTTAGTTAGGCAATGCTGTGCTCCTGTCAAGGCAGGTATGTAACCATATCACAAATATCTCTAGACTCTGAATGTGTTTTTGTCTTTGCTTTTAGGCTTTTCACAAGACCTTGCTGGAGCACTCCCGAGCCCTTCACAAGAAGACAGGAGTACCAATGACTTGGATCTCCCAAGTATGCACGAAACCTCATGTGCGTAATCATGGTGGGCAACGCTTTGTGCAACGCTCACGTGACTAACAAGTCTCTGGCAATCGCCAAAGGTGAGGGACCACATGCGTGCCATGCAGATCGCAAAGGTCAGCGAGGATGTCACAAAGGAGTACCTCGAGAGGTAGCGGCTGACCAGAGGGCTCAAGGTGAGGCATCGAATTGGAATGGAACCTAATAGCAATAGGAACCTGATTGTAATGGCCTCCAACCTACTTGCGATGGCCTCCAACCTAGAAGCACAAATAATGAGCTTTGAGTTTCCTTGTGTAATTTCAGCCCCTCCGTTCTTGCCTCAACCTCACCCAAAGCCACATTTGGCAAGAACGCAATATGGCTCACCTTGCATTCTGGAGGCTATCGGAGGCACTTTAGACGAGTTTCAAAACGCTAAAACGATCACGTCCGGATTCATTAGCAGTTAAGGACTGCAAAAGCACAGATCATCGCATGGAAAGCCCGTCCTCAACCACCTCGCTGGTGCTTCTCCTTAGAAGTGGTCACATGGGACTTGGCTTTCTAAAGACAAATAGGGATTTTGGCACGCTCTTGTAAGTAGTCCGAGTAGGATGCTTTACTAGATCATAGCTGCAAAAAAACGATTACACCCTCAGGCTCTCTGCAGTCTTTTTCGCTGAGAACAGCACGCCGAGTCATAGCCCGGGCTAAAGCTCAAAGCCTCTTGCAGATGCAAAACACTGTGGCTTCAAGTACCCACCAAGTGCAGCTCTTCCTTCTACTCGAAACGATTGCTATCGCGATTGGCGATTGCCCACTTGCGATCGGTCTCTGACCTTGCTGTGCAATAGCTGTGGCAAAAGCAAGGTGGTCGCCAGCCTCAAAGAAAACACAGTTCGAACGCGGTTGATGAGATGTTCTTTACTAAGCATTCATGGAAATGCATGGAGCCACTCAGGTCAAGGCTCCAGGACTTCTGGAGAAGGATCCCCTGCACATGTGAGAGGCATTTTCGAATCTTACTGCATAACATATTTTAAAATGTAATGTATTGTTCGTCGTAAAACTGAGAAGAGACGATGTTCATTTTGGAAGAATTGCCTGAATTGCGGAGGGCCGCAAGTAGCCTGTATGCCGCTGCGTGGCACTGCGAAGCGATGGCCTCCAACCTAATATAGTCCTTGCTCCTAGTAGTAAGGCCAGGAGCCCCTAGTAGCTTCTTGTTACTACTAGTAAGGCGCTTGTTACTAGAAGCGATGCACTTGTTCCTAGTAGCTTCTTGTTCCTAGTAGTAAGGCCAGGGGCCCCTAGTAGCTTCTTGTTACTACTAGTAAGGCACTTGTTACTAGAAGCGATGCACTTGTTCCTAGTGGCTTCTTGTTCCTAGTAGTAAGGCCAGGAGCCCCTAGTAGCGTCTTGTTACTCCTAGTAAGGCACTTGTTCCTAGAAGCGATGCACTTGTTCCTAGTAGTTTCTTGTTCCTAGTAGTAAGGCCAGGAGCCCCTAGTAGCTTCTTGTTACTACTAGTAAGGCACTTCTTACTAGAAGCGATGCACTTGTTCCTAGTAGCTTCTTGTTCCTATTAGTAAGGCCAGGAGCCCCTAGTAGCATCTTGTTACTACTAGTAAGGCACTTGTTACTAGAAGCGACGGCGATGCACTTGTTCCTAGTAGCTTCTTGTTCCTAGTAGTAAGGCCAGGAGCCCCTAGTAGCTTCTTGTTACTACTAGTAAGGCACTTGTTACTCGAAGCGATGCACTTGTTCCTAGTAGCTTCTTGTTCCTAGTAGTAAGGCCAGGAGCCCCTAGTAGCTTCTTGTTACTACTAGTAAGGCACTTGTTACTAGAAGCGACGGCGATGCACTTGTTCCTAGTAGCTTCTTGTTCCTAGTAGTAAGGCCAGGAGCCCCTAGTAGCTTCTTGTTACTACTAGTAAGGCACTTGTTACTAGAAGCGATGCACTTGTTTCTAGTAGCTTCTTGTTCCCAGTAGTAAGGCCAGGAGCCCCTAGTAGCGTCCTTGTTCCTAGTAGCGATGCCCTTGTTCCTAGTAGCGATGCCCTTTGCTCCTAGTAGCTTCTTGTTACTAGCGATGGCCTCCAACCTAGAAGCACAAAAAAAGCTGTCGCTATTGGGTCGCTCCTCATCAATCGCTGTCGTCGAAGCCTGGGAGCGGACAAGGCTCAGGAGCTCCAAGGAGCTTACTTGAGGCAATTTCCCTGAAGATCTGTTTCGGTAGGTGCCTATTGCCTACTTAAGTAAGGGAGCAAGCTACTAGCCACTTCCAGCAACTGGACGCAGGATAGCTCACGCACCAATGATTTGGTTCCTAGATGTTTAGGGAAACCTAACATGCCAGCACGTTTGTCTACTTTTTCAGAAAAACTTCAGAACTGCAAAATGGTTCTTTTTTATATATCATACTTTGTGAGATTCATCAAGCGCTAGGAAACAAATGAACAAAAGCCACTTTGATAGGCCTGTTCAGTAAGCGAATGGAACCTGAACT
>CAXAMN010019347.1:71230-83993 GCA_963970005.1 Durusdinium trenchii | reverse complement strand
CTAGGAAGTCAGCGTTGGTTCCCTCAAGTTTCTCAGGTTTCTCAGGTCTATCGTGTTGTTTTTGTGTTTGACAGTTTGACGTCGAGCTTTGTTATGATGCGACCGTGGGAGACTTCTGGATTGAGGATGAAAACGAGATTCGCCTACAGCGTGAACGTGTTGACAAAGCCGTTCTAGATACATACAGGGCCAAGCGAAAAAGCTACCACGTTTACAAGGCAGCAGCAGCCTTGTGGAGTGAGGGTGTTGAGTGGCAAACAGCATTGAGTATTATCCAACAAGCTTTCAATGCGATGACCCATGAAGCTGAGGGCTAACCGTGTCCAACGCAAACAAAGGCCAAAGGTCTTGCTTTTGCGCTGACTGCTTTTGGTTCAGGTCTAGTCTGTTAGACCCTGTTCGGAGTGAGTGTTGCGTTCACCAGCGACGGCTTTGCGAACAAGCTCCGGCTTTCAACCCCTTGACCCACTGGCTGACCACCAAGAAGGGAGACAAAAGGAAACAGAAGGGAGACAAAACAGACTCAGTACACAAGCGTTTGTGTAGAGAGCATCCTTCACAAAAACAACCCTGTCAGACCTAGGGTTGTTTCTGTTGAGGGGCACTGGGGCCCAACACAAAACCATACCTCCCAACCCAAACACCACTGGTTTTGTTAATGGGTTTTGTGTTGACCACCCCTGGCACCAAACACAAAACACACCTCCTGTTAGAAAGCAATGGTTGTGCAGAATGGCAATGTTCAGTTCAATGATTTTATGTTAAAAAATTTGGGTGCGGCAGTACCGTTTAGGGGGTCACCCCCGGTTAAAATTGAAAAGAACTTGCACCCAACAACGTAAGTAGAGAAAAATTTTTTTGTGCAGAATGGGGGTGCCATTCTGCACAAAGAGGTCCGCTGAAGTTCCTGGGCCCGAAAGATGGTTTGTGCAGAATCACAGAATCCAAAAGATGATTTGTGCAGAATCACAGAATCCAAAAGAAGGTTTGTGCAGAATCACAGAACTCAACGCACGTTTTCTGTAGAATGGCGCCGCCGTTCTGCACAAAACATCCTTTGGATTCTGTGATTCTACACAAAACATCCTTTGGATTCTGTGATTCTGCGCAAAACATCCTTTGGATTCTATGATTCTGCACAAATCATCCTTTGGATTCTGTGATTCTGCACAAAACATCCTTTGGATTCTGTGATTCTGCACAAAACATCCTTTGGATTCTGTGATTCTGCACAAAACATCCTTTGGATTGTGTGATTCTGCACAATAACACTTGGGTGGTATGTGGCTCTACCCGAACCACTTCTCAGTTTCTGCACACAGAATAATATTTGTTTGTTGCTATCATTCTGTGTGTTGTTAGTGTGCTTCGGCTCACAAACTAAAACTTTTGTTTGGTTTCGGTTGGTTTTATGTTCCACAGAAAGCACCGGGTTCAGGGACTCTAGTGTGTTGACGGGCATCCGAAGAACTTAGTGGGCCTCAAAGAACCTCAACCATAGAACCCCCATGGAACACAAGTCGCTTCGTTTAGCTTCGCTAAGCACTCACTAGTCCGGCTTCACCTTGCAAAGCAACCGCTGTGTGATGCAGATCTTTGCACCGCACGCCCAAGGCATTTTGCAGGGAGAAAAGAATTGGGCAAGGGCGATGTGTTTAAGTTCAGGCGTTGCCTTGAGATGCCTATGAGACAGTAAAACATCGCGTTTTAAGCTCGTTGGTCTCGCATTAAAGCGCGTTACATCGCCAGGTTCTTGTCCATGGAGGCGAGATCGGTTGCTCACGGACCCTTTACGCTTGCCTTTGGGCCCTAGCAGACAAAAGATGTTTTCAGTGAATTTTTGTGTCAGGAGCGCGGAGTCCTTTTTTGACAGTTGCTGATTGAAGCACGTGTCTCACATTCATCTTCCGGCTGTCAGGGTTTGGACACGGGACCGTTCAGACCGGTGCGGCGCGATGGGGAAGCGGCCCTCAACGGGGTCCGAAGCGTCCGGGAAGTCAAAGGCTAAAAAGACGAAGCCGGAACTTCCAGATGTACCAAAGGAACAACTGAAGGCTCAGCACTTCAAGATATTTGAGCAATGGTTGCACCTAGCCAGCCAAAAAGGTTGACTTATGAATACTGCTGTCACACTGCTTTCATCTTGTTTGCTACGACAGTGATGGTGCAGCAGTTTTTGTTATGATACCAGCTAAAGGCAAGACAAAATCAAGAGCCACGAGAGCATGGACCAGTACTTTGTTGCCAAGTACAGTGCCAAGGACACGTCGACGTCAACTAGTAATACATCCAATCAAGTTCAGTTTGTTGAATTGTTTCTTGCAGGAAGACCTGGTCAATTTCCTGTCATGGATGGACACGCATTTTGCGCCTGAACACGCTGTGCGAGAGCCCCAAGTGTGTTTGCCAGTGTCCTGTCCTTCCTCAGGCCGTTTTCAAGAATGAACCTCTGAGGCCATATGCCACACCGGATGCTTTGAGGCGACCAGGCGGCCTATTCCTGAGGCCGTGGCACATGACGTATGCCACGTCTTGCGGACTCAAGGGATATCTGGAACCAGAATCGTGGTTGAAATCATTATACATTTGTCGATCCAACAATTTGTGCCGTCGCCCGTTGACATTTGTTGACATTGAGGACGTTCTTTTGCACATATGCCAGTTGATCATGTGCCAGGGGTTGCTTGATTTGATTATATGTCATCACGTGCGCATGCAGGAACCACACTGGACCGACCATTAGCCAAGGTTCCTGACAGACGCCAACATGGGCGGTGTTGAAAAGCTTTCCGTTTGCAGTTTGAGGGAGTTGGAGGCCTACGGCTGCAGGCCACCCCAAGTGTTGGATTCAGAGACGCTGGCGCCAGAGTGTAGCGGCTTAGCCCCGCCAATGGGTGTGTTTTTCGTGAAGGGATGGACGCGCGGGTTCAGTGCAATGACCTTGATGCTTTGTTGCTACGGGAATGAAGAGTTCAGAAATTCATGGCCCGCAACTTTTCAGCAGCTACTTGGCTGACTACTTGGGGGAGCTGTTTGATGGAGATCAGTTTGCAAAGAAAATAAAGGGCGCCAAATAGCGTAATAGATTGAACTCGTTCCGCCCAGGTCCCTCAAGACCATCCATGCTGCTGTTGTGATGGGTGAGGGTGATGATCCTTCCATGCTGATCATGAAGAACAGAGGCCCAGATCTTCAGAATTTGTGGCCTGCGTGGAACATACCCCCCTTTTTGGTAGCCAATGAGAAGTGGTTCGCCAGGCATTTCATACCAGAGCGCGACGCGGAGACGGCCCAACTGCTTCACACTGTACTTCCAGCTGAAGCTCATCAAGGCCATGGACAGGGAGGAGGCTTGTTCGTTCGAGGCCGGACCGCAGTTTTTTGATGTGACCAAACGGGAACTTGACGTTTGGCAGTTGCTGTGTATTGTTGGGACCGGGGCTCAATTCATACTTGTGGCAGGCATGGTCCAAGGCGTCAGAGGTGGCGCAGGCCTACAGCATAGGGAAGCTAGAGGCCCAGTCCGCCCTAAACCTCTTCAAGGAGATCGACTCTGAAGTGTCGGACACCCTGGGACGCCTTGTGAAGAGACTTGCCCGCCTACTAGTCTAGATGTGTATCACTGTTAGGAATTGGGCAAGGAATTTCATTCGTGAGGATGCTCATTGTTTGGATGTTGATTTGTTTTCGTGAGGAAGTACACTATGCAAAAATTTATTCTCCATGAAGCAGTAGCTTCCAGTGTCTTCAACCGGAACTTCACCTCCGGGTACGGTGCCTGGATTCCTTGGGAGGCCGAATTGAGGAATTCACCAGACATCCTCAAGACTGTATGTGACCGCCTTGGTGGAGATTTTGAGCAGACACATGCAAAGCTGAGAAAACCATATGGGATGAAAGACACGGAATCTTGGGTTGTTACAAAACACCTTCAATTTGACAAGTTATTGCTCACAATGGAAACGATACCGCAACTCACATAATATTCTTTCTGCAACACACACAGTTTTTGCCCAGGAGACCATTCAGCGGCGATGCGCAGGCTTCCACGCCCTGTTGAACCAGTTTCGATCCAAATACCCTGAGGAGTTTGTGAAGGCTGAGGAGCCAACACTTGTCAAGGGGTTACCTTGCATATTTCAGTGTAGGGCATTTGATTGCAATTCGTTCTAGCGCAGTAGACCTGTGAGTAGGTAAGAACCCGTTCATTCAATGTCAGGTTCCTTTTGAAGCACGCAGATGCGGAGATTGATGTGTTGCTGGAAGAGAGCGTACCACCAGCAGATATCTCGCGAGTAGGCATATTCCGAGCTCCCGTCGCCAAGCATATGAAAAAGGCAAGGTTCGACTTGAGTCTACAGTATGTTTTGTGTGATCGCTGCCTCTTTAGTAGTCTGGCGTGTCAGAGAGCAGGTCGAGGCTGAGCGAAATCAGGCCAACGAGAAGTTCCTTGACATGGCTTTTTCTTGAACTATGCCTAATGCGTGTCGTGCTTGTTCCCGCACCTCAGGATCATCGAGGATCTGTCCCAAGCGACCCTGGCTCAGACTCTCAGAAAGCTCAATGATGACTTGGCTGCAATGGGCAAGTTTATGACGACCGTGACTGAGTGGGCCAACCGCCAGGCACTGATAGTCAGTGTACTACTGTGAGTAACAGCAGATGATAGTTGCTCAGCTTGTAACTTGCGCTTTTAGATGAGTGTCAGGCTGGGCTCGATATGCAATACCTTCAGAAGCGGTTTGAAAAGGGAAAGCTGTGGGTGGAGGACTACATGGCCAGTCACCACAGATGCATGGCTCTGAGTTTGCCAGAAGCGCACGCGGACCTCCTCCAGTTTCAGCGCAGCGAGCAGGGTGGACAGGGGTTACTCCATTGCATTCAGGTCAAAGGACTGTGAAAAGCCTCAGCTGCTTTCCGATTCCATGCTCAAATGTTGCATGAGGTTCACCCTCATGATCATCGACTGCAGCCTTTGGCCATCTTTCCGTTCCTAGATTGCCAGCGTGGTTGAGTCATGTGACAAGTTCAATTGTGGATGGAATCGTTTTTGGTGTAGGATTCAAAATTTAGCTATCATCATATCTACCCAGGCCCACTGATCATCGATGAGGCCGTTCAAGTGGCCAAAACGGTTTGCGCTAGTGACAGCAATGCTGCTTTGCTGGCACTTCACCCGGTTCTGCATGCCTCGACAGAGCAGATGACTGTTTTGAAAAACAAGCGGCACCTAGAAGACAAGGTCCTGGCGAATCTCATCTCAAATTGATAGCTTTTTTGGTGCAAAGATGGATGGTAGATTGGTACTTAGTATCTTCTTACTTTTCAGAGCCTCAGACTCAGAGGCAAATGGACATGTCAGAACTGACGGTGACGTTCACGGACTCCCAACATGCGGGCGACAAACGCCGTCGAGCTCAATCAGGCGCTGTTTGTTGTCAAGGTCTGATCGAGTGTGGCCAAACTCATGACTTTCTGCAATGAGGCACCTTGGCCGTCTCTGCCATTCACAAGCAAACAGGGTTCTCGAAGTCAAAGGCAACATTTGGGACTGTGGGCCCCGTCACCCGCTCGCGTGTCGCTGATTTATGGACGGACGATGTTGATGGCATCAAGCCTTGCAGTCCGCCGGGGCGGGTTCTTCCCTAAGATTTCCCTATTGATTGCAATGCAATGCAAAAACTTTGGTTCAACCTTTACACTGTGACCTTTCTTAGGCCCAACAGCGTGGTGTCGAGGCAACGGCGCAAATCCTACAGGGCGTTGTGGAGGGACTACCGTGGGACAGTAACACCATTATCTATGTAGTAGACCTCATTCCTTCCAAGTTTTTTGGTTGAACCAATTACCAAGTTTGCTTTTGATATGTAAGCATTTTGCAAAAGAATGCATACACACATGATTCCGTCGGTCTGAGGTATGGCGAATGGAGCCGCGCGGTGTGGTCATTGCAGTCCAAGCTCCTCAAATCAGAGTCCGGGCCAGATTTTCGATTTGCGGGGTACTTTCCACCAGATGATGGCCCGGAAGCTGCAGCGAAGTGGCGCTCCCACATCGCAGGGCAAGTGCGCGCAGCTACTTGGGTTTAAGAAAGGGAGGCAAAATTTTGTGGAGATAACTTAACTTAGCAAGGTTGGTTTATTATGCTCTATTTTCTTGGGAGTGGCTACAATGTGCTGCTGCATCAGGACCATTGGGATTCCAGCAAAGAGGCTGGGCCTGCACAGCGTCCTGCAGCAAAGTTTGAGGAAGAGCCGCCGACCATGCAGATTTGTAATGTGACCCCAACAGAGCTGAAGTGCCTCAGCGTTTCATTTGTAATCTGTGCGCCAGCTTTACAGTAACTTAAAGGGCGTTGCTGGGTGATGCTAAGTGTTTGTCAGTGGTGGGCCCAATGTCAAAGGTTATCAGATGCAGCCTTGGACGCTGTGGCGGGCCGAACCGAGAGTTTGACGGAAGCGGTGAAGAAATTCAATGAGGAGTTTAGCATGTCGGTGCTACACAGCGCCAAGCAGGCCACAAAACAGGCTCAAGTCCAGCGGCCCGGAGGGACCCGCACGACGGAGGGAGTGTCACAGCAGCCGCAGCCCAGGCGCACATTGGGGCAGCCGATCTTTACATCACCAAATGTCCCGATCAACGTTTCGAGGATCGGAGTCCCCGCAGAGAACCTGGAACTGGCTGCGTTTCAGGAGAAAGAGCCATTCGATTGACTTTTGTAAAATTTTGTAAACATTTGAAGGCATTTAAAGGCTATATTTGGATATCTCTATTTTTCAGAAGATCAATGATCGGTGTGTTTATGATTGTAGTTGGCCGAGGCTGACAACGCAAACAATCCCACCTGTGTGCGACAAGATCCAGTGCTGTGTGTGCAAGGACTTGTGCGTGTGGCTCGTGAACCCAACGGATCAGAAAGTCACTGTAAACGCTGGGGAGCTGTTTGGGTTCAACCTCGGGAAGTTCAGCGAAAAGACACCAGGTTCGGGTCGGGGGCATGGTAGTTTGCTATGAATTATGATGGGGCAGGGGAATGCTAAAACCATATTTTGCTAGGCAAATACTATGCTCAACTGTGACAGGCGCTTGCCGGAATCCTGCGACTACAAAAGATGGAATCCCCTTTCTTTTCGAGCATGATCACACCTTGATGATCTTAGCGGATGGCTCCAGCAAAACGCCAACTTGCCTGGCGATGATCGCCAACCAGGTGGCCAGCTCGCAGGGGATCACAGAACTTACAATGACCGATCACGACTTGGCACCGCAGACTGAGGCTGAAACTTGGCTATTAATTATTGTAACCTGCAGCACCTGCGCTTAAACTTTAATCTGGAGCCTGGGGTAAATCTCGAACTTGTTGCGCCCAGGACGGCGCGACAATCAAACCGTTTCGCTACAATTGCGCGCCCCGGGCGCGCATCAACTTCTACGAGCCGAAGCCCTTGGATGGTGGTGCTGATTTGATGGCGTGCCGCTAGTCGCAAATGGGAGCAGCCTTCGTCGGATCCCTACACAGACTGTCGGTGGCTCCAACCGCAATTTGCCAAGTGGTCTGGGAGGCTGGCCGTCGAATGCGTTGCGTGATATGTTTGCTTGATAGTTGTTTTTTGTTTACACCAACCTGTGCTGAAAAAAGTCCTTGGACTGTCCCTGTCAGGTACGGTTGACCACAGGGATTCCCGCGGTGGTAGCGCCGCTCAAGCCAAAAATGTGGCTGACGGCGAAGGTTGAGATTGAGCCACAGAAGGCAATCAAACTATAGATATTTTTCCCAGGCAGTCAGTTATTTTGTTGAGCTTGGATGGCCATTCTGGCCGTTGTCTCAAGCTCTGCGACGGGCCTTGAGCTTACCACCGGTTGATGAGCTTCCACCGGCTTGGCAGTGGAAAGTTGGTGAGTGTAGTGCAATGATGTTTGTGGCAGTCATTCAACTGAAGGTTTCAAATCTCAGGTTGCTTGTCGTCCTTATACTTGTGTGATTGCTGAAATTTGCAGCTCCATGATTCCATTTTTTGGGCATCCCGGATCGTGGCGGGACCGTGCGCCCCCGCCAATCGTCATGCCGGCAGATGCAGTCACTGAGTTATCGGATGACGGTGCTGAAGCACTCAACACAGTACCGCCGGCAAAAGCCAAACCAAAAACGGCAGCTTCCGCAAAACCAAAACCGACAGCGAAACCCAAAGCGAAGCAGCAGCCCAAGGCGAAGCAGCAGCCCAAGTCGAAGCAGCAACCCAAAGCAAAGTTAGACCTTCCCCGTAAAAGGCCTGCCGCAAACTCTGACACCCCGAAGGACGACGAACAACAGGAAACGGTTTCTCCCAAAGTTGAATCTGAACTTGACAACCCAGAAACCGGCGCAGGGCGCCCAAAGAAGAAACCCGCGTCAGCGTTGTGCTACAGGGCCTACAAATACTGTTACCACAAAAAGAACATGTGGGGCGTGAAAGTCAACGGCACCGAAGTCGTTACGGCCGGGCTGTGTTTAGTTTGCTGAGTGTATTTTTTCAGAATGTTTGTGGCAGTTTTGAGCATTTGAACCTAAGAATCTATTACTAGATTTCTTTTGGTTGGAGGTGAAGTCCCATCCAACCATCAGTGATGAGAAATTGGAAGAGATTGCTGATTTGAGCTTAATTTTTGTCATGTGAGCTCATTGATGTCAGCAATTTCCTAAAGTTCATTCGATTTGACGACATTTCAGGAAGCAGCTCGCTCCGAGTGCGAGAAAGGACCCATCGACAAACAAAAGCTCAAGGACATGGTGGTACGACCCTCAAACCAACACCGTGTGTTTTTTCATGTTTCGCCGCTACAAGATTGAACTGACCAATCGTCTGAGGGTGCGATGCGTCAAGCAGTGATCACGAAGGCTGAGCGAGATGCGGCTGCTGAGGCAGCGTCTGTCCCAGTGGAAGCTGAGGATGAAACAAATGAAGCCGGCGAAGCCGGCGAGGGCGAGGGAGGTGAGGAGGAAGAGCCCGAAGACGACAAGAACGTGGACTAGACTTAGATGTCTGCCTGACTGGCGACCAGACCAGCTTGGAGTGAGACGGGCCTGGAAAAAATGTTCGACTTGGAAATCAGGGCGGGTAGACCGGGTTGAAACGACACATATTTGTGTTCAATCAGACCAGTGTGCCAAAGGTTTTAAAAATCAAACCAGCGTGCCTAAGAATTTTTTGACCTTTAAAATTTCCCCTGGCTCAAGTTTCTTCCGCCCGGTGAATGAATCAGCACCTGGAGTCAATGAACTATGACCAAGAATGGTATTTTGTAAAATGCCACGAAGTTTGCACTTGAAGCACTATCTCCCTGCTTGCCACCAAATTTGAACGCAAGGCTGCGCCCAACATGCTTCCCAGTCACCGCCTGCTACGAAATCTGAAGCATCCTGTCTGTCGACCGCCTGCTACAAAATCTGAAGCATCCTATGTCTGTCGACCACCTGCTACGAAATCTGAAGCATCCTATGTCTATCCACTGCCTGGTACAAAATAATCTGAAGCATTATTTTCCAGACCCCTGGTTGCAAACCAGACCCCCGGTTGGCAGGAAAAAGACTTATATGCCGATGATGCTGCGTTTATTGCTGATACGTATGATCAACTGGCCTCCTGGGCACGGGCTCTTCAATCTCATTATTCCGCTTGGGTTTTGTCGCTCTCCGTCGTCTCCAAGACAGAGGCCTTAACCTCCGTGGCCGAGGGAGGTCGCCGTTCCATTGACATGGCTTCTCATGACGGATCTGGTCCGTCTCAAATCCACTTCTCCTCCCAAGCAGCTTACCGCTAGCGTCTGGGATGTCGCTCAACTGGCGCTCCGCCGCTCCATACTAAATTACGCGTCTATCGGGCTTGTGTTCTGTCTGTTCTCTTGTATGGAGCCGAGACGTGGACCACGACCTTTACTTGCCGACGGAAGCTGGAGAAGTTTCATATATGCAGTGCTTGCGGAAAATCGCTCATGTTTCTTTATGGGATCAAGAGCACTGGTCTCTCACAAATTCCGGGCTGCGGCTCTGTCTAGGCGTCCCCGCTGTAACGGATATGGTTTCTCAGGCTCGCCTGCGCTGGCTGGGTCATGTAGCCCGTATGGACTCCTCTCGCCTCCCTAAGCGCATGACGTTCGCTTTCCTGCCGGCAGCCGTTGGCGTTGCTCGCCCGGTGGGGCGCCGCGCAGGGAAGTGGCTACAGGAAACCTACGTTGAGGACTTAAACCGCGCGCGTGTTGCGCTTTCCACGTGGATGCACAAGGCGCGAGACGACCATGGTCGCCCATGGCGCCGCATGGTCTACCACATTGCTCCGGTCCATGGGGCGCCCCCCGCGACATCGAGGATACTTTCGGTTCACTTTTTCCCGCCAACTCGCGTGTTGGCTCACGAGGCTGCCCTAGGCGGGCGGGCCAATCTCTGGACCATCCTCCAAGAGGAGCTCACATCTTCTCTCGGCTCGCATTGGGCACGTCTGACCTACTCGAACACCTTGACTCCTTACCGGAACGGTCCCTTTTTAAACATCCGGTGAAGACCTAGTACTTAGTCATTTTTTTCTGGATTCCCTTCGCCGTGGGTCCCAGGTCCCTCCCTCTCCTCCGCCAATCGAGGTCGCGCGCAGGTGGAGACTCCCGCAAAAACAAGGCAACTTTCCCTACAATATCTGTAACCGCCTTTTCGCAACTGGTTCGGGCCTTGCCACACATATTGAACTTACGCACCCTGAAGGTACCTTCCGTGAGAATGGTTTTGAATGTTCCCTATGTCCGCGCGTGTTTTTGCGCCTTAGTGCCCTTACCTCCCACCATAACGTGGACCATGCTGCCGATTCCACGGCCGAAATTTGTCCTCACTGTAAGAGTGTTTTCCCTGGTCGACCCATCATGTTACGTCGTTTAGCCCAAGACCACCCCGTTCACAGCCTCCGTTTTCCTCTAAACTGCCCCCTCTGTGTTCAACTTGGTCGTCCGCTGCCCGAATTTTGTGCTACCCCCCTGACTTTTAAACGCCGCCGTACCGCGTTCCACATGCGCGACTTCCCGATAGCTGTTTTCGGTGCTCAATGATCCGTAGTTTTGTGTTCCTGTGTCTGGCGTTCTTGCCATGCCTGGTCGCGATCGCAAGCGTGAGCGTGACAATGTTGTCGGTCGCTCAGAGTTCGACAGGCTGCAAAAGGGCCACGACCAACTGGTGGCCCAGGTCGAACGTGTTGCTGCCGTTGCTGCGCGCGCTGCTTGCGATGCTGGCGAGTCTCGGGCCGACTTGCAATTGGTCTTCTTTTTACAAGGACGTACCCGTGCCAAGGTCCTGGAAACTCTTGCTGCTTACAATTCGGAGCGGCCTGGCATTCTTGATGGGATCAGGGAGAAAGGCCCGCCTCTCAAGCGCCGGATTTATGAAGACCTCTTGGCGGCTACCCTTGAAGAGGGGGCAACCCACGGCCGTTCAGGGCTGCTCTCAAGGACTTCTCGACCGGTCCGGGGTGTGAACATCTCAGGAGATTTCAGAAGTTGCATCAGCTGCCTTCTTCACCGCTTCATTCTTGATGGATGCTGCACTTTGCAACAACGCCGCCTGTTGTCTCAGCTCTTCATTCTGACGGCGAAGTTCTTCCACAACCTGAGCTTCCAAAGCCCTCTGTACGTTCTCCCGAACGATGTTCTTTTCGAGGAGGTTGGTGCCCCAGGTCACGGCGTCGGTCCTTGTCCAGCCAGCTTCTTGGCGGCGTTGGACTCCCTGATCATGGTCAAGTCCACCCAGCATCGATCGCGCCATCGACGACGTCGCTGCAGTATAGGCCAACCCGGAGTGACTTTCACCTCACCCTTTGCTACACACATTCCCCCTTTTCGAGACTGAGGTTGGTCTGCCATTTGCGCACTAGCCGCCAAACGCTCCGCAGCTTGCGCCGTCAGGCCGAGCCTTTCAGCTGCACTGATTGCCGGTCCTCTCACGATCGGCGCACCAATCGCAAGTCTTTCAGCCAGTTGAGCACTAATGCCAAGCCGCTCAGTTGTCTCTGCACTGATTGCCGGTCGATGCACCATCTGCTCAGGTTCTCGCTCATCTTCCAGAGCTGCTTCCTCTTCAGACATTCCATCACTTCGAAGAGAACGGTCATCACCGTCTCCCCGACCATTTTCAATGGGATGTTCTCCAACAGACTGCAGCTCTTCTGAAGAGTCCTCTCCATCGCCAGGGACCACGGGCAGGTCATCGGGTCTCATCGCCTGAGCCTCAAAGGCTTCCTGCATGTCCTGCGACCAAAAAGCATTCCACACGCTCGACACAAGGTGGTCTTATCGAACCTCGCTTGGGCTCATAACCTGCATCAGCAGGAGTCAACGCAACTATTTTCTATGGCTAAAAAGGGTCTGCGGTTGCATGAGCGTCTATGTGCCTTCATGCTTTCTACTCTGGTTTCAACCTGTACTTTCTATGTGACAAAAAGTGAGTGCGCACATGTTTACACGTTCCTGCACTATCAAATCCCTGAACACAGGTCTGGCCGACGCCAACAAGTTATTTTGTTGACTTTTTCCACTTGTGCCGCTTGTGCCTTTTGATTTTATAGGAGAAAACATCTTTTCTCTATAGAAGCCCCCTTGTTTCTGTTCACACCCCTGATTTTGTAGAGGATATTCCCACGAGGATTAGTTGTGTGTCGATTCCAATGAAACAATGCGGGTGTCTTGCGCTACAAGCGCAGTTTTGCATGAACGAAACTACATTCTAAAATCTCTGCTACCTCTGATGACAAAC
>CAXAMN010019347.1:0-56077 GCA_963970005.1 Durusdinium trenchii | reverse complement strand
GGGTAAATTTACCCCCCACTTTTTTCCTACAACTCATGCACCAATCCTCTCCACCACCTCTTACCCTACAGCCACCATCGCGCACATGCCTTCTCACCGCGCCCCCCCACGCCTCAGCACGCCCCATCCGTGTGCATTGAGGCCGCCCACCGCAGCGATCAACTGCGTCCAGACGAGGCCCCACCTCTATGCTTCAGAATTGTTGCCAACCTATTACTACTTTCACTTCTAGAGACATAGACTGTCTAGATCTTTCGATGCATGACATGCTTGCCATTGCTGACAGAAAATCTAGGGGTTAAATTTACCCCCTACTTTCTGTTGACCATTTCAACCTGGCCACAGTGCTACCGTTACATACTTTCACTCTCTGCATTGCTTCCCACAGCAGGCTCCTTCGAACGTTCGTGCCTCCACCGGTCATTCTCCCTCGATCATGCCGGCTGCCTCCAAGCGCACTGCTGATGACCAAGCTGCTGCTGCCGCAAAGATGCCGAAAGCTGCACCTGCCGCGGCTGCCACGCCTTCGCCGCCTCCCCCTCCATCCATGCCCAGCAAGGCTGCACCGGCTGCGGCTCCCGCCGCACCCCCGAGCAAACCGGGGTCTGCCATCCCCAAGGCCTTCCTCAGCCCGCGCAAGAGCAGCAAGAGCACGCCATTGCCGAATTCCAATCACATGGATCTGGTCGTCCTACGCTATGCGACGGAAGGCCAACTTGTCAATGAGCATTTTGAGACCGGCCACCCGGTGTTTTGCTTCGCCATGGTCCAGTCTGGCACTCGCCATGTTACTTACAACTTCCGCAAGGCCCTGACGGCCTACCTCCAAGCCATGAAGCAAAGCTTGCCGGCAACGGCTGAATGTCCAGCCACTTTGCAAGATCTTGCCCCTTGGCTTTATTCATTTTGCCTGCCCCATCATATTCCCATCTTTCTTGTATACCCACTTGCCAATCCCAGGCTCCCTATGCGCAGCTCATCCCAGCCTTGGGCCGCGCTCCGGACTACATCGGCACCTTGTATGGCGGGGGTCCTGACGCCCCAGAAGCAATGTGGGCCTTCCTTTGCAACTATTGGAGCTGGCGTATTGCAAAGGACCGCTTCCCACCTTTGACCATCCAGGTGTACCTGCCACCGGACCTCAACATCGCGCACACTACGTTCCAGCATGAGACCTTCACCATCACGGTCAATGCTACCACACACCACACCGTTCTTGGCTGCGGTATTCTACCAGCCCCATCCTCCCGGGGACACGTGCAGCTTGACATCAGCCCGACCAACGATGACAGCATCACTGTCGCTGTAACAGGAAACACCTGGCCGCTCAAGCAACTGCTCGACGATCTGCAGTTCGATGTGACTCAGGTCCCTGACGGGTGGCTGCGACAGCAAGTCTTTCGCACCAACGACTTCTCTGACACTGGCAAGCCGTTGCTTGATGCTTGCAAGAAGATCTATGTGGACCTGCACCTTCATCCATCGCTGGACACAGCCAACACCGCAGCTCTCCAGCAGCTCTTCAAGCCGTAGACACGCTGCCTGCTGCTCAGCAACATTTCTATGAACTGTAAAGCTGCACACTCGCCGCTCACTGCACACAAAGTGCAGCCGACAGTGAAACAGCTTCGATGCCGGGCACAAAATCTTGCCATGTGCTTTCTCTCTCACACACAAACTCAGCCTTATTGCTGTAACCAGAATTTTCAGCACGACTTTCTTGCCGCCCACAGGTACCTACACCTTCCTTTGCAGCGACCGCCTCAGTTGGCCACGGATCCACTCCCTACTGTCCGCCGTCAGTCCTTTGCCACCTGCAGGTGTCTCCATCTCCTTCCATTCCGCGTGCCGCGGCCTCAGCCAGCACTACCTTGCCTCCTTGGATACCACGCGCCACATTTTGCTGTGTCTATACCCTCACGTTGACTCCTCCGTATATTCCGCGTGCAGGTGCCTTTGGGATCTCCGGTCTGCCGCTGCCTCAGTCGCCGCTGCCCTGCTCTCTGTAATTCCCTCCATTTCTGCAGTTGCAAGCCCACCCGATAGATTTTTTCTTGTTGCTCCATTTGGCTCCAGCGCCGACCAACCGCACCTATGCCGCCGTAGGCCCGCCCGCCGCCCGATGGCTTCCGCGCGGCCGTCCTTCGACGCGCCGCACAGCCGACCACTGCAGCTACTCCTCCGCCATCTGACGGCGCCCTTGACTTGGAATGATTGGCAGCGCACACTTTCCTGGCGCTCACTTCCATACACCACCTTCGAAACTTACACAGCCTGCATGGCCGCCACTTTCGGCGTCCACTGGCCGCTGCACATCCGCCCGCTGCTCGCATCTCACCTCCAGCAACTCGCTGCACAGATCACCCCTGCAGCACCACCCGCACCTGAACTGCAACACATTCTTTCACACCTCACCGCACCACTAGACTGGAACAGTTGGCAGCAGCTCCTCTCACGCCACCACCTGTCGCCTACCACCTATACAGCCTATACCGCTGCCATGGGCCAACGCTTCGGACCCGGCTGGCAACAGCAAACACTCCACATGACCCCTGCAGAAACAGCACTCTGGCAGCAGCAGCACTCGACGCATTCCCACTGCCCACTACCTCCAGAAATCCATCCACTCCTTACCCAGCTGCCACACGCTATCACCTGGAATGCCTGGGCTATGATCAATACCTTTGGGCCCTCCTGGGCAGCCGCAGCCACCGCGCTCACCCAGCCCGAACTCCTCCAACTCACTGCTGCGTGGCAGCCTACCTCACCACTGCCCACCCCGACCACTCGACCTGCTGCTACCACACAGCGCCGCACAAGACGCCGTGCCACCCTCCATGGATTGCGGCTCCACGTGACCCATCTCCAGCAAATGTTGGTCACGCTTGAAACGCACCCAGCTTTCCCCCTAGCCTGCCGACGGAACTTGATGACAATCCGCCAGCACATCACGGTGCTGCTTCACACATTGGCTCGCTTGCAACACCGCCGCAGGCGCCGCATCAATCCGGCTTCGCTAGCCAATTTGCGGCCTCGAGGCCCGGCGCCAACGCGACGCCTTTGACTCCGGTGCGTCGACATGCAAAAAGATGCTTGTTTGTCCCGGAAACAACTGAACCACAACAAAGTTCCTGCAGTTCTGAACAAAGACATATACTCTCGTGCTGGATTTCCCTCACATCTGTCCCAGTGCCGGCCCCAGGTTGACACTTGCCAGCGCGCTTGGTCGGCAACCATGAGAGGCTCGGCGCGATATGCAGGACGATGGGTTGCAGGCACCCCAAGGGCTAGTGACTAGTAGCTCCTGGCATCACTACTAGGAGAAAGGACGCTACTAGCAACAAAGGGCATCGCTACTAGTAACAAGAAGCTATTAAGATTTCCCTGGTGGTTTCTTCCGATGGATTCCGGAAACACAGACCAAATGACAGCAGTCTCCAAAGCAATGGTACACTTCACACACACGGGCGCCTCGAGCCTCTTCTCTTTCCCACTGTGGACAAGAAGCAGGTGGTGCCTGGTATTCAATCCGATCGATCATGGTTTGTCGTCTCTCTTCGCGCGTCGCGCGCGCCGCCTCAGCGACATGCTTGGGGCAACTGCGCAAGCTGCAGGTCTCTGTGAAGCCGAGAGTAGTGACGGCTAGGTCCAAAGGACACGGCTCAAGGTCCAGAAAAAGCAAAACAGATACTTTAAAGGCTAAACTTTAGCGAGGGGAATACCATTCCAAAACAACTCAGGAAAAAACACATCGGCATTTGCACACTTTTTCCCGGACCGAATTTGCAAGAGCGCCACTGCTGCAATCGCAAGTCAGGCTATCCATACAGCCACCTCAGTGTCGACAGCTACTATTGATTGTTGAATTTGCACGTCTTTAATCAGTCAACTGTGCAAGGGTTTTCAGTTTGATGTGGATTGAGAATGAGGAGCTGCATGGAGGACGTCCAGCTACTTGCTGGCCAGGCTTGTTGAGCCTTCTGACCTTTTGGATCAGGATAGATGATCTCCTGTTCTAGAGATGTTTCACCCCACCTGTCGTAAGTGTTCTGCCCCTGTAGCACTGCTACAGACTGGGCATGAACTGTACCTGTTAAAACCACGGCCTCCAATAGAGCACTCTTATTTCTCCTCAGCCTTGCATGCGCACTCTTATTTGTCCTGCTTTGACTTTTTTCCTCTTTACAGTTCTCAGCCGAAAAAGTCCGGTGCGCTTCCGCTAGCTTTCGACCTCCTCCCCCTGGCCTCAAGTGACATATTGTTTTGTCTAGCTGGAGTTCCAAGTGGTACTTGAGTGCCCCCAGGGGTGTGTCTCACAGTTTCACCCGGCCCCTCCATCACAGTGTCGGAAATCTGGGCGAACCCCGCGAAGATGCGCCGTGGACTGTGCCGGTCCAATTCACCGGTTCAGGCGTGGGTCGTCGACTCCGTGAGCTGTGGGCCGATCCTCAATTGGGTTGCGTCTTCAGCAAGTGGCCTGACTTGGGGTGCAAGCCTGGCAGATATCGCCCTTCGCCGGGCCACGGAGCAGGTCTGTGTTGACTTTGGCTTTCGCGTCCCTGGGAAGGGTGGAGGCAAAGGAAAGCCCGCCCGGGTCTCCCCCAAGCGGTCAGCCTCGGACGCCGCAGATGCCAGGCGGTCGCGAGCTCGACGTTAGTCCTGTTGCTTGGCCTATTAACTTGCCTTTTTGGTGCGCGCCGGTCTCGTCCGGGCGCTGGGGTACTATCTTCACTCGGGGCAAGGTTTTGGCCCCGCTCATGCTGGCAGAATCGGAGTAGATAGGAATTGGTTCGAATCAGCGCCCTCCACACTCTGTCCCAGCCACACCTACCTCTGTCATGTTCAAAACAATCAAAACCATCAAAAAGAACAAAAATGGATCAAAATCAATGAAAAACATGAAAAATCAATCGAAATCTATTAAAACGGATGAAAATCAATGAAAATCAATCGAAAACAATGAAAAACGACAAAGAACACGTAAAAAACAATCAAAACCAACAAAAAAATGAAAAACACACAGAATCAACAAAAAAACGTGAAAAATCAACCGAAAATCAACAAATATACAAAACACAACGGACAATTGACAAGAAGTGCACAAAAGCAGAGGACAAGCAAAGGAAAAGTAGAGGAACAGTAGCGGAAAAGTAGCGCCTCGACTGTTCCTCGACTTTTCCTCGACTGTTCCTTTGCTTTTCTTCTGTTTTTTGGCACTTTTTGTCAATTTGTCGTTTTGTTTTGTATATTTGTGGATTTTCGGTTGACTTTTCATGTTTTTGGTTGATTCTATAAGTGTTTCCTGTTTTTTGTTTAATTTGATTGCTTTTTACATGTTTTTTGACGTTTTTCATTGTTTTCGATTGATTCTCATTGATTTTCATCCGTTTTAATAGATTTCGATTGATTTTTCATGTTTTTCATTGATTTTGATCAATTTTGTTCTTTTTGATTGGTTTTGATTGTTTTGAACATGACGGAGGTAGGTGTGGGTGGGGCACAGTGTGGATGGGCACAGCCCTAAACAATTTTGATTTAATCGGATGCGTTTTTCTTGGGACAGCGTGGGGCGCAGCGTTTCCCAATATCCGCGCAGTCTGGAGTGAAGTTAGTACGCTGGGGAGTGGTCTTGCCCACTCCCCTCTTGGTGGCTCCGGTCTTGTCTGGGCCAACCCTGCTCTGCTGCTGCCGACCGTTCCGTGTTGCCGCCGCCGTTGCTTTCGTGCTGCCTCAATCGCCCGCCGCCGCTTCTGCCTTGCGCGTGTTGCTTCGCTTTGGCTACCTCCGTGTCGTTATGTTTGGTTGCTTCCTGCCGCTGCTTGTATCTTCTCCCGACGGTCCCGAAGTTTTATTTCTTTTGTCTGGGTTTCGCCCAGCCTGTTGGCCTGCTCAGTCTTCCCCCCCCTCGTTCGTTGGTACCTTCTGCTGTTGTTTTGGTCAGTTTTGACTCCTCTCATCGGTCCTTAAGTGCAAGCCTACGAATGTGCTCTGGCCGGACGTTCGTCGTTTGTAAGGTTCCGATGACTGGAGGGTGGACTGAAGAGGAGACGAAGAGTTGTGCACGACTTGCGATGATGGCGATCATCGGCGTGTTCTTCCACTTGACAAGCCGGGGAGGGGATCCGCTCATAGTGTTGCTTGCAGGCAGTATTGATGGTGCGGCAAGGAGTGCCCGTTCGGGTGTGTGGGTTGTTTCGCCGGGCGCCCCACACATCCAGCGCCCCTATAGGGCTCAAAATGTATACCCGGTTGTGAAGTCGTGTTTGCAAGCTGAGCCCCACAGGTCACATCTGGTGTCAAGCGGTGTGGTCGTCACAGAAACCGTCGTAGACGGCTCTTTCGCTCTAGCTTTCAATATTCTCCTTCAGGAGGCCTTAAGCTCGGTACCGTGAATGCTCAGGGTCTTCAATGGAACATGCTTCCAAGCTTAAGGCTTTGATCGTGACTGTGCTCAGACATGCTTTTGACGCCGTTTTGGTGTCCGATCTTCACTTTCATGATCTACAGATTCACATGGTTTATGTTGCACAGTTTTGTCTAATTTGTCGGGGTGCCGTTGGTGTATTATTATGCAACAACTTAGCTCAGCAGTGGGAACTTGGTGGCCGGAAAAGCTTTGCGCGCGACCCTTGTGAAAGAGTCTTTGGAGTTGGCCTGACCGTTCACGGTCGCTCCCTTGCCTTGGTTGCCAACTATACACCGGCGGGCGGTGCGGTTGGACTGAAGAGAGATCATTATGATCAGGCCTGGCAGCTTTCCATTTCCATCGCATCTCAATCTTATGGGCAGTTTTGGGGCGGAGATTGGAATGGACACATTTCAGGTTTTGAAACTGATCTTCGACATATCGGAAACTTTGGCTTGTGTACTCGGGAGGTCGTGTCTTGAAGGAATTCATTGTTCGCTCCTCTCTTCGACACGTAGACTCACATCGACGTTTTCCTTGCAGGGGCACTTGGCGCCGCAACCAAACCAAAGCCTGGTATGAACTAGACGGCTTTGCAATTTCTGAGTCTCTTTTTTCAGCAGTGCAGAGACGCATGTTCACGTTTTCTTTGCAATGTGTTTCAGATCATATGGGGAAAGGTTTGCGGTTGCAGCTCGGTTCCCTTCAAGCGCATGCGGCTCGTTTGAAACGTCGTTCTCACTGGCAGGGTCTTCGCCAGAAGCAGTTGGTGGCTCGCAATGGCTTGCGACGTGCAATCACAGTATTCTTCAAGGCACGGCAGCTGATGTTGTTGCTCTGCGTGAAGAATATGCTTCTTTGGTCACACAGCAGCTTGCTGACAAAGGTCTTTCTTGTTCTGCCCAAGTTGATTTTGAGGAAGACTCGCCTGCTGACGTCATGCATGTGTACACCGATGGCAGTGCAGATGGTTCGGTTGCAGCAGCTGGCTGGGGGGTTGTGATTTGGCGTCGCAACGACACTCGTGAAGCTTGTGGCCCTGTTGTTGTTGTTGTTGTTGTTGTTGTTGTTGTTGTTGTTGTTGTTGTTGATGAAACGCTGCCCTGTTTCTTGGTGCGGAACGAGCTTCCAACAACACTGGCGAACTTTCTGCTGTGATGCATAGCTTGCTCATGATTCTTTCTCTCCCTGCTGACTCTTGTCCCACCCATGTAATTTTTCACTATGATTCCGAATACGCAGCCAACGTTGCCCTGGCTAAGTGGTCCCTTCGCAGAAATGTTGCATTGGCACGCTGCGCCCAGAAACTTTTGTGTCAAGTTCAAGCACGTTGCTATGTACACTGGAAATGGATCAAAGGCCACGCTGGTAACATCGGAAATGAACAAGCCGATGCTCTTGCCGCTCGGGGCCGACGCGGTGAGTCAGTCCCCTTTCCCTGTGAGGTTGCTTCTGTTGCATGCAGTTCCTGACACCGTTGTGCCACGCCGGAGATGTGTGCTGGTAAAGCATCCATACGCGCCACGGCTCCGGCTGTGACGCAGGTTCCTGCTCCTCAGGTTTCTTGGGATGCCGACGTTTTGACAAGTGCCATCGATACTTTGTCCGGAGCGGTTGTCGACAAGCGTCGGGGTGCTCCTCTCGCTCCTTCCGACAAGCATCGCCTTTCACTTCTTGACCAGCGTGTCGCAGATTGTTGGGAAGCGGTTCGCAAGGTTCAGGGTTCTTCAGAGGAGTCGGCAGCATTGCAGAGCTTGGCGTTTGTCTAAAAGAAGGCGCAAAGACTTTCTTCGAAAGGCACGTAGTCGCTATGTTGAGCATGTTGTTTCTTCCTTGAATGACGCCTTGAATAGGCATGATTGGTCCAGATTTTATGCGCAGCTTCGCCGTTTAGGACTTTCTTTTGAAGGGATGGATTTTGCAGGCAGTGCACCATTTTCTTTGACGAAAATTCTCGAACGCAATTTGCAAGTTGCTGACCAGTAGATTTTGCTGTAATTGATCAGGCCGCTCCTCAGCTTCCGATATGTCACGAACTAGGGGATCTTCCTACTTGGCCAGAGTTTTTGACCGCCTTGAATGGTGTGAAGGAAAGCTCTCCCGGCAAGGATGGAGTTTCCGCCAATATGCTCCGATTTGGCGGCCCTCTTGGGTGTATCGCATTATTTGTGCTATGTGGTTGCAACCAGCCATGGAGTGGGAACCTGGTTTGAAAACGGGTTTGGGCATTCCTCTTTTCAAATCTGGTAATCGTACCGACTTAGACAACTACCGAACGATTGTTTTGCTACCTCTGATCTCTCGAGTGCTTGGTAGGATTTTGTCTCGACGCATCTCCACGTATGCCGAAAAACAAGGCCTCTATTCCCAATCGCAGTATGGAAACAGGAAGTATCGCAGTGTGCAAGACGCGCTCTTCGCAGAGCGCACCACTCTAGAACTCGCAGCGGAGGTGGCGCATCACCCCGATCTTAGTCATGACACTACTGCGCAGCTTGTGGTTCTTCTTTTCGATATAAAAAAAGCGTTTCCTAGTGTCAATCGCGCGGCAGCTTTTCGTTTGTTTCAACGACACGGTTTTCCTTCTTCGTTGATTCAGTTGTTGGAGTCCTTGCGCGCCGGTACTCAGTACCAGGTTTCTACGCCAGAAGGTCTGTCTGACTCCTACATGCTTGCTTCTGGTTTTAGAGAGGGTTGCAGTTCGAGTCCGTGCGTATACACAGTGTTTCATGACTGTGCCATGCGGGAGTTTGCAAAGCGGGCTCGCCGTCTGTCTCGCACTCATCCGGAGTTTTTTGTCGACTTGCATTCTTGGGCTGGGCGGCCCCGTAATCGCCGCATGAAAAAGCATCAGATTCCGTCTCTGTCTAA
The DNA here is from genome assembly GCA_963970005.1 of Durusdinium trenchii. Classification (NCBI taxonomy): domain Eukaryota; class Dinophyceae; order Suessiales; family Symbiodiniaceae; genus Durusdinium; species Durusdinium trenchii. The sequence goes on along the minus strand of CAXAMN010019347.1, from coordinate 46,800 downwards.
AGTGCTGCAGTCTGGACATGACTTGACACCGGTCTCGCTACTCGATGTCACTTTTGCTGATGACACCTCTCTTCTTTGTCGGGGGGCTGGCAGATCACAACTTGAAGACTTGCTTGCGAACACTTTACATGAATTTGGTGAAACCATCAAAGCAGGCAAAACCAAACGCCTCAAAGTTGCACGTGGGGATGTTGACCCGCATTTTGTTCCCAGTGCTCGCTTGTTAGGCTGGCTTTCCTATGCGGCTGATTATTCGGTGGAGGACCGTAAGCGCCTTATGGCAGCCAAACAGCTTTGGTGTAAACTTATTCGGCAGATTCCGAGGTTCGGTCTACCCCTTTTAGGCCAACTCATCTATGCCGGAGTGCTAAGAGCGCTCTTGTTTGGTACCGAGTCCAGATGTGTCAGCGGCCTCACTATCCGCAAGTGGCAGTGTTTTCTTAATGGGATTGCTCGTTTTGCTTGTAGGCAGAAACTCCAAACCATGCAAGAGATCAAGTGACTCAACAAGACATTACCAATAAATTAGGATTCAAGAAAATCGCCACCTATGTCGGGTCCGGACAATTGGCATACCTTGGGCACCTTGTGCGCCTTCCAGAGGGACGCATCGAAAAGCAGATGCTGTTTTCTTGGTTACCCTGAGAGTCCATGCGCGCGTCCTTCAAAGGTGCTATCTCTTCCCGTCAGACTTTCTGGAAGCGCCTTCGAGAGTTGTTGGCGCTCTCGGACCTTCCTGAAACACAGTGGCAAGAGGGCTGGGTGGCCCTGGCACAGAAACAAGGTGGTGTTGTTTGGACTGCCTTGATTCGCAAGTGGGTTCGTTGGCAGGAATCATGGCTCAGCAGGATACCTGGAATGCTCGACACACCGACGCTGCGCGTCGAGGTCGTCAGCAAGCTGCTTACGATAGGGCCTTTCAAGAGTTAGGCGTGCGTAGGCTTCCTTGTGGTAGGTACAAGTGTGGTTATGAGGGCTGTTCCATAGTTCAACCCCTGCAGGGCATGCGACAGCACACAACAGTTTGCAGACCGTTAAGTGTCGAACAACGTCAAACACGTTCACTGGCTGCTACGGCTTCTGCTCACGTTGCACCTTCACAGCCTCCGGCTGCAGCGGCTCAGGTTGAAACTTTGGATCATGTGCCCACTGGTCCCAGAACTCGTTTGTTGAGAAAACAAACGCGCCCCGCTGCTTTTGAAAAAAATGCTTGTCAGGCCACAGTGCGCGATGTGAATGCATGTACTTCCTTTGACGTCAAAGCCACCTTGGATCATTATTATGCCTCACAACACATGACGGGCAGATATCGTGGTGCTCAATTACAGCGTGCCATTACGCTGACCGACTTGCCGCCCCCACAGGCTGACGAATCGCTTCGCCCAAATCGTGTTGTCACAAACGCCTCGTACTTTTCCACGCTCTCATTGTGGCACTCAGTTTAGTGTTCCTAAAGCTGCCGGGCGTCACTCGGTCGAATGTGGAAAAAGGCGACAGCGCCAACACTTGCCTTTAAATCTCAAGCAGTGGCACGACTTGCCCCTGGAGCCTACTTGCTAACCTTGCTTTGCGCATCTAGGGATTGCAGCGTGTCCAGTGCGGTTGTGTTTGCCAACATGTTCATTTGATGTCCCTCCCTTTTGTTGACGATGGTTCTTTATTGCCATGCGAGTGAAGATTTGCTAGTTGGTTTCTTGTGTTTGTTGGCCATGTCGGCGCAAGCTGTTTGTGGCCCTCTCTTTTAACTTGCACAGTGCACCATGGCTAGTGCCTTGGATATTCTTCAGAAAGCTCAAAGCCTTCAAGAGGGAGACACATCGCGCCTCAACAAGCGGCCCAGATCCGCTGCTCCCGCCTCCTCAGCTGCCTCTAGTCAAGAATTGACCGCTGTGGTTGAGCGTGTGATCCGATTGTCTCTCTCCAATGCTGAAAAGACTGAAGCTGTCGCCAGCGCGACCAATTTGGTTTTGCTCGTGAAACAAGACTCGGATGTCCAACAGATTCAGTCCCAGGCCACTCTATGGGTTAATTCCAAGCCAGAATGGCGGCCGGGAGCTTCTGATAATCGTCCGCGCGAGTTGGGTGAAAAGCGGGACCAACTGATGCAGAATGACACCACTTTGGAAGGCGACCCTGTCAAGAAGGCCCTTCAGCATCTCCTCTCTTTGTCGACAAGTGATCTTTCACGTTGGCTCTTTCAAACCCCGTTACGCTGAACCCAAGAGTGGACGGGTTTGGGTCTGGGAACTCTCATGTTCACACATTTCCGGAGGACACTCGTCGAAGCCCTTGATGCTCTTTGCAAAACCATTGACAATTCTCGCTGGAAGGTGGCGCCTCATCGTTGGGGTCAGTCTGGCCTCCACAAGGCTGTTTGGGAAGATTTGAAGAAATTGTCCAGCTCACGCCAAGGGGCGTGAGGAGTTGGCTGCCGGTGCTTTCATTGTTTTTGCATGTCGAATTGGGCGCAGAGATTGGTGCAAGCATTGGGATCGGATAGATTTGGTGCTTCTAGGCTGGCTTTCTTCTTCGGCTTGAGGAGATGGCAATATCTGTGCTTTTTTCTCCCGTAGTACAGTCAGGTTTGTGGCGGGCTCTCGGCTTGATGGCAGCTACAATTCTGGATGATATTTTGCTTGCTCTACATTTTGCTTAGCAGCTACGGTGCTTGACGTTTGGCTTATACCCGGATGTCTCTTCTCACTCTGGCTGATTCGTGGGTTCTTCCTTGGCTCCAGGAGTGCTCACTTTGGTGGCTCTTTGTGTTTGGCGTGAGCTTCTTTGTGTTTATGGATATTTTGCAGCGCCTCTGTGGCGAAGCAACCTGCTGTTGAAACTGTCGGCAGCAGGAACGTGATCCCACGGACACCGATGGGATCTTCGCTCCTGGATCGGGCTCTTTTTGGATCTTCTTCCTGACTTCAGGTGTTGGCTCTCATGGGCCTGCGAAACCACCTTCTATGCATGTTCTTCCAGGCATGTTTAATACGGTCGAACGTTGTTTGGTGTTTTTTTGGGGTAGTGTGTAGGGGGTTCAAGAATTTGTAGGACACATATAGTGGCAGTTTTGGATGCCCTCCCTACTTGGAGGCACAACGCTCGTTCTCCGACGGCGGCCGCCCTTGGCGACAACTGGTTTATCAAGTCGCCCCGTGGGGTTTGCCCCCTGGTTTTCACACCTCTGTTCAGGCATCGCCCATTCGTGCACCGACACAGAGTCTTAAGGTTTCCTTCACCCAAAAAGCTCAGCCTATCAACTTTTCCATGGAACACTTAGACTCCCTTCCAGACTGCCGTCTTTAACTTCTGAAGCCGACCTTGTCGTCTGCAACATTTTCCCAAGTTCCCTTCAAAGGTGTTCCCCCATTCCTCCACCGCCGCAAACTGAGCCCCTGCGTCGATGGCGCTTTCCACAGAAGCGACCCGCGCAGAAACGACTCTTTAGACCCCCTCCAAATCGGCTTCCGATCGTTTCACCTCGGTTTGGATGAAGAAGTTGCCTCAAAATCAATAATACCTTCTACTATGAAGGCAACTTTCCGTGCAGTGTTTGTCATGGTCTTTTTACAACCGGTTCCGGTCTCGCGACTCATATTGAAGTTAGTCGCCCGGAGGGTACCTTTCGCGAAAACGGTTTGAAATGTACGCTGCCTGCGTGTCTTCCCCTCCCATCATAATGTCGACCATGCCCCGGACTCTATACTGCAGAAATTTGCCCCGACTGTAAAAGTGTGTTCCCCGGACGCCCAAGATCATCCCATCGGACCGTTTCCGTTTTCCTCTCACTTGTCCTCTCGGTGTCCAGCTTGGTCGTCCTCTGCCTGAGATTTGCGCCACTCCGTTAACCTTTAAGCATGATCGTAATGCTTTTCACATGCGTGACTTCCCGATCGCCGCTTTTCCTGCGCAGCAATGAGTTGCCGTAGTCCGTCCCTAGTTTTGCCGCCATGCTCCGTGGTCGGTCCAGCGCTCCAAGCTGCGGTGAATTTGACCGACTCCAGAAGTCACACGGGCGACTTGTGCTTCAAGTCGCACATCATCAAGCGTCAGACACCTCCCGTCGATCCATTGTCCTGTTTGTCAAAGGAGACGTCAAGAACGAGCCCAGTGCACGATGCACGACTTGCGGAACTGAAAACTCCCCAAGGAAGTATGGCCCCCAGAACGACCGGTACCTTGGCGGGAACAGGTGGGTCAGTATAGTTTGTTGCCAGTCACATCACCCGCGTTTGTGCTGCCATGCCTGAGCTCACCGACACAGTACAAGTCGCCAACTTGACAAGCGCTGTACTTGGAAGATCTTGGAAGCAGTTAATATCAGTTAATCAGTTAGTCATGGGGAACCTGTTGAGGAACCGCAATGGCCTTTCATTTGTGTGTTTCCACCGTCGGAAATGGCATTTTGATTGTTGGTTCGTGTGCGCTGCTCAGTGAAATCCAACCCAAACAAACCAGTTTTAATTCCATACAGTCCATCCCAATCCAAAACAATCCAAATTTGATACATTGCAATCCAATCCAGCCAAATCCAACATAATCTGATCGAAGGAAATCAAAAAATCAAACCGACGCACCGGCGCATGTACATGACTTCGAAGCTGACAAAGCAAACTCGCCATTCCTGAACTGTGTTGCTAAAATCAAAAGGGTTAAGCAGATACCTTTCTTCATGGCGCAAAGAAACCCTAGTCAAAAGCAACGCTCAAATTAGATCCCAGCGGTCGATTCGGCTTGTTTTTTTGTTATTGATTTATTGGTTTGATTGGCAAACAATCTATGCAGCGCATTTAGCTAAGTTTTGCTAAGTTCAAGAAAGCTTTTGCTAACCTTAGCTAAGTTGTGCTAAGTTCCTGTAAGCTTTTGATAAGTGCCTACTAAGTTCTAAAAGTTCTTGAAGTCTTCTTAAGTCAAGAGTACCCTAGTAGCACCATTTCCGCGTCAGATGCCAAAAGTCAGAGTGCAAAGGTGGGGGGCCTTGAGCGAGTGGAGAAACAGGCAGACAAAGCCGCTTACGTGGCGGAGGCTGCTGGCCCTGCAAGTTCAAGTGGCGTGCCCTTAGACAGAAGTGGACCACATGGGTCCGCAGTGCGAAGCCCTCGCGACGAACGACCGGCAGAACGCCCTCTGCCCTGGCGAACGGGTCTGAGCCTACTTATCCCAGACAGGGTCTCGTGTTGCGAAGCTTGAAGAGTTCAAATCCGACAGATGTAAAGCGCTCAAGAAGCGGTGTCTAGACGTTGTAAACGGGGACCGCAAATTCTTTATGTCCTCAAGGATGCTTGGAGGTCGTGAGCCCTTGTGTGATGTCATCCGCCACTTTATCAACTTTGCGCCACCTTCGGTGGCCACTTATGATGGTGTACTTGGCGAAGTTGGCGCGCGCGACATTTTTGCTGATTTCGAGGATCTTGCACTTTCAGTCCCCTCCTCAGGACTCACTGCCTACTGGGCTTACACCGGAAAATTCCGAGCTCCCTCCCTCTGGTCCCAACCAGATCGAGGTCGCTCAGCTGGAGTCTGAGCAGCCAGATTTTGCCCAGGAGCTTGTGTTTTTTGAGCCTAAGATAGGTTTGAAAACGTTCCAAAACTATTTCCAAAATGTTTTTTCGAATATCATCGCACATTATAGGAACAGGTGCCGGAGTTTTTACATTGCATAAGTTAATCCCAACTCAGCAAATATCTGAGCCTTAATTGATTTGTGTTAGCTGTCGCACTAAAGCCCAAGTATGTTTTTTTATGAAAGCAAAGGTATAAGATTACTAACATTTGTTTCAACAGCAAAAGAAACAAATCACCATCAACGCGTTATAGTTTGATATCTTCGGTGAACAGTGATATTGATACATTAACGCACACTACAACTTATGTTTTTAAATATGGTGAGTTAAGTGTTGAACTATTTTCTATGTACAGTGCATTTCCGTGGCCAACACGACAGTAGATGTTTAGACTCAAGTTTAGACCATTTTAGACCGATAGAGGATGACGTTCAGTGAAGCAGTGTTCTGATTACAGGATGGACTCACCGGAAGCGCGTGGGGTGACTGGGCCAACTACACCGCTTCTCCATTGCGCGCGTTCGAGAATGAGTTGGGTGTTCAGGCTCCTGTGGGATTTTGGGACCCCGCCGGATTCACGGCTGATGGCAGCGTAGAGGACTTCAAGCGCCGTCGTCAGACTGAACTCAAGCATGGTCGCATCTCTATGCTCGCGACGATGGGATATATTACCCCGGAGAAACTTTCCGGCAGCGTGAGCGAGCTGAAATTTGAACTTTGCAATTGAAAACTGAATGATCAGAACGCGCAGTTTCCAATAGTTTTTTAGATATTGTTTGGCAAACTCGGTTCTAACATGTTTTTAAAGCGTTGAGGGATCATGCGTGCTTTGCTGAAGGTTCAATGATTGTGAATTTAGAAGAATATAGTGTAATGTAGGTTTTCTGACTGACCGGCTGAGGATCACTGGAAAGCTGCCGGGCTACTTGTCCCCATCGGCCGGATTGAAATTTGCCGACGTGCCCAATGGACTTGCAGCAATCTCCAAGGTGCCTGCAGCAGGCTGGGGACAGATCTTGGCCTACATGGCATTCTGCGAGGTTTCCCAGGACCAGTCTCCTGGCACACCTGCTGCCGCTGGAGATTTTGGTTTCAAGGTCTTGACTTCTTCCGATCCTGCGGAGAAAACCAAAAAATTGTCGGCGGAACTTGCTAACGGAAGACTTGCGATGATGGCGATCATTGGCATGTTCTTCCAGGCAGGTTGAACACTGTCAAACATTTTTTGTGTGTGCATGGTCAGTGGAAGACTTGAATGTTGTGGAGCATGTTTCAACAGCAATGATTCAGCAATGATTGTAATATCCAGATGATGAATTGTGCACAGTATTGCTGTATAGTTTTGCATATCACCGAGAGAGAGAGAGAGAGAGAGAGACAGAGAGAGACAGAGACAGAGACAGCGAGAGAGAGAGAGAGAGAAAGAAAACCACGTCCTTCTTGGTTCACAGGATGGGCTCACTGGCAGCGCTTGGGGTGACTGGGCGAACTACACTGCTTCCCCTTTGCGCGCGGAGCCTGTCAGCGGAGCAGCCGCCGCAGCTGCTGCTGCCAAGGCAGCAGCTGCTGCCAAGGGAGCAGCTGCTGCCAAGGGAGCGACGGCCACAGGATCGGCAGTGGCAGGTTCGGCTGGTGTGGGATCTTTGAAGGAGAAAGGTGTTTCAGGCAAGGGAAGTCCTGAATTCGACCCATCCACCCAGATTGGCGCTATGGCCCCACTGGGTTTCTTTGACCCCGCCGGTTTCTGCAAGAAGGGCGACGAAGCTGGCTTCCGAAACCTGCGGGCAGCCGAGATCAAGCATGGCCGTGCTGCCATGATGGCTGCACTTGGAGCAGTGGTGCAACACTACGTGAAGTTCCCAGGCTTTGAGTCCGTGCCAAGTGGCTTGGCCGCTGCTGTCACACCACCCGGGAGCTATGGCTTCATTGCTTTGTTCGCGGTGTCTGGAGCGTTGGAGCTGGGCCTTTGGACGGAGAGCGACGACAAGGAACCCGGAAACTTCGGTGACCCAGTGGGATTCAACCAGTACACTCAAGAAATGAGGGAAACTGGGTTGCACTTCTTGGTAAGCCTGTTGGTAAATCGTTTCTTTTTTTTTAAGGAAATATTTTTTTCCGTGCAACTTGAACTGGCACATGCGCAGAAGAGGTTGGCACTTTGACTCTTGGATATCAACTTGCCTAGACCTGCTCATGAGTGGTTTCCTTACCATAATGAAGATTGTCTAAGGAGCGAGAAATCAACAACGGCCGCTTTGCCATGTTTGCAGCGCTTGGTATCATTTCCGCAGAGCTGTACACTGGCAAGGATGCCATTGAGCAGTTCGGGCTGTAGATCGTTTTGGCAAAAACCGCCATGAACCACCCAAGGTGACATCATTTCTACAACTTTGTTACTTTGTCCTGCAATGTCCTGCATTCATTCAGTCCGGGTGGTTTCGTGCATGTTAAGACTTGTAAGTGTCTTGAATGCGCTTCAGCACAACCTTGGTCTGAGGAGACCATTCTTAAGTGCGTAGCAGAAACAAGAGAAAGGCTGTCACACGCGGGCAAGCAGTATTTGTGGCTCTAGTTGGCCTGTCACAAGTAGATACACCCTTGAAGATTAATATGGCTCCTGAAAATGGACCTTTGGAACACTAGCTGCCTCTACAAACCGGTGGTTTTCAGGTTCCTTGTTAATCTTCCAGGGAGTAGGACTCAGTGTTGGGTTTTGACCACCATTTCCATGCATTGATCCGAGTTCTTTTCCTCGAAGCACGCATGATTGGAGGATCAAAACGAAGCTTCAACCTAACAAAAGGCTTTGACTTACGGAACGAATCCATAAGCCAAGGACCTATCAAAGATGCTAGGCGTACACTCCCGAAAACTCACATGGACCCTGGTGGTGTTGTTTTCGTTTCGCTTGTTTTCCTCTACCAACTCAGTGTTTTTTCGGATGGTCGTTGTATATTCTACGCCCGGCTGACGGTGACGCAGGCTGCTTGGAAGGCGAAGGCTGCGATCGACCCAACATCTCGCTGCCGAAGAGTCAGGAGCGCACGATGGGAGTGACGAGTGGCGAGTGGCGAGTGGCGAGTCTGACTCGCGGTGAGAGTGGAGGCCATGGCCGGGAACACGGTGAGGACCTGAGGACCTGAACACCAGTCGTACTTATAGTTGGACTTCAGAACTGGTTGTGGATTGGATGAACAAGCGGAACAAGGCTGAATAAGGGTGGCTGGATCCTAAGGCATTTTGTTGTGGGGGTTCACTCCCTCATTCCCCAAGTCAGGAAGTTCGGGAGTTTTGCTGGAACATCTGGATTGAATTGATGAGTCGACGTCCTGTGGCACGTCCGGTGTGGCCGTACCGGAGGACATGTTTTTTCAACATGGGCTTTCCTTCCTGGACATGTGTTTGTGGTAATGCACCTTGCTGCCGATCTTGCACCAAGGCCAAACAAACTAAAATAAATAAAACGGATTGAAGTACTTGTTGGGTTTTCGGACAAGCAGATGAGCAACTCCGTGCTTCTGGCCCTCAACCACAGTCCATTCGAGCCCCAACAGCTTCCATTCTCTCTATGGATGATGGATGCACCAACCAATTCTGCAAGTGCTGCACATCATGGACCATGTTCACCCAATTCCGGAATTGGCCATGGATCTATGTTGCGCATGTTGGAGGACTTCAGATATCTATATTAAAAAGTAAATATTATCATACATATTATCCATTATAGGAGGCCATTATCCACCCACTTGGGGACTACACACCACCCCTTTGTGACTCCTGGTATATGTACATTTGCAATATTTTGCAATCATTCTTTGCCCCACCCAAGCCCTATCCGCATTGGTTGCCGCTAGGAAGCCTTGATCCGGGAGGCCGCCGCATGGCTGACGCAGACGGCGTCAGAGCTGGGATTGTTGGAGCCTTTTGGGGATCGCGAAACGGAACAGCTCCCTACTTGGGGCTTTGGTGCAGAGTCTGCCATCCGAACTGGTGTGGCGATGGTCTGACCGAGCGGTGCTATTTGTCATGTCGACGTAGGATTAATCAACCCCCCCTTCAAGGTCAACAAGGTCAACAAGGTTTGGGATTGGAGGGATTAGATGCCAACAATTAATAGGGGGGTTGGTAAATCCTGTGTGCGCATTATCTATTCGTTGTTTGTGCATTGGTAATTCGCTAGGTATACCTATGGAATCCTATGGATTATGTCCAAGGGTCCTGGCAACAGACAAGATCACTAATTAGTCTATATAGTTTTTTTTGCCGGCTGTTTTTTCCCCAGATTCTTTCGCTTCTGGGTCGGAAGACCCATATTGCAGGGCTTTGGAGGGTTTGACCCCCAAAAGAAAGAGATCTTTTCTGGGGCCTTCTTTAGGCCTTTAAATTTTGACAAAAGACGTTTCGCTTGAGCGAAACCAGTGGTCTTCACATCCACTATAAATACTATTGGGCATCGGCGTAAGTAATTGACCTGGCGGTTTCCACAGTGGTGTGAAACAGTGGACCTGGCAGATTTGGGCAATTTCCTAGATCCACATCAGGTCTCTAGGGATGCCTGAATTGAATTGTGGGTATTGGACTGGCCCTCCAGGTGCTAGGCAAAGAAATACCCTAGAGGCCTAGAGTCAAAACCTAGCGCTCCCCACCCATGAGGAGTTGCCAACCTCTCCCAGCGTCCAAGGAAGGCACCTTAGGCTGACCGGCTTCGGATTGACAAGCCTCCCCCGTAGCTGGCCGACCTGTGGAACCGAGGCCTCTTGGGGTTTGCCAGTGGTGCTGGTGCTGCTTGGCATACGATCTTGTGGAAGGGCTTGGAGGGGAGTGGCGCCTGCACATGCTGGAGGAAACTTGAGGTCCTTTTATATAGTCTTTATTGTTATTGTTATTATTATATTATTATCTATTGTTATTACAGGAATATGGTATCTTCACAAAGACATCTTGGTTTGATCAACCTAGTCAACACAATCCGTTGATCGTCTAACAGTTCAACAATTCTAGATCACCCCAGTCATCACCCTAGTCATGTGGCGATGTTTGGAGCAACTTGTCACCCTCACTTGTGACGAGTTCCTCCAAACGTCCCCATCCCTCCAAACCCGTCTTCTCCATCTTCCCCGAAACCCGAAACCCGAAAACATCCCCACCCGAGCCACCAGAGCCCAGGCCTATTTTCTAAAGCACCCGAGCCCAGGCCTATTCTCCCTTTTGAAAAGAGAAGCAAGGAAGGCCAGAGCCACGGAACCTCAGAAACCACTGTCACAGATGGTTTTTTTGGCACCGGCTCTTCCCGGCTCTTACCGGCTATCCAGCCAAGGCTCGTGAGCGGAGGAGCCTTGGACATCTCGAGCATCCAGGACTTGGTCTCGGGCGCCCTTTGGGGGGGCTTCTCGGGACGGGACACCAGGGACCCCCGGGGGGGGGGGGGGAATCGGTCATGGAAGTGGACCAAAAAAGGGCCACGGGCAGGCAAAGGTTTGGGTTTGTCTTGTGTGGAGGGATGGGCCTTCATCGAAGCCATCATCCTGATCTGCATTGCACAGCCCATTGGTCACGAACGTGAGCCGGCCTGGCGCCGGATGCCGATTCCGTAGCTTCTGATCGGAGAAGGAGACAGGTGTCAAGACAGGGCGCATTTCCGTGATGTACACTGCCGAAAACTCCATAGACCCTGCCAATGGCCCCCCTGAAAAATGTTTTCCTCTACCAACCAGTGGTTTTCAGGGTCCATGTTAGTCTTCCAGGGTGTAATTTGTGTACATTTAGAGTCGGGAGACCAGGGAGACCCTCCCAACCAATGGGCTTTGATCGAGTTTCCTTCTTCCATTTTGATACACACCCTTTTCCTCCAATGTTGGCAATCATGTTGGCTTGGCCAGATTGGGCAAATCACCTTCAACATCCTTCAACCCATTACAGCAACTTCCGCTTCGCATCTCCCAAATGCCACGCCACCAGCTCCGGCACACTTCCACCACCAGCTCTGTTTGCGCACTTCCACACTCGTGCTTCCGCGCACTCTGCAGGTTATCCTGGGCAGATGGGTGGCAAGGCCTTGGCGCAGCTACTGGTTGGTGAGGTCTCGCCCAGTGGGCGTCTCTCCCAGACCTTCTACAGCCGCTCGGGAGCGGGTTCAGACGTGGCGGACGGAGACGTCGTGCGACGTTCGTTCGGAAGGAGATCAGCCGGTGGTTTCTGGATGCTTTTGAAGCTGTGCGAGCGATTTTAATATACTGGGCCTATGCCGATGTACGACTAACAGTTGACTAACATGTACTAATGTATAGAAGATTTGCCTGGATTGGGGATGATTGGGGTGATTTCAAGATGCTTCAAGGGTTGATGTATAGGTAAATATGATTGCCACAATCTGCTGGGATCAGTGTGTTTGCCAGAGAGTTGGTGAGTATAGGCCAGGTGAGTCGGAGGTTCTGGAGGACAAAAAGCAGGACCATCCAGAAGGCCCAGAAGGCTTGCTCGCTGTCTTCTGACAACAGATGGCTTGTTTCAGCAGGCAATATGTCTCAATGTGTGGAAGATTTGGATGTGTTCACATGGGTGCTGGCGCCCCACAACTGGGACCGCGGATGCGTCGATGCGTGGACCTTTGTCCAAAAAATCAGGGGATCCTCCCTCTCTCCTATTTCCCCTCACGTGACCTCGACGTTGTCTATGTCAAGACTCAACAGCGAATTGGGTATTCCCACTCGCCTCCCACCCGACCTCCGGTTGGCGAATGCTTCCCCTCCCCACGGCCTCCACACGGCCGTGCCGAGCGAGGCGGCGACGCCCGGTGCGGTTCGTTTCGCCCGCCCCGCTCGGAAGAGGAGCGTGGTTGCTCCGTGTGGTTGGTCCGTGTCGCCCAGGGGAGGAGTACTTCCAGCACGTGCCCATGCAAGACTACAGCTTTCCTGCTCGCGCAGACTATCCAGGGCGAGGCTATCGCTTCGTCGAGGAGACGAGACGATGTTCCGAGACGAACGGTCTCAGAACATCGGGTGCGGTGTACGAAGGAGAGCGAGCGGCATAGCGGCGTAGCCATGCTTCTGGAGGTGTTCACGTTCCTGCCATGAAAGTGAAAGGTGGACTTGGGACTTGGGAACCCTTTGAAGGACAAGTTCATGTAGGCATGACACCTTCTGCCTACATGCCGTCATGGCCATTTCAATCATGTGTCACGTATTGTCACGTGCGTTCACGTGGCACCCAAAAACGGCGTCCATGCTCGATGTCGCGCGCAAGTTTGTCGCGCGCACGCCCCAGTAATTAGGGGAGTCGAAGAAGCGCCGCCTTTCGACGAAGCGCCGCCTTTCGCCACCACGACTGGCCAGGACAAGTGGGTTCTCTACCCTTTCGGCTTTGGCCTCTCCTACGACACCTTCTCGCGCCTTAACCCCGATACCTTCGGGTGTGGAGAGATGCCGGTGGACGGGCCCGACGAACGACGCACCAGCCCAGACCCCGGCGGTTGGGACCGATCACAGTCCGACCACAGGAAGACCATGGAATACCCATCGATGCGCGAAGGCTTTTTGAGATCCAAGTAGGCTTCCTCTGGAAGTTCTGTCAGAAATTCCAGAGGTTGGTTATGGTTGGAGCTGAGGTGATGTTGGATAGGGATGCTTCGGGGGGATCTCTTGGGGGGCATTCGTCTTGAACGGTCAGAATCATGCGAGATACCCCAAGCAGCGACACATCCATATATAGCGACGACATGAAGCCGCTGCGTCTCGGCGATCCCAGTTCTTCCCCAGAATGACCAACCCAGTGATGGGCTCCGGATCCGTCTCCTTTCGTCTCCGTTTCTGAGGTACACGTGGGTCGAGCAGAAGGAGAAGGCCTTGGAAGAGGAGAGGGGGGGATTCTGGTGTCCTGGTCTGAGAAGCTTCTTGAAGCTTCTTGAATGACCATATGGACGCCGCTCTCAACTGTTCCATTTGTAGCTGAACAAGGTTCGTGATTCTGTGGAGATCCACCAACACACCTCTGCCGTTGGCAGATCTGTGCTGTGACGAAGCCTCATCATAGATATATCGTTAGTGAAACCCATCGTGTCATATACTTTGCTTGCAATTCTGCGATCATCCGATTTTTCAGCTTTCTGTGGCTTTTGGAATGACACCCATCCATCAGAATGGTCCTCCAAAACCACCCAAAAGCGCTTCAGCTGCAGGACCGCAGGAGCCGCAGCTGTCGCTTCCAGGCGAGCGACCGGTCACCCGGAAGCGACAGCTGTCCGTTGAAGCGTCCTGAAGCTTGGGTCCTGAAGCGACCGGATGACGTATGACCGGGGACATGAGTGACTGAAGTATATCTTACATCCTCCTTACATGTACCTCCTGTGCTTACGTTCTTTGCCATGTTTTTTTTTGGGGAGTCACTTTTATAGAAACATGCGTGCCCATATGATAGGGGACCCTGGAAAGATAAGATCGAGGGAAGTGCAATTATTAAAAAATACGGATTCCAGAATATGGATACCTCATGACATTGACTGGAGTCTGCCTGAAGTATTGTCATTTTATAAAGCACTTTATAGAGACTGATGCCTTGCAGATCATTTTATAGCAGCTAAGTAAGTGTTTATAAAACGTAATATGCCACCTGAATGTATCAAGTAAGGGGATTACTGTATCTTACTAGTGACAATCTTAACAACACCATGACCAAGATCCACTATTCCTTAACTAACTATCCTTAACTTTTCGTTGTTTGGCAATTTCGCAGAAGCTTCATGAAGCGACGACTCAGTCTGCGACGACTCAGTCCAATCCATGTCGACCCTGTCGGGAAAGCCACCCTAAACTCGACACTCAAGAAAGCGTCAGCGCCGCCTGTTCATTCAATCCGTGTATCACCAAGCCGAGCCTTTGCGATTTCTTCCTTAAACCAGGAAGCACGACCGGGACCCGGGTTCGGCACGACTGGCCCTCCTGGCGCCGACAGAAATAGTCATGAAACAGTCCTATATAGTCTTCAATCACCTTCTCAGAAGGTATGTGAATCCAGAGGTCAGAGGAGAACAAGATTGAACAGAAAAAACCTTCACGCGGATGGTTCTGCCTACGGCGCCCGCGCGCTGTTTTGGGGTCGGACCTTCGTGCCAGGTCCAGGTCTCCTCCCGTGAGGGTACGGGCAGTTCGCTGCTGTGCCTTGGCGTCGCGGACTCTGCGGGGCTTGAGGATGGCAAGTTGGGGCACCGGATGCCCTAGAGATTCCACGTCAAGGTACATGGTTTTCGCTTGGTCTTTTTCCACGTTTTGAGGCACCGATCGGTGTGCAAGTTGAGCCAGAAGCCGATCGGTGTTTTGGGTCAAAGTCGGGAGACCGGCCAGGTCCTTTTCCTCAAGATGAAGAGGTCATGGACATGACTGGACCACCTGGGAGGTCAACTATCGGTTTGAAGCTCCATGTTTTGATCCCTTCCCAAGTGGTGCTGCATGGTGGTCTTGCCCCTTTTTTAAAGGTGACATGAATGGCCAGTGGTTTGTTAGGGGGTGTGTGTGTGTGTGACTTTTGATCGAAGAGCCTCAATCAATGCTGGTGGTTCTAGGAGTAACCCATGCAGAAAGTACCACGCGTTCTACCGCTTCTGAGAAACTGCTTCTGAGGCATGCGCAGGGGGACGAAAACATATGTTTGCAACGTTGCGTGCCTGGCGGTGCCATGAGGTTCTTCCTCCGGCCTCCGGCGGAGGTGGCTGGGGTCGACGGGATGCTGCGCAAGAAGCTGGTGCACTTCGAGCGACTGCCGCCCGCCAGGCCGTGCTATACACGGGTTCCGTGTAAAAAAGGGCCGCTGTTCCGCTGGGGCGGCAGATGGAAGGAACCTGTTCAAAGGTATCCCCTTGGAGCCCCCACAAGTGCCACATGACTCATTTTACCCAGAAGTGGTGGATTATGACTCCCCGTGGGGTAGCTGAATCCACGACCCTTCTGCCAGGAAACTCGGAGACTGGTTTACCTAGGGACCACAGTACCACACTTCGGAAGATCATCGGACGGCAGCTTGTTTGGCCCGTCTGACCAGTAACGGCGGTGCAAGGCTCGAGTTTTGCAGGAATGCAATGGGTGTGAATGGGTTTGACCTTTCATGCTGACCGGTGGATGGCATGGCCCAGCAATTTTCAACAAACAGGCAGTGGATGTTCCACTTGCTTGTTTGTTGGAGGGTACCGGGTAGAGAAAAGCACACATAGACACCCTCCAAACAATTTAGTTGCTAGGTCCGGCCACGGGTACATACAAGACGTGGCAGACGTGAGAAATGTGACTGAGTTGCCTCGGCTCAAAACAACGAGAATGCCCCAAAGATGTCAGTCTTAAATTGCAAACTTTCGTTGGGATGTGAGACTGTCACACCCATAGCATCCGCTTGTCCACATTCACGCAGGAATTTACTAGGGCGGTGCTTTCAATAGCAAGAACTTAGGCTTCACGTCCACGTTGCAAGATCAACATCTGTTTGTTCTTCGGTTGTTGAAGTTCCAACTCTCATGAACACACCCTTCCGGAGTTTGTTCCGGAAGCCAGCTCCAGCTCTTGTTTTCCAGCTCATGTTGACTATTGATGAATCAAAGACCTCAACGGAGATGTAGTCGATTCTGGAATCCACCGATCTGTATGACTCAACAGTCTACTCCTCCGGAGTGTGGAGGCAACTCCGGGAGACACCCGGGCGATCGAGATCGCCTGCGCCGCGCCGGGGTATGTTCTGTTTGATTGTCCGAAGCGAACCCAGGGGGAACTGTTTGTTGGTTTGTTTCCTATTTGAACTACAGACCAAAACTGGGGGGACCGAACCGCTTGACCACCAAAGGTGAACAGAATAGACGACCCGAACCAGGGAGGTCAATTGACCATCGTTGTGGGTCCCGGGCTCCGGGTTCCATGATCCACAGCCATGCAGAGTGCCATGCAGATGGGATTTCAAGATGCAAGGTTTAGGGCCATAGATTTAGAACCCAGCAGTGTCTTTGTTCTTTTAGAAGCTAGAAAAGTGAAGGCCATCGGCCATCGCTAGTATAGGTTGGAGGCCATCACTATTAGGTTGGCGGCCATCGCTACTAAGTATATATAGTAACAAGAAGCTACTAGTAACAAGATGTTTGAACTACATGACACGACTGGCTTCCAGCGAGAATGAAGACCTGCACATTCCCAGGCGGCTGTCCGTCTTTTTTGCCCGCCAGGTCGCAAGTGGTCTCTGTGCGGCTGACGCCCAAGGAGCGGATCCGTGATGATCCGTGATGATCGGTGGGAGGCCATCGCTAGTAGGTTGGAGAATGGGGGAAGCTTCTGGGGTAGACATGGAAGCTCAAATGATCTGAAATCCGGCTTCTCGAGCCTGGCTGTTCGTGGACGGAAGAGCCTCTCATCGAACACCAACGAACCGTTGAACTGACCTTCGTTCACCTGTCTGGGCTGCACAGCCACCTACTCCAAGTGAAGGACCATGAAGGAATCTGTCAGGGTATAGCATCAGCCTGCTAGAAGCATCGGCCATGGGCCATAAGGTTGTTACATTCTGACGAACACATCGCATGGTTTCTCTTGGTGGTCACCATGTGGATGGCATGGCCGCGATGTGGAAGATCGCAGGACTTCCGCCTCTTTGCGGGCACCGAAGCAGAGAAGAGGCTGATCACTGGGAGGTGGACCTTAGAAGTGTTGCTTGGCGTCACAGATGGGCAAGCAGAGAGGAGCTGCCGGGACCAGCCATCATGGACAATAAAAGGCGTAGGGACCCGTGGAAACAACATGAAACAGCTGTGGATGGGTATGGTATGATGCCTTTCAGGCCAAGCCATGCATGAGGACTGTACTTGTCACTACAAAGAGGTAAAGATGCACCTGTCGGACGGCGTCGGCTCGTTGCCGCCTTTGGGAACCCGATCAGAAGCAGCTTGGTTCGATCCTTTTTGGTGTATCCATGTGTATCCCAAGACTGGCAGAACCGGAAGTTCCATGAAGTTCGACTGGAAGACACATGGAAGAACGATGTAGTAACAGATCGATCGATCCACCGAGTCTCTCGACTGTTCCTTTTCAGTCGGTCTGGTGCCATGACCGGTCTGGTGTCAGATCCGGATCGGTGAAACATCCGTTCACCCGAGGCATCGGGGGTCATGACCGGTGGCCAAACCACGTGGTGTCTGTTTAGTACCTATGCTGTTGACCGCGTTTTGGGCTTGTTGTTGTTTCGTTTGCTCTAAGGAATCAGCCGACAGATCTGAGCCAAGTGATCCATGTGACCAACCATGGCTGTATGGCGGGAGAGGGGCCGATCTTGCTGTGACCTGGAGAGGCGGGCATACGACAAAGGGTGCCACGCATTCGGCGCATCGCTCTTCGGAGCAGAAGCAGCACATCGCTTCGGAGCCCGGTTTCGAAGGCTTTCGGAATATGAACATGAGAGTTTTTTACAGGCAAAAGACAATGTCGTCACCTTTTTTTGAGTGATTGCTACCCTGCCTTGGGGGGAAGGCTCTGCGGACAGTCGTCTCTTTTTCCCAAACACAAGATGTACAGTATGTTATATGACATGGGTTTTGGACCCTCATGTTATAGAGAACATATGAGTACCGGACAGAATTACTGTAAGTCAGCAGTAGTCTTCGGCTGGACATCGTTTTGTATGTTTTTTTTCTAAACAGTGATTGGACTGCGAAACCGATAGGGGCCCACCCAAAACCGATACCCTCTAACATGGGTGATGGCTCACCCAAAACCGATACCCCAAAGAGTTGTTGATGTATAAGAAAACCTGAGATAACCTGAGACCGATAGGGTACCACCAAATTACATGTAAAGAGATGCCGAAACCTGAAAACCGATAGGGTTATGTCATGTCGGGCACGCCAGCCATAGATGCAAGGAGCCAAAATAACTTTATAAAGCGAAAACAACGCAAAAAAAAGAAAGGTAAAGCAAACAAAAAAGCAAACAAATGTAGCTGTGCGTATTTGTCGCTTTTTTTCACTCTTTTTTTTCACTTTATTTTCGCATTTTTTAAAGCTTTATTTTCGCATTTGTTTCGCTTTTCTGTTTTTTTTTTTTCGCTTTTTTCCTAGGAGGGTACAGCAAATATTGCTGACGGGTAAACGTTCTCATAAGTACAGAAGTGGTACCAGGAAAAAAGCAAAAAAAAAGCAACAAATGCAAAAACAAAGCAAATTGCGCTGCTTTTGCATTTTCATTTGCTTTTGTTTTGCTTTTTTTTTTTCCGCTTTTTTTCACAAAAAAGTATTTGATGGTTGGTCATGTATGGCTGCCACTGCCCAACACAACACAACGATAGGGGCCCACCCCAATTATAAACGTCCTTTGCGGGTCATAAGTAATATTGTCCGACACATCCTATGGTTTTGGAATGTTTTGGAGTCTTACAACTGCTGATGGTTCCAGGTGTTTCATGGTGTTTCCATCGAACGGAACGAGGCATGGCAGTTTGCTGTAGGACGCTGACAGAGGTCGATGCTGCAATGCTAAGAGAGATGTGGCCCTAAGAAATGACAATCTACCTTTCCAGATCCGATCTTTCTAGTCTTCAGATGAAGGACAGGACAGTCGGATAGGCTGCTTTTATACAGGAATATCTCCTTTATTCAATGCACGTGCCAATTGTGCACAACATGTCTTGAAGGGCTCGTTGAAGCTGATTGCCTGCACCCGAGAGTGTTTTCTCGCTCAGGCAAAGGCGGGTGTAAAGATGACCAGACAACGTGGCCCGGTTTTGATTCTGCATGGCCCCCACGATACCGCAGGGGCGAATTCCAGAATTTTTGGCAGCCAGACAACATTTAGGCCGAGGGGATGTACTTTGATGGGCGCATGAGTCGCCATCCCCGGAACCGACCATCGAGGTCGGCTGCACATTTGCGGTAGTATAGGCGGCTAGGCGAATTCATCGCAGCGATCGAAGGGACAGGAGCTGCGCGCTGCAATCAAGCTCAAAATACAATGTCTTCATTCCTTCTGTTGCCTGATTTGGCATCTTTGGCATTTTTGTCGCCTTCCTTTGGCTTCCCTTAGTATCCTTGAGCTTCACTGAATGAAACACACATGTTGCAGTAACCCTGCCGAAGACTGCATGATCATACCTCCTTTCGAAGCTCTGCGATGTGCAAAAAAAATTGGTAATTGGCATGCTGAAAGCGCGTGATCGCGTCCGGGCATGGGAGCGTTTCAGCTAGCATAGCTAGCATGCAGGCTGTGAGGCTGGCAGTGATGCTGGTCTATACCAGCTGCTTCCGTTCGGGGTTACCAATGGACTACACTGCCCATGGTCGGTCACCATTGGACACCCATTTGGAACCGCTATCTATCTCCATCTATCTCCATCTATCTCCCCCCAAAAGCTCTCTTCTCATTGTGAAAACATGGTCGCCCCCCATTCGTTGGAAGCTCCGCGCTTTCACGACAGACTCTTAGGCGCGACCGGCAAGCGGTGATCCGGGAGGCCTCCCAGCAGGATGGTAACTCGGCGGCAAACGCCGGTGACGTGGAAGGGGTGTTGGGAGCAGGCTGAGGCGAACTGGGAGCCGAAATTGGGACGAACTGGGAGCCGAAACAATCTTGACAGATCGTCCCCATCCTCACATATCTCTTCATCCTGCAGATAGATGTGTTACCGTGACCGTGTTATCTAGTCTGTACCCTTAGATTCTGCCTCGAACATGATTCAACTAGCTTCGATCGAGGACTCAAATTGAAGATGTTGGGAACCTGTGAGGCCCGCTCCAGACACCACAGTGTCACCAGTCCCCTCAGCCCATCCGAAACTCGGGGCGACCCGGTCACCGACCGCACGCGCCCGGAGCGACGCGTGTCGTTGGAGCTGAGGTTGGACGACCTTCGGCCGCTTCTCCAGCGCACTTTGGGAGACCTTCGTGGATGTGGCCCGGTGGGTTGATACCTGCGAGGTGGGTTGAGAGAGTTTGGGGAGACAGATGAATGGATGGATAGATACCAGTAGCACCCCAATGTCATTGGATGGAACACATACACACTCTGACACTTGTATTCAGTGAACTCAGTTACCACGTTGGGAAGGAAGGTGAGGGAAACGTAAGGTGAAAAAGTCAGCGCAACTGAAATGTTTAACAATCTGTTCACTCATCTGCAGAAGCGCGGCTGAACGTCGGCGGCTGAAGGCAGCGGTGGGAAACCTGTTTTGGGTTGGTAGCGTGAAGAACCATGAATCAAAAAGTGGAGAAGTAGAGTCACAGCGTGGAAAAAAGTTTCGGTCGCAGGTACAGGAATGTGCGTCCACATTCCCTTCCGGCTGAGTCCCACAGCTTCGTTGGCATGGCTAGGGAAACAGCTGCCATGCCCCCTGCCTGATTGGAGTGGTCGAAGGAAACCCTTTGTCCAGGGGTGGACACACACAAGTCGCCGGCTTCGGCGCTTTTTCAAGACACCCCCTACCGTTGAACCAGTGGACGAAAACCTTTTGCCCAGGGGTGGACACACACACACAGAGCCGTTTTCGGCGCGGTCAAAGTAGTAGTAAGGCCAGGGGCCTCCAGTAGCGTCCTAACTCCCAGGGGAACATTTGTACAAAAAGCGCCAAATTGTTGGCGCAACGAAGAACTAGTAGACACCTAAAAAGCCTTAGAAAGACAGAAAAAGCAACGAAACAAGAGCAGACTAAGAGGGCAAGAAAGAAAAGAAAGAAAAGTAGGGTAGTTACGAGGCCCACTTAGTTAAACAAAAGTAGAAGGCGAGCGGGACATTCGTCTTAAACCGCCCGGGTAACTAGCAATAGCTAGGAGAAACAGAAGGAAAGGCACCAACACACAAGTGTGTTGAGTGCGATTTCCTTCTGTTTCCCGAGTAGCGGGTGGGATAGCAACGGAGGCCTGGGGGTAGGGAGGGGGGGGGGGGGTGTGCATGATGAATTCATCCGGCCTGTGAATACTTAGCAGCGCAGGCATGTGAATACTTAGCCGTCAAGTATGCTCAGGCTAACGAGTTTGAGTTCTTCAGTCTCCGAAATCTGATGTATTCGAAAGTAACCGTTTTTGGGCCCGGTGGCCAGTGGATCGGTTGATTCAGTGGGGGTGTCGGTGACTGCCAGTGAGGGTCCAATGAGCGGTGGTGCTTTGGGGTGGTGGCTTTCCCATGTAAAAACGGCGCCCCTGTGACGGGGATCACACTCAGCACCCGAGTGGGACGGCTGAGCGAAACACACTCTGACACTTGTATTCAGTGAACTCAGTTACCACGTTGGGAAGGAAGGTGAGGGAAACGTAAGGTGAAAAAGTCAGCGCAACTGAAATGTTTAACAATCTGTTCACTCATCTGCAGAAGCGCGGCTGAACGTCGGCGGCTGAAGGCAGCGGTGGGAAACCTGTTTTGGGTTGGTAGCGTGAAGAACCATGAATCAAAAAGTGGAGAAGTAGAGTCACAGCGTGGAAAAAAGTTTCGGTCGCAGGTACAGGAATGTGCGTCCACATTCCCTTCCGGCTGAATCCCATAGCTTCGTTGGCATGGCTAGGGAAACAGCTGCCATGCCCCCTGCCTGATTGGAGTGGTCGAAGGAAACCCTTTGTCCAGGGGTGGACACACACACACACACTGGTGTCCAAAAACCAGACCGGTGCTGGTCGATGGGCGAGGAGGACTTAAGGTGACCCTTCTGAGCGTGGGGAAACCCCCGGTTCTCCATGGAGGAGTCAATGAAGCCAAGTGAGGAGGGAAATCGATTTAAGGATTCCTCCAACCTTTTTGAGTGGCGTAGTTCTATTCATTAACTTGAGTGCGCTCTATTCCAAAGGCTGCAATCAAGTTACCTATCCATGATATGGTGGCAGCAAGCCTGCAGCCGCCCATTTTGTGATAGCCTATTAGATGTGTTGTTTTTTGTGTTAAAGAGCCTTGCTGGCCATGTGGTTCAGGCCAGACACATCAAGAGATATGCATCAAGATACACAGTTGGTAGATATCATTTATTCTGTATTAATATATACACGTATATATAATACACGTATTATATATCATGACATTAATAACATTATTCGTATCAAAGAACATATATATATATACATAAATGGCTACGGCCAAAAACATAAGGCTTGGATCACACACCCAAACCCACACACGATCCATACCTCGATCCATGGGGTATGGATCAAAAGGTGGGCGTTTTAGATCCAAGCCCTTGGATCACACAACCACCACCACCACTGCTACAACCACCTCTGCTGCCACCACTCCTTCTGCTACTGCCACTGCACTTGCCACCTGCTGCTACTACTGCAACAGCTTTACTACTGCTGCTGCTACTGCTACTCACTACTATCACCAGTATTACCACCACCACAGATTTAGCGGAAGCCACTAGACTCAACTTCAAATTGACTTCCCATTCCAGCCAAAACTAATTACCGGAAGCCACTAAGTGTGGTCACAGCCGGGACTCGAACCACCACTACTACAAACCACTGCTACAACCACCTCTGCTGCCACCACTCCTTCTGCTACTGCCACTGCACTTGCTTGCAACAGCTTTACTGCTTTACTGCTGCTGCTACTGCTACTCACCACTATCACCAGTATTACCACCACCAAATCTGCGGAAGCCACTAGACTCAACTTCGAATTGACTTCCCATTCCAGCCAAAAATTAAGTACTGGAAACCACTGAGTGTAGTCACAGCTAGGACTTGAACCCTAACACTGTCGAAGTGAAGAATTGGAAACCGACGCTTTTACCATTAGGCTATGCAACCCTTTGAGTGGAGAAGCCAACCTAAATAACCCATATTAAAGAAGGTGCTAGAACACAATATTAAGGCCAAACAGAATTAGCGGCAGCCACTAACCAGTGTAATCTAGAGCTGAAGCCACCACCTGTTAAATGTCTTGAGAGACCACTGAGTCACCAATATGCGTTGGCCAGCTGATGGCCTTTTTGGGCTTCTTGCATCGTCTGCTTGAGTTGGAGAAGGAATGAGCCCCAACGCTCATTGCCACCACTCTATACCCAACCATGCCCAATATGTGGACAGTGGAGCCCAAAATCACAGCGGCCAGAACTTCAAAACAGGCTGATCTGGGAAGCCACCACCTTCACAGTGAATAGGTGAGAAAGTGGTGGGGTGAAGTGCCACCATGCAGATGTGTTCATGTCGGGGGCTTGGATCAAGTGACTTGTCGGTTTGATCCATAGGGCTTGGATCAGCGCTCTGATCCATAGGGTTTGGATCACTCTCACTGCAGCGCGGAACGATCCATACCAAGGTTTCTGGCCACACCCATTAAATATGACTATGTATATATACATGTATATCATGTATCTTTCAGGATCTATCTATCTATCTATCTATCTATGATGTTTTATTTCACAGTTAAAGTTAAAGCTACACATAGCCAGCCTTGCACCTGCACCGAGGTCGCCACCTCCCGAGCGCCGCGCGAGCGGAAGGGGTGCGGTGGTGGGCGATTGGAACGTGCGGAAACGGGTGGAAAGGGATGCGTGACACATGGTGACAACCGGATGCCGGACACTCGGTGAGCCGGATGGGGTAATTCAATGAATCAGTCCGGGAGATATATCTCTTGACCTGTATAGTAAACATGGAGGTGTAAAGATGGATTCCTTTGAGGGTTTCCTCCACCTATTTGTCGTTTCATGTCGTTTCTGAAAGGCTCCTTTGGGCCTTTCGTTTTGAAACAGAACTTGAATTCCTCCACGCCCTGGATTTCAGTCACTGGTTGTGGCAGCTTGAGTGGGTGCATGCATCCCGCAGCTAGTGAGCTCGTTGAAGATTTGTGCCCAGTCGACATAAAGCAGTTCCGGCCACTTGGTCAAGATGTGTGTGTGTGTTGTCTGACAAACTGTGAGAATTTACTAAAGACCGTGAAGCAAGGGATGGTTGATGGATGTTGATGGTGAATCAGGGCCTCGCACATTCCACCGGAGGTTGCAAGAAACAGCACTCTCCCCGAACTTTGCGTCGTGACATCTTCAATTGGATGGCCCGTCATGGTGCGGTCCAAAGACTATTCCAGACCCACCAGACCCTGTCTGCACCAGTCCAAAGATTCGTATTTCCAGACCCACCAGACCCTGTCACCAGCAGACTGGCTTCAGTTCCTACCTGTCCCGGTGCAAGCGCACTGCAAAGCCAACCCACTGGAGTGGTGCGGGAGAAGTCTCACGCTTCAGGAGGTCAAGACTCCACTCCGACTCGTCGCCCCTGTGAGACCTTCACCCCAACTGGGTAGGTTTGGGCACCGCAAACGGGTAGAACTCGCCATGTTCAACAACCTAGGCAAGTGCAAACTGGACATGAAACCATTTTTTCGGCACCATGGAGGAGGGGTTTGCCCCAGGTTTCTCCCAGTGTTGGGCCGTCGACGCAGCGGCCGAGGTGGATTGGGCCATGGCGAGCACGGACACTGGTGTCCGCATCCATGAAAGGGGCAGCTGCAATCCATGTGTGTTCTTCTTCTCGGACTATGGTTGTATGAACGGAGACTCATTTCAATCAGTTCCATGCAGGTCCCGTTCCGAACACGCATGTTGATGATGTTTCTTTGACACATTCATACTGTGGCCATTCATATGCTGCCCACGCATGCCCACGCCATGTTTGACGTTTTTTCCTGCAAGAATTCGCAGATTCTGCCCAATCAAACCATAGAACCCCCGTGTCCTACGTCCCTCGTTTCTGGCGGTTTGAAGTTTGTGTCCGTCTTCCTTCCGTCCCAAGGGTCCCGCGGTGCGTGGGAGGACTGGGGGATGATTGGGATACTACGATGAGATCGATGAGAATCATGCGATGTATACAATAGTATTGATTTGCAATTGGTAGGTTATATGTATCCATACGAGTTAAGTAAGCGTGACTAGCTAGGGTAGTTTGCGGTCTTGGATAGGCATCAAAATCCAGATGAATGATATGATAAGCATGAAAAACTGTTTGCTTCCCGGTCCACCCGTGGGTCGCCTGTGCCTTGCTATGCCTTCTTCCCCCAAGAATCCTTCGTTCCCTTCATACTTGGGCGTTCCCCGTTATGCGAGTTGATGTCCGGCGGCGCAAGCAATATGCGAACACTGAGGGGCTGGACTGGACTCAGCCGAAGGTTGAGTTCGACTCACTTAAATTCCGTGCCACACGACAAGGGACGGATGCCAGGATGAGGTTCCACCATCTGCAGTGGCCAGGAGGAACGCTTCGACCTTGCCTTCGAAGTGGTCAGGTGAAGGAGCCATTCTGCCAGCGGACAGCGGCCACACAGACATCCTTAGACCTGCAACTGAGGGCAGGTCGAGTCCGTTCGGAGCCAATCCGGTCCCGCATGGTCCACCTGGCAGCCCGGCCAGGTCCGCTTGGTCCAGTCTTCGCCGATCGCCCGATCGGCCCTGGTTTGCATACTGTATTTGGAGATCGTCATGATGCAGACACCTACATTCTTACCTCCTCATCGTGCCCAAAATCTCTTCGTTGGACATCACACCATCAACAGCATACTTAGACAAGGTTTTATCCAATGTGATAATCCACAGTGAAAGGAACGATGCAACGGAAAGGCGATGAGTCCGTGTAGTTGTAGATGTTTCAACAAGGAGTGTTTGATGCGCATCTGCAGCAACTTAGTTACTAAATACTTAGCGGTCTCGAATTACGGCCGTGCATAGGGGAGTAGGTTCCATACGGAAGCGAGACCAAAGGAATCGTTTCACATAGGGTAGAAGATAGCTATAGAAAAGGAAATGAAGCTTCCTGCTTTTTTGCTAGGGGGCGAGACTTTCGAATCCATTAGAGTAGGAAAGGGTCGACAGAAGGAAAGGAACCGACGCACACAGTGCGCCGAGAACCATTTCCTTCTGTTTCCCTAGATAGCAGTGCAGGTACGTGGAAATGGCGTCCCATTTCCATATCCTCAGATACAGCGCCAGCTTCGTTGACCAGGTGACGATGTATCCTGCCTGGTCCCCTACTGTCTAGCTGATCAAAAACAAACACAAAAGCCTCAAGCAAAATCCCTTGGGGTGACACACACACACACATCACCACATATCGCACCATCACAGCATTACAGCATTCGTCAGCGTATTACTGTATATCTTCCCAAGCCTGGGTTTGTTTAAGGATGTTTAAGGATATTTTGCACTTTCCCTATCGCTAAATCCCCTTCTGGGGAATATGGCTTGTTTCCCAGCTAAGCAAATCTAAGTAAGATTGTTTTGGAGCCTCAAGTCTTTGTTCTTCATTGAGAACAGACCTGGCACTTCCTGTTGTGGCTCCACCCCAGGGGAAAACATATAAGAAACATTATAAGAAACCTTATGCAAAATCTTTTTGACGCGCACATTCCTTTTTGCCGCAATTTCAAAGAAGCAATAGGGTAGTCTCGCATCCTTTTCTGGGCCAATTTCGATCAGGACAGAAACTATTCCAACCTTATTCACTTTTGCGTGCATCAAGCGAGAGCCTGTCAGACTTTACCATTTTGTGGGTCCTCTCTAGGCTGAAATTTACAACGAAGGTCAGACCCCCTTGATTGGATGCCCCAGAGTGTTGCAAATAACAATGATTTCATATGACAAAATGATCTACCAACACATTTTGATCATTGCCATGTTTTTGAAACCATCACCAATCTTGGGTTGGGGTGGTGGCGGGGTGGTGACGGATTTGGTGGTCTGGTAGTATCTGGCAGTGTTTGTGATTGCAGGGGTCGTTTTCTAGAATCAAATCCTATGAAAACATGAAAGAATGAACACCTCAATCAGGTGCCATGTCAGACTTCTGCCACTTGAGGAAACGGATGCAACTTCTGCCACTTGGCCCATGTGGAAGAGGATGGCAACCGTCCGCGGAAGGAACGCCGCCGCAGGACCATTGCCCTCAGGGTGTTTTCTTGGTTTCACATCAAGCAAAGTTTCCAGCACAAGTGTTGTTCAGGAGACCAGGGGGAAGTGACCTTGTAGACAGGACCGTAATCTGAGGGGTTGTACAAACTTAGTCAGCTTCTTACTGCATGGATGCGGATGATGGGGGTCAAAACGACATTTTTCCACAAGGTAGTCGGTTGTAGAGTCGTGCACCACTTTCAAGATCACAACAGGTGTGAAAGGTGGTAAATGAGTGCCACATGCGAGGTTTCAAAATATATAATATACTACATCATACTACATCTATGGTCACGCACGGGAGTTGTGCCCATGTTTGATCATACAGGCAGTTCATGTCATTCACCTTTTATATTTTTCTATGGATTTGCTGGTGCTAACCCCTTTTTCATTCTGGTTTTCTTCTCAGAATCAGTGATGAAGACCTCCAATCAAGGAGTTTTCTTCTCCAGGCCCGGTTCTCACCGTCTCGATTTTCTCTTTCAAAAGCGTCTCCCTGCGTCTCCCTCATGACTCCCTCCGAACCCTCCTGTTTGTCGACCCACATCTCACTCCCAAAAGCGCGAGGATGAAGCAGAAGATCTCCGAGATTGTCTCAGAGACTTCCGGTGACCCCAACCAGGTTCAGGAACAACTTCAGGCTGAAGCCCTTCGTCACCCCTTCCTCCGCCGCATGATCCAAGCCTACTTGAGCCGCCTGGGGCGGCGCATGGGGCCGGCCAATCTGGTCGGAGTGGTCTTTTCTTTGTAGGCCTAGGTCCTAGGTGGTTTTCTCGGTGACTGAGAGAGGACTTATCTATTCTTATAGATTTTATATGATTTTATTGCAAGGTTCCATGAATTTTTCGACCCATCGATGCGGAAAGAACAAAGACATGGACGGCACCGTGAGGCCGTAGTTCCACCTTCAAGTCCGAACATGGCCGTGCATGGAACTATGTGGATTGATAGGCTAGAGTTCTATGACGACTAGGATGACCAGGATTCCGAACATCGTGCCTTGTCAGGTTGTGTCTTGCAACGTTCAACAAGTTTCTGGGATCCGACATGGAAGCCATGCAGTGGCCGATGCAGTTTCAAACCCCTTTTTGAGCAAATGCACTCTAGCCGCTTGCCACGAGACATCATGGCTTGGTGGCTGAAAGTGCCGGGGGCCCGTCCGACATCTTCGGATGATCCAGTGGGTGCGCTGGGACGGCCTCGGGCACTTGAACTCAAGTGACAACAGGTCACAAAGACCTCATGAACAGATACGAACTGAACAAATGACTTGTGCTGCTTGCACGTCAGCTTGGCAGCAAAGGGGTTAGAACGGGAGCCGCGTCAGCTTGGCACGCCTCGTGAGCCGCAGAATGCATGAAGGTACAGGTCATGACAGATCCATTCTACAGCCTTAAACAGACCCAATGGTCTTCGCATGCCTTCGCAACCCTTGCGCCCTTTTGCAG
Organism: Durusdinium trenchii; assembly: GCA_963970005.1. Taxonomy (NCBI): domain Eukaryota; class Dinophyceae; order Suessiales; family Symbiodiniaceae; genus Durusdinium; species Durusdinium trenchii. Next base: position 17,924 of record CAXAMN010019347.1, on the reverse strand, counting down.
CAAGCTTGTGACTTTAGACAGCTGCGACACCGTGACGTGTGCATCGCACCAACTCAGCCGAAGGACTCTTTGGTCCGTTTCGGCCAGCTTAGAATCGCCAGCGCGACAGTGCTGCGGTTGCACCCGACGGAACCCGGGCGGCACGGGCGGGCAACGATTCGACCAGAGACCGTGGCGGGCTTTGAAGCCTCAAACGATTCCGATGTGACGTGGGGTCCCCGAGAGGTGGGGTGTGAAGATGCTGGTTTTGAAAAGCACTCAGACGTCAGCATGTTGCTATCTTGAGTATGGAAGATACAGTACTCAGCTGTCAATATGGCACCCATCAGATCCCATATCAGATGCCGCCTAGGCTGGTAAGATGATTTTGACGATATTTTATTTTGACTTGTTACTCCAGAGTTTGGCGGCGTAGATGGCATCATCGCCATAAAAGCATTTAAAAGCAATGTGGGACTGACACAGGCAGTGAATGACGATGCATGAGAACACAGACACAGGCGGTTGCCTCCTAACCCCTCATTCCACACAGATTCCCATGTTTTGCTACCCCAGATTCCGTTCTTGGAAGCCCAGTCAACCGCTTAAAAGAAAACACACATCATCCCAGAACGCCTCGCCAAGTCGAGCCCGTGCCTCAGCCCTGAATGTTTCAGAACTGAGACGGACAGCTGCCGCGCCGTCATGAAAATAGCGACGGTCGCCGCGTCGCTACCCACGCGCTCCGGACGGACCCTGGGTCGAAGCCCCGGTTTCAGTCAAGCCAGGTCCTTCCGTCACGAGCAGTATGTGTGATGTTAGATGATGTTAGTATGCATGCTGCATGCACACACACATATATATATATATTATATAATACAATACCTGCAGTCACATGTCGGGGTGCTATCCATGGAGGTTAGGGGTGCCCAGAACATCCACTCACTTGGGGACTAAACACCACCCCGACATGTGACTCCTGGTATATATAATTTTGATACTATATATATGCACATACATATCACTCCATGGGACTGGCATATTTACCTATATACATTTGGGTGCTTGACGACCGGGGCCCAACCGTGGGGCGGCACCCACTGCCCGTCCCAGCATCGTGTCCCAGCACTCCCAGCACCCGCCACTCCCGGCAGCACGGGGCATACGACCCACACACGGTTGAACATGGGTCGTATAGCCCACGGCACTCATTGCCCAGAAACGCACGGTCGACGGACATCGGCGCGAACACGACCCAGTTGCGTTTTCTTTTGATGTTTCGACCGGAAACGCGCGATCGACGGCCGAAACATCGAGCTTCGAAAGCACCTAAACTTCTCAAAAGCTCTGGCTGCCCAACAGGTGGGAGTATCGAAAAGGCATCGAAGGCGGGGAGTTCGCTTCGCCTCGGACACAGCGGGACGGTTCATGGAGTTCAGAACTCCTGTGTTGGGCGGTTTGGAATTTCTGTGCTCACCAGAACTAGTTGCTACTAGAGTGGTTTGGGTTTCAGGTGGTGGTGCAGGATTTGTTTGGTCAACAGCTAAGGATAGCTAGTTGGATCAGTTCTAAATAACCATGGAATGAGGGATTCTTATGCTTCCTCTGCATGAATTGCAACTGCAGATCTACCAAACTCTTGGTGCAATTCTCAATGGTAGTTGCTACCTGAGTCCCTCGCAGACAGCAGCGGGGACGCTGGCAGATATACTGTGTTTCTGCAAGGTGCGGAGGTAATGCCACTGGCTAGAGACGGGTTGGGGATGGACTTCCAATTGTGGAGCCCCTTTCATAGAGGTAATGTAGGATGTGCCAGTGTGGATATTGATGAAACAAGCCCAGTAAGTTTAAACCCTGGCAGTTTTGATCTGTAGCGGTGGCTGCCGTGGCTCCAGACTTGGGCGTCCTGTGTTCAACCTATCAAAACCTATCCAACCACCCCAAAAGCTCCAGGTCGGCTGTGTTTCACTTTGCATCATGCTGCCAATCCCTGTCACCAATCAGTCTTCATTGCATAGCAGCATGTCTTCATCTTCTAAACTCACCCGGCTTGGGACGACCATGCAGTTTTCCTAGAACGACCATGGGAGTGGAATTTCTGGGACATGCCTGTGGTGCAAGCCGTGATGCTGAGAAGAAAGGACAACGAGTCTTAGGAGTCGTAATTCTTCAGACAGATACGGGTGGGATGGACGGCTGCAGCATGTCTCACAACTTCAGTGGAAGAAGTCGAGAGGTAAGTCGAGACCACAGAAGTCTATTCCATCCCATGTGCTTTCACAAAACATCTTTGGGTCAAAACGACCACAGAAGCCTGGATCAACTGGGTTTTCCTTGGTTCAAAGAGATGGCTCTGCCGACGTTCCCCGGTCGCCCTGCCAGGCATGTCGATGGGCAGCATGGCCTACGAGATGATGACCATGTGCGACGTCTCAGAATGAACACGCGAGACGCGACCCGTGGGGGCGCAACGACCGACGCGGTGCGTCGGCACGGGCCCTATCCGCATCGGCGCAGCACGGGCCGATGCGGGGAGTCGCAGTTCGCAAAAGGGGACAGAATTTGAGGTCAAGAGGATGTGAAGAGGATGCTTGGAGGGGTTGTTTGGGGAGACACACTTTTCGTCAAACTTCTACTTCCAATGCCATCAGAGGGTTCCGTGCTCAGCATAGAATCTGGATTAATTAAAGCTCCTCCCATTTGGATGCACTGACTTGCGGACGGTCTCTCCCGCGCCCACAGCATATGGCACATTTGGATTGTAAAGCCTCTTCAGGCGCTTTATGGGTTTAAGTTTATGTTTTAATGGGTGATGTTTTATGAATCAACCGTCTAAATGAATTGGTTTAAACATTTGTGTCCTATCCGCAGATGTGGGAAGCAAGCTGACTTGGATCTTGTTTTGTCACGGCCAGAGGAAACATGTTCACCCGAGGACCAGGTGGTGTTTCACCACGGGTGAGTTGGGGGAATTGCGACCCTTTTGATCGTCGCCGGAGCGGCGAAATCATGAGGACGGTCCGGGCGGGTTTTTCTTGTGAGCGATACTCAAGGACCAAGTTGGATGTGGTTGGTCGGTTCTGTTGGTGGTTACTTTTCGTTGTCGTCTTGTGGTGTTTGTTTTCTATGTTTTTTCCATGTTTGGCCTGTTCTCAAATGCGGATTGAGACCGGGCCCCACACCGGTGCCCCACAGCGACTTCAGGTCCGAAGACACGAAAGACTTCAAGGAGCTTCAGAAGGAGTATGAAGCGGGCTATGGAGTCGGGGCTCCGAACAGAACACGAGCAGTGCAGCAGCGGCGTGACCGTGACCGGCGTGACCGGTGTGACCGGTGGTTTTGGGGAAACCCTTTCTGGGGGTAGAAAACGAACGTCAATGAACGTCCTCCAAAGACACCGTAAAGACACGTATACTGTAAAGACATGTACTTTGACCGTAGAAGTTTGAAAAAGACAGAAGAAGACTGTCTGGTGAAAAGCTACTAGTCGTTTGAGCAGCATTTTTCCATCTGGCGAGGGGAGGGACTGGGGATCATATACATCAGAGGAAAACTCTTAGACAGAAGCATACTTGACTTCTCAAGTACAGGGAGGTTTGGCTGAGGGGAGAAACTTGCATGAAGGACGGGGTTCAAGCAAGGATTACCATTGTTTTTCAAGAGAGAGAGGCTTTAAACAGGAGGGACTTAGGCTGAAAGTCGGCTACTGCCAGTTGTTGAAGTCGAGACGTGTTTTTTTTCAAATAGCAGATAGAAGGTGATGAGCAAACCAGGAAGTCGATACACTATAGCGTTTCCTTGCAGGATAGAGTGTGTTGGAAGATGTTTTCTAAATGCATGGTTTTATTCAATGGGCTTGTTTTACTCAGCGTTCACAGTGTTTTGATTGCACAAGACCTACCGGAAGGAAGTTGGCAGGCAACCCATAGGTTGTTTCTAGAGGTTTCTATAGGCAGCCCATAGGTTCCCCTTCATCTTGGGATTGTGGGTCTCATATGTCCAACTCTCCAAGGGCTTATAGGGCCAACCCTCGGAAGCAGGGTCCTCTAGGCTGGGAGAAAAAGTGCTTGTTTCGAAGCGGTGTGCCATGGGGATTGGGAGAGGAATACACACAAGAATGCATAGATATTTTTGACGTTTAAAGAACAATTCCATGCTGTTTGCGCTCCAGGTAGAAACTTAAAGCTGGTACCAACATGTGGGTCAGAATCGGGGTGCCATGGGGATTGGATCACGGCAACCCATAGATAACACTTGAAAACATTAACATGTTGAAGGTTGAATCGCAATGGAATAGTGTAGGTTTAGAAGCAATCTAGGAGAAAAAGTGCTTGTTTCGAAACGGTGTGTCATTTTGTCCAAATGGGGTAAGTTCTTACATTCGTGGGGTAAGCGGGGTGCCATGGGGGTGGGTCAAGTTCATGTGCGATGGGGTAAGTTACCACGTCGAGTGGCTCTCCAAATTGCGTTGCCATTGGGATTTGCAGTTGAAGTTTTCTCTTTTTGGAAAGGCGAATCTGGAGAACCTTGTTCTGTATGTAGCGTTTACAATGGGGAAGGCCAGCAGTCTTGACTTAAGTACTGACTTTTGCAAATCGGCGTTCCATGGTGGTTTAGTATCCCACATGCAAAATGTATTAACTTCAACGGGCACCAGTACCGGGAAACTTCGTAAACGTGGAAGGCCTTTAAAAGGACACCTCTATGAAAGGATGACACCCCGCAGTATCTTGAAGTTTGTAGCCATCACATGCTATATATTTAAGACATATCATGTGGCCGCGAAGTGCCTGAGACTTGGGGCAAGAAAGACATGTATTATTATGTTAATTTGTTAATGATTATGACTGATGACACTTCCTTGTTAGTTCAGCAGACAATTCGTGCAAATGATATTTCTTCGAGGCTCCGCGGGCGTGTCATGACGCGTGTTTGCAGGCACAAACCAGCAGGGTCCTGCGAGTTTGTTTTTTTTGACCGCGCCTGTCGGTCGAAACACACTTCGCAATCGGGGCTTCTTGGAAGTGCACGACGCACCGTGCCGTCGTCAGAGCACTCGCACTTGCATGTGAAGCACATGCATCGTTTTCGTATGACAATGTGCAAATAATCGCGGCCTTGTCCTTTTTTGGATACACACTTGGCACGTCATGCAGTGTGCCAGTAGGGCTGGTGGGGTTGACACGGAGTTTCAAGCCGTGGATTGTCTTTGAAAGGACGCTATCTCAGAGAGAGGTTCAGAGAGGCACGGTGCGAATGCAAGGCGAACAAGTGCGAAAGTGTGCAAGGCAAGCGGTGACCTCTGTCATGCACATCACATCACAGAATGTGAGACCGCCCAGGGCTCATGCAAAGTAGGACAAGCAATCACACGGGGTGGGGTGGGCTGAGGCTGAGATATCAGCACCCGGTTGGTGGCGCGACAATATAGAACCTCTCCGCCTACGTAGTTCGCCTGAAATTTGCACGATATCTGCTGTGCTCACGCGCATGTATGGTAGCATGCACATATGCAGATTTTACACAGCAGAAATTTAAAGTAGCGGCGACAGGTGCCCTGGTGAAAGCGGAAACCGTGGAATTACTGTAAAGGACGAAACTTGCGACTCAGCTGGCAGTTCGCTACTTGTTGAAGTCCAGGTCTTGATGCCGTTCTTGAAGCATGGAGACAGTACAGGCTGAGTCGAGACTCGTGCGTCGGGTGTCCGCCATCTGAGTTTGCGGATGCCAGTCGTGACATACAGTAGCGTGGCTTTACAGCTGAAACAAAGAGCTCATCCATCGTCATGCTCAGGCGTGTCTGATAACGCTGCAAATGCTGCAGAAACCAATAGTGAATTTCGACGTAGCTTGATGGGAACATAATGTTGAGCGCGTGTTTGAGCCCGGCCGCTGTTTGAGGCAAAATTTGTCTGTAAGCGTGCTTAACAGATCTATTTTTTCAACGCGGGACAGATTGTATATACGAGTGACGAGGAAAAAGGATTGCACAAATCATGTTCAGCGGGGCAATTAGAATAGATCCTCACGAAGGAGGTGAAAGCGGAAGGTGTTTGAACAAATCTTTAAAAAACAACACGTAGTGATGTGGGGAACAATTCTTTGGCGGGCCTCGTTTGGGGCTATCGCTGGATCTTACTGGGTCTTCCCACGCTGAAACACCAATCAAGCCTGCAATCTTCAGCTGGCTTTGATTGATGCAGGGTCACGCTTTTGGCAGATATCTCCAAACCTCACTGTTATAGTTGTTTTGACGATAAAACGCCAACGAAGCAAAAAAGATCACAAGAGAACAACAACAAATAGAATCGGCATGAATCGACGCAGCACTCTCATCTACTTTCATGAACATCTCCCCCATGACACCGTTCCGAACTCAAAACGAGAGCCCTCCAAACCGAGCTGCCATAGCCGTGGCCACGGCCACGTCGAGGTGCCCTTCTTGAACCTCTCGTCCCGGAAACTCACCGAGATGACCCGAGACGTGCCGACCCCGCGTCGGCTCGGCTCGGCTCGGCTCGGCTCCGGTGCGGCGAGCCGCGAGAGGGCGTGGCCGTGGATCTTGGGAGGTTTCTTCGTTCGATCTGGTAGGGCTTGGGCCCTGAAGTGGTGTTCAGCTAGACGGTTAGACCGTCGACCCGCCGCTGATTGCATTCATGACCGACTTGAGTTGAAGCAACTGGGCTCGCCACAAGGTTGATCGGTGGTGGTCAGTTGATCGGTGTTTTTGGTTGCTCTTAACGCTGCCAGACCCGTCACCTTTCAACACGACAATGCAACACAGAATTTGCAGGTTTTGGAAGTGAAGGAGATCTTAGGTTTTCGCAGCTGCACACATCTGCCCGGAATCTCGTTATGTATCAAGCTAAGCGAAACACTGCTCCTGGCCAAGCTGTTTCCACAGGAATTGGAAGGCAATTAAGTCAATCAATTGCTTTGACCCCTTCACACCTCACACTCCCGTAGTAAAAGACGTTCAAAAGACATACAAATACCAATAGACGACATATCATATCCTCCAACCCGCGACCGGAATGCAAGGGTGGCCTACACCACCCTAAACCACCAGTCATATAGGCCGTCTTTGCAGTCCCAATGGTTGCGCCTGGGTTTGAGACTAGAGTGCGACGACATGTTTTTCGAAGGAGTTCGGGAGAAATGGATCGTGTTCAAGGAGGTTGGGTGGATCAAAGAGTCCTAAGGAATCCTACGGATGTGCAAATCGTTCTTTCTTACATGATTTTCCTGAGAATGAGTGAGACTAGATTCTTTTCCTAGAATAGGAGTCATCTAAAAAAGTGTAATTAAGAGGGGAGTCAGATCCTGTTAATGTTGATGTATAGTTTCGGTGCGGAGTCAGGGAGCAGGATGCTGGCTCCGTCCTCGCAGCTCTTGGCACAAAGAGGGATCCTCTTGGCTCCATCGAAGCGCGAGGAGAACGGGTGGTTTCGATCGGATGCCCAGTGGTTTAGTTGTTGACTGTTGATTGAAAAGAGAGCACACATGCAGATGTTTGACCATCGAGGGCTGGAACGACAGGGGGTTTTGGTGAATGAAAAACCATGGACCATCAGTTCTTTGTAGATGACACATGATGACACCACGTTTGCGTCTTCACCTAAGACATGCTCACCATGCTTGGTGAACACGTCTTTCTCTTTACCTGAAATCGGGTTCGTGTGTGGACCAAAGGTGAAAAGGGGGTGCAGCATTTCTGACAGTGCAGCACCCAGTGGTTGAGTGCGGCTTGGATGGTCCGCGAGAACTGCAAGAATCGAAGTATTTGTGAATGCAACCGCAGTGGTTGTCCAAAACCTCAAGGCAAGCATGACCACCAATTTCCCTGCTGTATTTTTCTTTAACCGTCGTATATGAATGATTCATGAATATATGATATGACATTATATCTCATGTTCACTTTCTATTTCTCATATTTCTCTCGCCCACACAAGTTGTTTGGTACTTGGACTCGCAACTTCTGCCGGCGAGGACCGTTTGGAACCATGGCCGATGCGGAGGAGCGGAGCCGCGTGGAGCGGAAACTTCCATCAGCTTCCTCTAAAAGTAGACGCTGTTGAACGTGGAACACGAAGAACCCAATGCGGTTGATGTGCGGTTTGGATTTTGCCAACTGCAAACCTTTCCAAGCCGTTCGGCGGGACCAGCAACTGAGTCCGTCAATTCGTTCGATGTCGACCTTCAAAGCGACCGGACTCGTCTCCTGAGGTAGGGGACCTGCTCGCAGGGAGTGAAGGTCCTGGGGCAAAGGGGTTTACAGACTTTGATGATCCATTTGCGGGAATAAGAGATACCCAAGGTAGATGACCCGCAGATTTGGGTGTAGAACATGGGTCTATTCCCAAAGCGAACTGGGTCCATAAGGCCAAATCCCACTGGGAGGAGCCTAAAACATTGATTTTCATTGGCCAGTTGTAGATGATGTTGGAGGTGGACACCCAAGTCAGATACTCTCCCTGAAACTAACATGGAAGTGGATGGCAGCCTCTGTTTGTAGAGGAAAATTATCATCCAAGGGACCATTTTCATCAATTTTCCACTTCTATATGTGACTTCCAGAGAGTGTAAACATTGGAGGGTACCTGCCCACAGCTCTGAAGAAGCCGGCATGGATCCAATTAGCTGTCCGAACTGAACCAGCGCCGAAAGAGCTTTGGATGCTGTTCTTTGGGGTGCACAGAATTTCTGAATGTCAACGTGGTGAACCAAAAACACGGCTCAATGCAAGCGGATCTTGTGACTCTGGATCCAATCCGTGGGCTCCATCCCAAGACACTAAATCCGGGTGCCAGTTATAAGTTATCCATGGTTATCCCCAAAGTCTTTCGTTGCCTTCGCCCGGTTTCCGGGCGGGCGGGGCGCCTGCGGCTGTGCGTTCGCTTCTGCGGTAGGACCTGCCCGACTTCGAGGAGGATGAGCACAAGGAAGAGAAGGATAAGGACCACGGAAGCGAAGCTGGAATGGCCGCGCTGGACTCATCGTGCGTGGTTGGCGCTGGCCCCTGAAAAGACGTGAGAAGACCATGAAATCCTCTACTATTATTCCGAATACAAAGAGGAGGTTGTCCAGTTCCATGTTTGTTGCAGGGAGGGTAGCGGTGTCCAATGGTTGTCCGCGGAGATGACTGAAGTACTGGTATGTAGTGCAGGGTTGTCCATCCAGGGGACCCGTTTCACGGAAGCAGCGAATGTCGAGTGGTTTTGGAGCAGTGGAACACTGACGCTCCAAGCCGCCATGACTCAGCACAAAGGCCAGTGCGCCAATACCAGATCTCAGTTCTACATGGCCCTCCGACTCACTAAGATATAGAAGATCATCGAAGTGTTTTCCTCAACTTCCATGTACATTGCCCTTCTATGATCATAGAAGTGTTCCCTCCTATAGGGACAGAAACCCCTTTCCTCAACTTCTATAGGGCATCTTTTTGGGGCGATGCCATCCCTTCCAGGAAAACGGCGATGCCAAGAAGGCGAGTCAAGCAGGGATGCATGCGCCTGGCGCCCAGCAAGAAGGCCCTGAAGATGCGGGGTGACTTAAATAGCTATTCCAATGGTCGTGTGCTGGAATAAGTAAGATGGAATAGTAACTGGACACCAGGGCAGTATGGACCGTTGACAAAAAAATTGAACAATCAAGACAAGTAGATAGTTAAAGCATGTTAGAAAACGCCCTTCAGCCTTGATCTGGCATCTTGATGGATCAATTGGGGGGTGCTCGGTTTCCGGGGTCGGGAACTGTTCAAATCCAGTTCCAGTTTCCAGTTTCATCGGGGATGGAGCATGACCGAACCGAACCATGCGTCCTCTGCGTCCTCTGCGTCCTCCCTTCAGACACCGACGCTGTGTGTCTTCCCAAGCTCCTCTCGGTATGTCTTGCCCGCGCGCAGCGAAGTACAGAGTGGAAGAGGCCAACAAGTGGGAGCGCCCCCGACCCGAGGTCCGGCTTCAAAGACTTCCTCCTCAAGCCTGAACTGCTGCGCGCCATCGTGGACTGCGGCTTTGAGCACCCCTCTGAGGCCGGAGGATGGAAGAGTCCAACAAGAGCGTGGCAGGTAGTGGCATAACACATGGAAGGGAGCAAACGAGATGAACGTGACCTGATGGTGTTCTGCCCACTTGATTCAGTTGGGTTTGAGATGGTGTGCTGCCTGGTATACATCCTGTTTACAGGAACATCCAGGACCCCTGAAGAAAAGGTGTTGGTTAACATCCAGATTGGCAGCCCTCTTGCTTTGTGATGTACACGAAAACCCGCCTTCTCAGCCTAGTCCTTCGGTGGTGATCCACGCGTGCCTCAGTGGTGCAGCATCACCGTGCCCCTGGAGGTGCAGCATGAGTGCATCCCCCAAGCGATCCTGGGTACCGACGTACTGTGCCAAGCAAAGCCCCTTGGGCGCAGCTTCGACCGGACGACCGGTCGACGGTGTTTAGCTCAGAGACCGAGGATGGGGAGCGGTTGGTCTAGATGGGTCTAGAGATATCTAGAGTCTAGAGAGTCTAGAGAGATGGTAAAACAAAAAAAAACAATAAAATATAAAGTAAGTGAGTGCAAAATCAGGGCAGCAAACCAAAAGCAAATCTTTGGCGCAGTTGCTTTTTGGAACGTTTCAGGAACGTGCAGTGCATACAGCCCTCAAAGATTTTCTTCTCCACCCATTCAACGTCGGTTTGCAGATCTTTTTCGTGAATGATGCAGAGAGAACTCTTACAATCTTCCGGAGACTTTAGACCATCAACCGTCCATTCCACACCGTGTGCCGGCGAACGGTCTCCATAGTGAAAGCTCGAAAAGCTCGATTTGGTTTGGGCTTGGTCGAAGTTGCTGGTTGAGCGTGAACTGGCATGTTGCCAAACACTAAAGGCAGAGCCAAAGAAGGACACTTTAGGATCAAAGCAAAGTGAACATGAAGCAGAGAGCATATGAAAGCATAGAGTTACGGCATGTTACAACCTCATGTAGGATCTCAAGCTCTTTCACTGTTTCATTTTTGTGTGTTACAGTGATTTGACAGCTGTTTCTTCTAACTCTTTGGCTGGAACTGTTGTTGGGCAACAGACTGCACGCATCGCAGCTCTGAGCCACGTTGGTCCGTTGTCACAGCGTTTAGCAAATGGTTCTCGTATCATCCTACTTGGCAGCTTGGAGCACCGATCGTATCATCCAGCTCTTGAGCATTCTTGTGCGCTTTGTACTGGGGGTGATTTGGCACGGCGAAAACATCACAAAAACCATCCCTACATCCCATGGATCTACATACCGAACCTGAGAAGGTGATTGGAGACTATTTATGTAGGCTTGGAAGGTCCTGAGAAGGTATGTGGATCCATAGGGCATACAATCACGAAAGGTAGCTTGAGCTACCTGAGTTCTCCTTGCTTTAGCAAAAATGTATTACAATCAGGAGTTGGGATTGTGCATTGAATTTGGTCCTGTAAGAGTTGATTCTGTTCGTCGGGGGGGGGCCCCCCCCCCCCCCGATCAAATCCACCCTGCGCCGGTTCACGCCGTCGTGGACTTCTACCAGGGTTACTTGTGATTGCTTGCTACCTTTCGTTCACCCCCTCCTCTCTCAAGTACCCTGTGGTCATCTTGGGTCTTGCGTTGCCCAGGTCCGGCATGGGCAAGACGGCGGTCTTCGTGCTGGCATGTCTGCAGCAAATCGACTCCAGTGAGAAGGCTGGGTCATCGGAACATTACAATATAATATAAACAATAGGTTTATTTACACAAGGGTCATTTTCATGGGGTGAACGTATCTAACATGATCTAACTAGTTCAGTCCCATGGATGGTCTGGGATCATATACAACTCATACACGACCTGTCTGGGACTGCAATAGTTGCCGCCCCATGGACCCCCCCGGTCATCCCAATGGAGGCAAAGTATGCCGTACAAATGGAGGCGTTTGGGTCAGATTGGACCCCATGGCTGCGGTCGAATTGAACATCCATGATCATCCATGATGGTCTTCATGTTGCTTGAGGATGAAGGTGTGAAACCCCATTGAAACCAAACTAATCCATTGAAACCCATTGAAATTGGTGTGAAAGCTCCACTCAAATCGACACGTACCTGGAACTCTTCAGGGAACCTGAGGGAGTCAGCTGAGGTAGCTGCAGAGCTGAGGTGTGGAATCAGTGCTGATAGGTGTCGTGAACGACCCGTGACACTGAGCTGCCTCTCTCTCATCAGCCACGATATCTATCTATAATTATCTATATATACATAAATCTATGTAACGGTTCGACGTAGACGTTCCATCCCCACATGTTTAAAAGTTTGTTGCTCGATATGAGATGAGAATATGATATGCAGCCTTTTTCCCTCCGTGTGTGAGTCATCCATCAGACTACACCTCACCACGTTCTTCCACGTGTCCGTCAGACCACCAGGCAGTCCGGACCATGGTGGTGTGCCATACCCGAGAGTTGGCATACCAGGCGGACGGTGACCAGTCGGTCACCGGTTGACGAGCTGACGTCCAACACACGGAAAGGGGTGGGTGATGGACTGATCTATGTATCTTTCATCCAAGAACAAACCCCTTGGTCTGGTGCTGGTTCCCGGAGGTTTGGAAGCACTTTTGGCTCAGCACCCATGCCGATGGTTTCCTCCAAATGAGAGAACAAACCCGGTTGAGGCGTACAAATCAAGGTCAAAGGGACGTGATCTAAACCGCAATGATTCGGCCAAGCTGTCGAAGCCTTGGGATGTTTGCATATGAGCCCCCATATGTTCGCGGCGAACAAACTCCCCGCCACTGAGATGAGTAGCCTGAGATCCAGGTTTGAGGCCATTGCTAGTAGGTTGGAGGCTATCGCTAGTAGGTTGGAGGCCATTGCTAGTAGGTTGGAGGCTATCACTAGTAGGTTGGAGGCTATCAGTAGTATCCCATGTTTTCAATAATGTTTGCAGCTGATCACCAGCAGCAGAGCGGGGCTGGACCTAACGAACGCAGGATGTGCACTGCAAGATGTCGTGTGTTTTGGAAGTCCTTTGACACAGGTTTGTAGCAGTTCACTGTTCTTCCTGACTCTACTTAAGCCAGCCCAATGACGGGGTATACTGAGTCAGTGTTTTCTCTTGACCTGGTTCGATCTCATCCCGTATCCAAAACCATCCCCAAACCACGAGTCATGCTGATTAGAGAAACACACTTAAACTTATACTTTCTGAAGTTCAATCTTTGAAGATTTCCTCAATTCCTCGGTCAACAGTGTTGGTCGACCCAAGCGGAGGAAGTTCCACCCACGGACAGCCACTTCCTTTCCTCCGAAGGAAGCAGGTCAACCGGCGGTTAGCAGGTGATTTAAGAGGTTTCTATACTTGGAAACTGGTGAAGCAGGCATCATGAGGTCTTCAGCTCTCCATCTCCTGCCGCATCGAAACACGAAGAAACAGCCTTTGTGCAGATCAAGCAAGAGTTCGAGCGCTTCTCCAAGTATTTCCCCGCTCGGGGAGCCCGGTGCGTTGTTCCGCGTTCGCGGGATGCGAATGGAGTGTTCGGGGGGTGGAAGAAGATGCAGAACACCCAGAAGAAGAGAACACATCAAATCTTCCCAACAAAAACAATGAGTTCTTTCTCTAGTACGTGGAATTCTGGGCTGTTTCCATAAGACTTGGGGTGAACTCACTGATGCAAGATAGGGTATATAACTGATTTTAGTTATATATAATATTAAAAAAACAACTATTTTGTCGTGATATTTCTTCTATTAACACTTGCCAATGTCGCATCCGAACAGTGATCCTCCATTCAGAATACGTTTTTGATTCTGCCAAGCCGCTCGCCGCTCCAAGGGGATGCTTGGAACGTAGTTCCACACTTCTTCCCCGTTCGCTCCATGCTCCCCCCGTTCCACGGTTCGGTGATCGGCAGGGCGTGAAGTCGGCGGTGGTCTATGGTGGTACCCCGATGTCCACCGACAAGGAGATGCTGAAGGACTGCCGGAGCACCCCGGTACCGGGGACCGGACACCGCTCCGTTCGCAGCTCGCCCCGACATGCTCCGTTCGCAGCTCGCGTCCCGGACCGCTCCGTGGACACGTGTGGCGCAGGACAATTGCCCGCACATCCTCATTGGCACCCCAGGACGTGTGCTGGCGCTCTTGAGGGAGAAGGAGCCGACCGGCCTCGCCGGACCTCGCCGCCGAGCGCCAGCTCGGTCGGGGAGACCAGGTGGTGGTGCTGTGTCTTTGTTCTTATTGGATTTCATTTCATTGATGTGTTTTAAGTAGTAGTAGGTAGTTAACGCATCAGTATGTCTAAAAAACAGAAGACACGTCAAGTACCTATTTATACCTACACTTCTACACCTGGTAGACGCTTAATGGATGGTTTATGGAACTTGGAGACTCGAGAGCCGGTAGTTGAGTCCGGTTTGAGCAGGTCGGACCAGCGCGGCGAGCGCTTGGTATGGAGAACGTACATAGATGTTCAAAAGCATGATGCTAAGATGATGAGAAGCCGGTCAAAACAGACCATGGATTCGGTGAATTTTGGGTCGGGCGCCGACGATCCTGCAGGATGGACCTCAGGTCCTTACTGGTCCGGAAACAAACACTTTTGCGGGTTTCATGCAAACGCATCTTGAGATGTCCCTCTCTACTCACAAACTGGCCATGTTTAGCTGATGAACAATGATGATGTCTTTTATCAACCTTACCCAGGCACTCGATGTATGGCATATCAACCTACATTGGGGATCCTTTGGGGCTAGGTTGCTTTCAAAGGGTCATCTTCCTTCCTTCCTTCCTTCCTTCCTTCCTTCCGACAGAGACTCCGTTCCAGAACTCTCCGTTCCGTTCCCCCCGTCGTAGGACCTGAAGCTGGACAAGTTGCAGCACTTCGTCCTGGATGAGTGCGACAAATGCTTGGATAAGATCGACATGCGAAAGGCCGGACGACACCGACTCCGGACACGTCGTCCGGGCGTGACCGTGACCGCGTTTGGTCCGCGGGCGGACCGGGACGCGGGGCGTGGGGTGGGTGGATGGTTTTGGATGGTTTTGGTGTTTTTTGTTTCTTTTTGAAAGGAAAGACCCGCCATTTTCCGCGTGACGGGCTGGTTGCGAAACCAGCCGAGCCGCCTCCTCTCCCCTTCTTCTCAGCCACCAATGGTTCGACCTTTTACAGGGCCCTCTTCTTGGCCCAACAAGAGGAGACCTGGAGGGGAGGATGCGCAGAACAGACCATTTGACCCGATCAATTAAAGCGGATTTTCATGCACAATCCATTTTTCAGACACGGGGATGGGACCAAGCCGATCGATCCGAACTTCAAAAATATACCCGAACGGCCCGGAGTTCCAAAGGGATTTTAGATCCTAAGTGAGTGTCATGACATATTCATGACCTTCGACATGTTTGGTCAAGAAGATGCTTTGTCTCGCAAAGATTCAGATGGCTTGATCACGCTTGATCAGTAGAGGTCCTGAAAGCAGAAGTGACCCTCCCAGCATCTCCCAGCCTAGACCATTTGTAAAACTGGCAGTGTTGACACTAAGCCGAAACCCGCGGAGTCCCATGGGGTGACGTTTGTTCTTCTTTCTGTACTTTTTGCTTTCGGCTCGTTGGGGTGAAACAAATACTCCTTTTAAAAGGCCAGTGTAGTGGCCATAATATCCCAGACACGACCCATGGGACTGCCATAGGACTGCCGATCAGTTGGGGTGGTTGAAAGGGGGTCAATGGGGCGGCATATATGGCAGTGCCATGGGTCGTGTTTGGGTATACATCCTTAAAGTGCTTGTCCATTCGATCCGGATCTTGGACGAACGGGTTTGGGGCCTCCATTGGAAAACGGAGCGCGCGGGCCCTTTTTTCGCCGCGGAAGCGGCGCGTTCCGGGTCGTGTCCCACGTCGTGTCTCCCAGCTCCGTCAGGATGTCCAGTCGATCTTCATGGAGTCGCCGAAGAAGAAGCAGGCGAGTCGTGTGATGGTTCGGGCCGCCACAATTTGCGCG
Organism: Durusdinium trenchii; assembly: GCA_963970005.1. Lineage (NCBI taxonomy): Eukaryota > Dinophyceae > Suessiales > Symbiodiniaceae > Durusdinium > Durusdinium trenchii. The sequence continues at coordinate 1,964 of CAXAMN010019347.1, read as the reverse complement.
GTGGCGGGGAGGTCGCCGAAGTAGCGGAAGGGTGCTGAAGCGGGAGGCCGCTGAAGAGGTCTGGCGGAGAAGGTTCACCCTTTCGGTGTGACGGACTTCGGCCCCGAGGTCGTCTGGGGTGACATGTTGACGGGCAACAACCTTCTGTTTCCGACCCTTCGGGATTGACTGGTTCATGTCCACAGACCACAGACATCCACCTGGAACCCCAGTCCCAACCAGAAAGAAATGGATGTTTCCGATGTTTCCCCAGTCCCAACCATTTCTTATGTGGATTTCAATTGCTATATTGGAACAACATTTGTTTCTAGTTTGGTTTCCCAGGCACTCTGTCGGATCTCTGGGACTCTGTCGGATCGGTGGGACTTGCCGAAACGGCCTCCGCGGAATTCACCCCGCGCCCATCCACCGCCAGGTGATGATGTTCAGTGCCACGATGAGTGCCGAGACCCGAGCCTTGTGCAAGAAGCCCCTCGGCGGGCGGTTCTGTCCCTCGCCCCCCGCGGGCGCTTCGGCGCGATCGGACCCAGCGATGAGGGTCCAAGCTGTTTGGGCCCAGGCGGGGACATCTATCAGGTTAGGCAGGCAGAACATCCATCAGCTTAGGGCATCAGTAATCAGGTTTGGGCAGAAAATCATCAGCCGTCGTTGCACCTCTGACATTCAGCGGGTTTGGGGGGTTCAGTTGTTCGAGGTCTTGTGATGCTGGACTGGTCGCTGAGCAGGGTTCTTGGCTTAAGTTCCAAAACAATCCGGTTTTTTTGGGGGAGCTGAAAGCACCTTTCTCAGACGTGCACTTCAGGCTTGGAGGGTTGGCCAGAAAGCACGACCCGAAAGCTCCAACGAGAACGAATCTGTGGATCCGCTGGCCGAAGGAATCGCCGGATCCACTGGCCGATGACATTCCCGGAAGATGGAAGGCATCGCTCTTCCCAGTGGCCTCTCCTCTTCCCAGCACAGCCCACGTTGAAAGCCCACGTTGAACGAATGGATCCCGGTTGCTGCGAACATCCCACGTTGCCGCCGAAAAAAGACAAACACCCAGACACGACCTATGGGACTGCCATAGGACTGCCGATGAGTTGGGGTGGGTTTGGGGGAAAAACGTAAGCATCTATGGCAGTCCCAGACAGGTCGTGTCTGGGACATATATCAACCGTTCGAGCAGCTCGGAGCTCCGTTTCCTCCTCGCTCCGCCTCCGGAGGTTCATGACCGAACCGCATGAGATTCGCGTGGACGAGGAGTCGAAGCTCACGCTGCACGGACTCTTGCAGTATTATGTGTCTTGCCACACGAACGAGTCGAGGAGCACGGGACGCGCGTCCGCCGCCTCACGTGTCCCAAAAGGATCGCGATACTACCGTAGATGGACGAAATATTCAAACCCTTTCAACCACGAGGACCCCTCCTACCCCAAAGCTCAATGTTAGAGGTCTTGCAAGAATGTTTCGGCGAATGGACGAAACAAATCAAACCCTGGAAACGCAAATTCAATCAAGTTATGTTCAACATTGACCTTTGGGGGTCAGGGGTTGGCGACAGTTATTGATACATGGGTTGGAATATTTGGTCCATCTACTGTCTAAAGGTGTGACGTGTGCATATTATTGGCTCGTAAGTATCAAGTCTAACATCTTCATCCGTAGCACTCTGTGTTTTAATTTTCTGTGCTCAACAACTCTTTCACATCGACACGTTGCGAGCGAGGACAGCAGACGTCAGGAAAGCAAGCCAGATGAAGAGCAGTTCCAGCTACTGTTCTTACTGTTGCCATGTGCCGTGTCTGTTCCCAGTGCCTTTCCAGTGCCTTTCCAGTGCCTTTTCACGGTTTGTGTGCGCCTGCCAGTGATTTTGCCATGTGACTCACTTTTTTACTCTTTATTGCTAAAAAGAGATAGCTTATCTTTTTGTTTCAGCAAAACTTACCAGAAACACATTTTTGCTGGCAGGGCCACGATAAAGT
>CAXAMN010019336.1:53595-84436 GCA_963970005.1 Durusdinium trenchii | reverse complement strand
CATGCGCGCGCAACCCTCTGCGGAGATCGTGCGTGTCGAGTGCGCGAGATGCAGGCGAGAGTGCGATTTGTCCCACTCGAGCGCAACCCTTTGCGGAGATCGTGCGTGTTGAGTGCGCGAAATGCAGGCGAGAGTGCGATTTGTCCGGTGGAGCTGGAAGCTGAGAACTGGCGACCTTGTAGTACAACTGTAGTACGTGGAGTATCTGGGGAGCTGGAAGCTGAGAACTGGCGACCTTGTAGTACAACTTTAGTACGCGGAGTATCTGGGGAGCTGGAAGAGAGTCCCACAAGAGTGTCCCGCAACAGTGTCCCACTAGAGTGTCTCAAAAGAGTGTCCCTTAAGAGTATCCCACAAGAGTGTCCTACAAGAGTGTCCCACAAGAGTGTCCCACAAGAGTGTCCTACAAGACTGTCCCACAAGAGTATCCTACAAGAGTGTCCCACAAGGAGTTCCACAAGAGTGTCCCACAGAGTGTCCCACAAGACTGTCCCACAAGAGTGTCCTACAAGAGTGACCCACAAGAGTGTCCTACAAGAGTGTCCTATAAGAGTGTCCCACAAGAGTGTCCCACAAGAGTGTCCCACAAGAGTTTCCCACAAGAGTGTTCTACAAGAGTGTCTCACAAGAGTGTGCCAAAAGAGTGTCCCACAAGAGTGTCCCGCAACAGTGTCGCTCAAGAGTGTCTCACAAGAGTGTCCCTCAAGAGTGTCCCTTCAGAGTGTCCGACAAGAGTATCCCACAAGAGTGTCCTACAAGAGTGTCCCACAAGAGCGTCCCACAAGAGTGTCCTAGAAGAGTGTCCCACAACAGTGTCCTAAGAGTGTTCCACAAGAGTGTCCTGCAAGTGACCCACAAGAGTGTCCCACAAGAGTGTCTCACAAGAGTGTCCCACAAGAGTGTCCTACAAGAGTGTGCCACAAGAGTGTCCTACAAGAGTGTCCCACAAGAGTGTTCCACAAGAGTGTCCTATAAGAGTGTTCCACAAGAGTGTCCCACAAGAGTGTCCTACAAGAGTGTCCCACAGGAGTTTCCTACAAGAGTGACCCACAAGAGTTTCCTACAAGAGTGTCCTACAAGAGTGTCCCAGAAGAGTGTCCCACAAGAGTGTCCTACAAGAGTGCCCCACAAGAGTGACCCACAAGAGTGTCCTACAAGAGTGTCCTACAAGAGTGTCCCAGAAGAGTGTCCCACAAGAGTGTCTTACAAGAGTGTCCCACAAGAGTGTCGTACAAGACTGTCCCACAACAGTGTCCCACTAGAGCGTCTCACAAGAGTGTCCCTTAAGAGTGTTCTACACGAGTATCCCACAAGAGTGTCCTACAAGAGTGTCCCACAAGAGTGTCCCACAAGAGTGTCCCACAAGAGTGTCCTACAAGAGTGTCCCACAAGAGTGTCCCACAAGAGTGTCCCACAGAGTGTCACACAAGAGTGTCCTACAAGAGTGTCCCACAAGAGTTTCCTACAAGAGTGACCCACAAGAGTGTCCCACAAGAGTGTCCTACAAGAGTGTGCCACAAGAGTGTCCCACAAGAGTGTCCTATAAGAGTGTCCCACAAGAGTGTCCCACAAGAGTGTCCCAAAAGAGTTTCCTACAAGAGTGTCCTACAAGAGTGTCCCACAAGAGTGTCCTACAAGAGTGTCGTGTAAGAGTGTCCCACAAGAGTGTCCTGCAAGTGACCCACACAAGTGTTCTACAAGAGTGTCCTACAAGAGTGTCCCACAAGAGTGTCCCACAACAGTGTCCTAGAAGAGTGTCCCACAAGAGTTTCCTAAGAGTGTCCTGCAAGTGACCCACAAGAGTGTCCGACAAGAGTGTCTCACAAGGTGTCCCACAAGAGTGTCCCACAAGAGTGTCCCACAAGAGTGTCCCACAAGAGTGTCCCACAAGAGTGTCCCACAAGAGTGTCCTATAAGAGTGCCCCACAAGAGTGTCCTACAGGAGTTTCCTACAAGAGTGTCCTACAAGAGTGTCCCACAAGAGTGTCCTAGAAGAGTGTCCCACAAGAGTGTCCCACAAGAGTGTCCCGCAGAGTGTCCCACAAGAGTGTCCTACAAGAGTGTCGTACAGGAGTGTCCTACAAGAGTGTCCCACAAGAGTGTCCCACAAGAGTGTCCTATAAGAGTGTCCCACAAGAGTGTCCCACAAGAGTGTCCCACAAGAGTTTCCGACAAGAGTGTCCTACAAGAGTGTCCTACAAGAGTGTCCCACAAGAGTGTCCTACAAGAGTGTCGTGTAAGAGTGTCCCACAAGAGTGTCCTGCAAGTGACCCACCAGAGTGTTCTACAAGAGTGTCTCACAAGAGTGTCCCACAAGAGTGTCCTACAAGAGTGTCCCACAGAAGTGTCCCACAAGAGTGTCCCACAAGAGTGTCCCACAAGAGTGTCCTATAAGAGTGTCCCACAAGAGTGTCCTACAAGAGTGTCCCACAAGAGTTTCCCACAAGAGTGGCCCACAAGAGTGTCCTACAGAGTGTCCCGCAAGAGTGTCCTACAAGAGTGTCCTTTGGACATATTAGTTTTTCGATCGTGTTTGCATTCGGGTTCGTGGGTTCCATCTTGTTTTTTTGGGGGGGGGCAATTTCGCCAAATTTCATTTTTGCTGCCGTCGGTGAGGTTCTTATGGACAGGGACTGCAGTCAGCAGGTTGGCAAAAATTTGGGGAATAAAATGTTTGAACAAAAGTTTGTGAGTAAAATGTTTTGTTTACTCGTATTTCCTCTTCTTTGCCCTTCCTTTTCTTTTTGCTTTCCTTTCCCTTACCTTTCTTTGCTTTGACTTGAAAGATCCCAATTTGCAGTGCTTTCATTTGTATATATATATATACAGTATAATAAGTCCCCATGCTTTTGTCATTTGTTCTATTATCCGTTCCTGATCCCCTTTACCCGTCCCTTTTCTTGTCCCCGTTTTCCTTTTTTGTCACGTTCCCTTCCCCTGTCCTTCCCTCTTTTGTGTTTTTTCCTTCCCTCCTTCAGTCCTTCTTGTTCCAGTGTACTCAAACTGTTTTCCCTTTTCCTTTTATTCCCTCCTCCTAAAGTTTCCTTTGTTCCCTTTCCTTTCCCTGTTCCATTTGTTCCCCTTTCTCTTTCGCTTGTCCCTTTCATTCTCTTCCCCCCCATTCCGTGATTTTTTTCTTCCCTTTTTTTCTCATATTGTGTTTTATTTCTTCCCTTCTTGTCCTCTTCCTTTTCTTTAGCTGAACCCACCTGCAGTAGACATACTGTAACTTTCTGCTTACTGCAGTTGTCTTCTGAAAGCTGTACAGTATTGCAACATAGAAACCACCCCCCAGTAAGCAGATTTGGCCAACATTTTTTCCGCCGGTGAAAATACCTGCTTACCATCGCACTCGGACAAATTCCTGCCTACTGGCCGTCCGAGACTATACCCCTCTTCCACCTTCGACAGGCCTTACGGATTTACTTTCATTTGGTCGGCTGGCGGTGGGACCCAATACGGGGGATATCATGGGATACCTGTATTACTGATGAATGTGGGCGTTACAATGTTTCAGTGAATACTGAACCCTTCCTTCTGAAAAATGGTCCTTCTAGAAGGGCGCCCCTGGAAGCAAATTGAACGAGTCTATACACTCTGAATCAACTGTCACCAAGATGGAAGCATCATACCAATCATATCCAATCATAATATCCTCAATGACACTAGGGATTCCAATCGAGTTTGTGTTGTATGAGAAGGAAATGTAAATGCTGTCTAGGTGTGAGCTCATGACTCATGACTCAATTGTTTCAGGCGAAGCATCAACACACAAATGCTCCTTCCTTACAGGCGGTTGTTTTGTAAGGGACTTCCAGTCCTTTCCCTGTTGGCTTGGAACCCCGAAACCCTGCTTGTCACGAAAGGTAGCGGTTACGCTACCTGAGTTTTCCTTTTGCTTTAGCAAAAATGTATTAACCCAGAGCTGCAGCCTATCTCTCGGAGAAATGGTCCCCGACATCTTCGTTTGCTGGGGGGGGGGGCCGCCCCCCCCCCCTTTCAACTCCACCCTAGCGCGCCTCGGGGTCAACCGTTCGAAAACACTGTAAATATCAGTGTTTTCAGCCCTTCCAGTCCTCAGCAGTGACAAAAAATCATGGAATTTACAGCGTTTTTTGTGGCTGTCCGGCAAAAAACACCGCAAAAACCGATGGTTTTTGATGCGTCTCGGTTAGAAAAATGACCGAAAAAAGACCAAAAACCAGGAAAGATTTTGTCAGAAAGGGTTTTTGAGGCTTTTGGAGGCTTCAAAATTGCACAAAACTATGGTATTTACAGGGTTTTGTGCACCTCCCCGGCAGAAAACGCCGGTATTTACACGGTTTTCTGCGCTTTTCCAGCGCTCAACCGTGGTGCGCCTTTGGATCGACGGCTACAAAATACCGTAAATACCAGTGTTTTCAGCTCCTCCTGTCTTCAAGCGTGGCCTTAGACCTTGCCGCGGCTGTGGATCGACGGCGACGAAACCTCGTAAATACCAGTGTTTTTGAGCACGTCCTGTTTGCAAGCATGGCCTGCGGCCACGCAATTTACAGGGTCGCCGCACGTCACTATGTAAATCCGAAGTTGCATTTGAGAAATATGTGACTCCTTTTGAAGGCACGTCAACCTGTATTGAAACCGCTAGACCGCTACAGCTTCTGGAGGTTTTGTCAAGCGTTTGTGCATTAGTCTTTCTTTCATCACGCTCACTCACTTCTCTTCAAAAAAGTGGGGGGCCTCTCACCTCCTCCCGGATTACGCCTGATTCCCTGCTACCTTTCGTTCACCCCCCTCCTCTCTCAAGTTGTTCGTCGCTCGTCACTGATCCTGGCCAGGTCGGTGCCTATGCCACGGTGGATGGAGTTCTGTGCGTCCTCCGCGTCATTCGGAGCCCCAGTGGGCAGATCCTGGACTATGAGGCCTGACGTGGCGGACGTGGCGCCGACTTTTTCCGTGCACCATGAACGCAAAGAACGATGTTGCACCAGTCTTATATAGACCAAACAAGTTTCTGTGGAAGACACGTCACCCCAGGAAGCCACAGGCATGTGCCTGTTGGATTCCAGACCTTCAGACATTGACAGGAACTCAACGACATCGCGGCAGCAATGGCCGATCCCCGACAATGCGGGCGCTGTGGCGCCTTGGAGAGGCGGAAGAAGGAAGTCACACAGCCCGTGGTACGTGCTGCCGGAATCTGCTTGGTTTGGAAGTTGATGAACTGGTCATGTGGTTGGACTGTGGAGAGGGTAGGTGTTGCATGATGTAGTGTAACTGGGGAAGCTTTACATGCATACAGTGCTGATCATTGTGAGTGAAGAGAGCAGTAGTCTAACTTGTGTGGTTTTCCAAATTTAGAGGGCTATAGTAGTATGTCACTCAGAAAGGTGAATCAACAACTTTCAACTATTCCTTGCATTCTAAGTGATGAGAACTTGTGGTGGAACACAACAAGCCTATTCATACTGCCGACTCATTCTGTGGATCCTCAATGCAGGGAGCAACCCTCGAGTTGTGCTCAGCAACTGTTAACCTACTGATGCTTGCATGGAAGGCCAGCTGATTGAATGCCATCACTCAGCTAGAACATCTCATGATGGACCAATGACCTCAAGGGGGACAGCTTCCCACGCAGAGTTTATCTCAACCATTGAAAGAGACCTGATTCTAAGAGAGGGTCCACCAGTCCGAGATGTGACAAGTCAGTGGTGCAATTCCCCAGTTTGGAGACCATGTTGCACGTTGGAACAATCAGAAGTCCGGTCATCCAATAGTGACGTTTGGCAGTCGTTTGGCCCAGTGAGGATTCAATCTCATCCTTCTTCGAGCCATGGGACGCTCCCACGAGCAATTCGAGCGGCCCAAAAATCGACACTGCCTGAATCATGGGCCAACGTGGAGTTTGGGCGCCCTGGAAAGGGGAATGAAATATGAAATCTCCTACGGCTCCAACAACATCCTCAGAAGGTGGTTAGACCCTCTGGCACCCACCCCAACCATTCTCTCAGGAGAGGTAGGCCAGGAGCCTTAGGGATCCTTCACAGGCTGTGCCAAGAAATCTTCGTTGGACTCTGAGGCTTTGGTCCGGTGGATCATCAAGGCTGCGATAGCTTGAGCACTCACCACAACGAAGCTGGGAGCACAGGTGAAGGGCATGGAAGCACCGATCTGGGGTAGAGAAACAAACAGATCCGAAAGTGGCTGGACACTTCTAAGGACGAGTATGCAGTATACAGTATAAATATATATATATATGATATTATTTGGAATATAGATATTTTATAGATATTTTTATTCTTGTTTTCCTTCTACTCAAATCAGTGCTATGATTGTCTGTAGCGAATGGTAAGACGGTAGTGGGATTTTGTTCCAGCAACATCAATTGGTCAGAAAGGACATCTAAGTGCTTCTGTGACCCAAATCCACTTGGGTTTGTATGTAATGGTGTTGTCTTGGTTGGTCTTGATCAACTGGCTAGTCTATGTGTGCGTTTTTCTCCTTGTTGCAGATGTTTGGAGGCTCAAGGCGATTTGTTGGCGGAGAGCAGGTCCTGGAAAATAGGCCCATCGGCGTGGATGCTCTCGCCCAGGAAGTTTCTGGATTGGTGCTCTTAGAACATGGTTACCTTCTTTTGGAATCCGTTTGGTGCGTGCCTCGAACCAGGGATGCGCGCGCAAGTGCGCATTCTTTTAACCTGTTGCAAGTTGGAAGTCTTAAATAGCCACATTCGTTTGCGTGTCCACCCCTTTTAGACTTTGCATGAATGCTTCAACTGCCCGGCTTGGCTGGTTTCTTTGGCCGTTGTCAGATCAACGGCCGAACCGAATGCCACACCTGCCCGATTCGAGCGCTAGCCTCTCCCAGTCCGCAGAATAAAGGGTTTGCAATAGGCCGAGACACCTACATAGGGGTGGTTTCAGCGGTCAATGAAGGCTGCACATGGAGCATGATCATGGACTGTTTAAAGGAGTGTTGGCCTCCCTGACCCGATCTGCGCCCAGGAAACGACCTCTCGGGGCTTTCGCATCCAAAATGATTGCCTGCGCTGCGGGTGGTTTGTGTATTCCTTGCGCACCTCGGAATAAGGGGCTCATGGAGCAGGTCCTTTGGACCCGGAAGAAGGGTCCAGGTCCAGGTCGCTTTGTGGAATTGGTCCATGGGGCCCTGCACTCCTGATTCACGCTATTTGTATTGTTGTCTGACCAATTCGATGAGAGCCACCTCTCCTCCTTCATACACCACCACCGCCGCCACCCTTGGGAACCTCCCTTGTTGACTGATGTGATTTGTGTTGCATGCGCCGTATGCACTCTAACAAAAGACCATCTCACGGAGGATCCAAACATATTGGCTTTTCAATTGAATCCAACACTGACCCTTGGAGTCTAGTAGGAACGAGATGCGATAACTGCGAGAACACAATTTCAGTCGACCCATCGGCTCTTGCTATCGGTGATTCACACCCCAAATCGTCAATTCAATGATCCAGGCTCACTTTGGTTGATATCACGTCGAGCGATACCTCCATCTACCTCCTATGGCCAAGCCTGACAAGGTGAGTGGCCGCGTTGGGATGGAGAGCTACACACTGAACAAGGCACTTTTCAGAACGGCTGGGCCAGTACTGTTTGAAGCTTTGATCAAAACCCGTGGTGTGTATATATAACCAGAATCCAGAATCCGGAGCGTAGAATTACCACAGCGGAGAATTTTCCAATGCAGGGTAAAGAGCGCGCATGCTGTTCCAACGAATGCTGCAAGTGTCATCAGACATCAGTGGCCATTCCAGTCAGAGTCCTGACCATATAAGGTGTCCAACTGCTAACCACGGTGGGATAGGTCATTGCAAGGTTCTGAACATTTTGGGTTGTACTGGAGCCTTTGTGACTAGAGGTTTTCTGGGTCTGACCTGGCCATGGGAGTGCATTCTTTTGTCAGGGAAACTGTGCTGTAATGGCCTGATACCCCTCCCAAGTAGAGTTGGTAAAACATTCCTAGTCCTAGTGCCCTACCAGCTGCAAATTGACCGGGTGTTTTCAATGGGTTTCCGTGCAGAATGTTCAAATCTCAATCATCCTCGTCACATGATGACAAGGAAATTGTTTCGGTCAATTCCCCGTCACTGCAGTCATCAACATTGCCCCGTCCATTGTTAACCCTTTTGCTAACAGGCTAACGGTTGCCAACCGCCCAGGGAGGGTTGCAGAAGCATGCCGGGCCAGTGAGAAAACAGTTTGTGAGATGGATGCAAGCTGACGTAAAGCACCTATAGGGCTCTAAACACGGTCCGCCGATGGACTATCCATTCTGATCCCGTTTGCAGCTTCTTGGCGCCACGTCACATGTTCTTTTCATAGGGTTTAATGCTGGGCCCAGCTGATGGTTTTGCCCAGGCCGTGCCTTATATCGTCAGCGCACCTGGTGCGAAGTGGTGGTGACTATCAAAGCATCCTCCAAAGCGCTAGTGGTCCCCTATACCCTGCTGCTGCTGGGTGACCGGCTTTGGCCACTCGGACTTGATGGGAGGTGGATGACGGACGACGGACTGGCCAGATAGACAGTGTTCTTGTGTTTTTCTGAACCTGGAAGAAAGCCTTCACAATGTTCAGGAGGATGTAGTTTTCAGGACAAGTGCGGGAGGGAGGACAAAACTGTTGATTGAGTGTTGGGGAGAGGGCTCTTCGATCGCCACCGGCTGTTCAATCCGTAGGACCGCACCTTGCAGGTAGGCAGGGTCCACGCGCAATGGACCCATCCGTTCGCTGAAAAAAGCATGCGAGTCGAAGACCTCTTAGTGGGGAGTGCCGTATTTGCATGCAGGAGTGCCTCTTTCGGCCTCACGGGAACAGCTACCGCCATTTTCGGAAAGTATATGCTGTAATTGGTCTGTTCAAGCCGCACAGTAGTTGTAGAAGATGAAGATGTGTTGTTTTCGCTTCGAGGCATTGCCTGTTTTGATTCATCAATTTGCTGGTCTTCGATTGTTTTCCTTTCAGATCTGTGTGCAGCAATGACCAGCAATGTGGTTTCTTAGTGTGCAATGTGGAACAGATCACTACGGGGACATCGTCATGCAGCCGAAACATATAGCCAGCCAATGGTGGTACCCGGTACCCTGCATCAACATATTATATACTGTATATATATATATATATATGAATCGGAGATCCGAGGCATGTATTGTTTGCTTATGTAGCCATGTCACATGGCTACTGGAATCCCAAAGTTTGCCACGTGGCCGGCGTGATAGCAACTATAAGATACTTTTTTTTAGCACATATATATATATATTATTATATAGCCGCTGCTTTCCCTACGCACCCAAATATGCTTCAACCGTTCAACAAACATCTAGCAAACGAGCAGGAGCTTCCGAAGCCGCAGTTCGCCTCGCGGCTCAGGCTTCCGAACCTCGCCGCGCTGCTGGCCTGCTCGTGCCTTGGTCACGAGTGCTGCACGGGTTGGAAATAAACAGTAAAACATGCCAATGATTTGGTCCAAATATATGGACAGACTCTCACCAAAGACGTCGGACTTGATTGGGCCCTGGCCGGAAAGAACGGGAGGTGGATACTCCGTGTCCACCGAGTGGAGGCGTGTCAAGTCTCATGGATTGGGCCATGTCAGATGCTGGCAAGCCCGACTTTTGACAACTTCCCAGGCATTGACATGCAGCTATGTATATACCCTACAAGTCTAACAGCCTTTCTATTAAAGGCGGTTATCACAACAGACATTATCATAATCACCTTTTTGGGGATATGGTTCTTGGCACATGTATGCACTGACGTCTTTTTCCCACGTGTGGCCATCAGCCACGTTGTCGCGAAGACGCCAGAAGCCTAAGATGCTTCATGAATACAATTCAAACAACCATCTCCCAAGTTCCAGCATTCTAAGCTAGCTAAGTTGAAACCAAACAAGTCAAACAGCCATCCCACAAGTTATAGGATTCGATCTTGAAACCAGGCAACTCTTTCATCCGAAATGTAGTGCTCTTCAATCGTAGCCGCCCAATTCGCAATGTCCATCGCGATCGATTCTTCCAGTGCGTGCCACCCCCAACTCCTAAAACAGATCTAGACTAGAAGTCAAGGTAAGAATGGAATACAGCAGAATCCGACCCAAGATCCAAAAGTCCATTGAGCCCACTAACAACGGAAAGTAGTTTAGCCGGGGAACGTTTCAGCCAGCCCATCGCGTCCTCATCTATGTAGGTGTGCCAAAAACGCCAATTGGCACCTTGGGTCAATCAACTTTAGCCCTATACAGCATGATGGTATGATTGATCATGCAAGGCTCACATGGTTCTGCATTTAAAAGCACTGCATCATTCAAAGGCACGAGTCACCAGTGCATCCCAAATGAGATGGGCAAACATCTCAGCCAGGCAAACAATGGTGGACTCAAAGTTCAAAACTTACAATTGCAAATAACATAACGTCTAGAAGATTTCTAGATTTGACTGCAAGATGTCGACTATAGCTTGCAAACAAGGTTCGTGGAGCTTCGGACGGAGGAGGAAAGTCTGCTTGGATTCCCTGGGCCGGTCCGTATTGGTTGCAAAAAAATAAAGCAGGACAGTACATGCTTTAAATTTGTTCAACAGCAACCCCACCTTACTGACAAGATTTGTAGACATGTATAGCTCTTCAAGAACAGCATGCCCTCCTTCCACATCTCTCTGGCCACGGATGAAGGCCTGAATGAACAACTAGTTAGTGCAAAGCGAGCAAGAACTATCAATTCAATCAATAGCTAGTAAACTGGTGACCATGATGTCAAGGCGCAACCTTCTCCCATTGGATTCGCTGAGAAATTGCACCCGCGCAATGGAAGTCCTGGGCAGACTATTAATTAAGGTGATGTATGAGGGCCACTAACCAGCGATATGGAAATACAAAGGTTTGTGTCGTGAGTCGTGAATGAGGCCCAATGCATTCAAGGTTCAAACAAACAGTGGCTAGTTGTAATCGATCATGGTCTCCATGCACACCAGAGTCAGTGGCAGCTCGAAGTTCATGGGCTAACCACTCCATCACAACCCGCCCATTGTATGCTTTACAGGTCATCAAGCGGTGACCATCTTTCTTCTTCACCTCGATCAAATTTATAAAACTCACTAGTTTCTCGACCACAGTCATGTTCATCCAAACATGACAATTTTGGTTTGGACATGACCCCAAACTGCCAAGGTACCAGTCTTGCCGTAAAAGGTGGTTGACTGTGTTTGATGCGCATTTGAATGCAGTAGGATAGAAAGCATCTGTAGGCTTCATCCAGTTGTTCTTGGAAGTTGCCTCCATGAGATCCAAAATGGTGAAGTTCTTCAGCCAACAGGATCCTCACACTGCATCCGAGCAGGAAAGACTGGTGCCTTCAAAGGAAAAACATAGTAATCATACTTATAGCAGTGGACCAAGGGCATAGGCATAGGGATCAGCCACCTACAGTAGATCCATGAATAGTATGTTTCAGATCATGGCATGGCAATGGGAACCTTTGTGCTTCACTTCCTCTATACGTGCCCTGGCATGTGGCGCTGGTGTATCGCGTGGGAAGGGACATCAGGAGGAGGTGAAACAAACCAATGGAGCTTAGGCGCAAAGCCCCGCCGTTTGTGGCATATAGCAATCCCAACTGCAGCGTGTGCATGGAGCAGATTTTGATCATGCCAGGGTGCCAACCATCCAATAATATCAGTGGACCTTGGATCCAATCTATGAGCTGCACAGGGAAGATTAATGAAGGCAACAACTCAACCCCTGAACCCACCCCAAATAGAAACGATGCATACGACATAGTCATTGCATCAAGTTGCAAATGTTTTTGTCTGGTAACCTTCGTGCGCAGAATTGGGCGGTGCCAAACTCTTGACGTAACCAGTCACAACTCTGCTCATCAAAAGTGTAGTAGCGCATACCCACTGGCCCGTTTGCAGTAGCAGGACATCGGAAACATATGTCATTTGAGACCCAGCTTGCATTGAACCGGAACGTAAATTTGTGCCACTCCCAGTCACCTCTGTTTTCAGTGACTGCAAAGCAGTCAGAGCCATCAGTCAGGGGCTTTCCTGCCAGTGGTGTTTGCAAAGGTTGTCCCCCCATTGTATGTGTTGGGTGAATTCCAATATATGCAAACTGTAGGCTCCATACGATGTAGCGGAATACCTGATTGAGTGTCCTATTGCGGAAGATCTGTTTTGTATCCCCACACCACAGGAGGAATCTGCTGGAGCGAACAGAGCGTGGTCTGAAGAGCACAAGGTTCAAGAATATTCCAGTGATTTTTTCCTGCCTGTAATTTGTCGGCAACCGAGCCGAATCTCCGTAGAGCCCCACAGGATGAAGCGTGTGTGATCCTGTGTGGCTCACAGCCCACAACTCACCTGCTTCCTTAGCACTCTCCCAGTACGCTCTCCGTTCCTCCACAGAACAGGTGTAGCCAGCTTCATTAAAGCAATATGCCAGCACCTCATGAGGAAATAGCATAGGTTGCCTTTGGAAAATAACTTTTCCCTTGTTCTTGGGGTCCTTGATCGGAACGTGGATCCAATGAATAGCCTTGCATGCCGCCAAACCCAAGATTTTGAAGAGTAAGGTTGATGATAGTCTTGCACCCAGCAATTACAAAAAATCAAATGCACACTCAATTGAGAAACCAGAACAAACTCCCAATCAGAAGTTAGCCAAGTAGCAACTCCAATATCATTGAAGGACCAAAAGTCTCGACTGTCGTTCCAACCACTCATAGATCCCAATTTGTTGCTATCAGGGTGTGCATACCCCCTGGATTCCTGAGACAATGGTCTCACTATTAATGAACGATGCAACTGGTTCAATCCCCAACTATGCTTTCCAAAGAATGCACCCTTGCATGCCCCCAACTTTCACACATGTCACATGCATCTAAGGTGCTTTGACGTGAGCCCTCAAGTTCTTCATGGCTTGATGAGTCGAAGACACCTGAGGTGCGGTGTCAGTGATTGGTCAGTGCAAAGGCAGCGGAGCAAAACATGCACGCATGATCATGATCATGATATATGATATGTATGCCCTCATGAAGCCAATGAACTACACGGACGATATATGCAATCAATGCATTGCATATGGCATGTAATAATTACTTAGCAAAGCACATTTGCCAAGCCACCCCCCTGCTGACACAATCAATTTGTTCTTGGAGGACATGAGGTTGTTCAATAGCAGGATCATCACCTGACCAGAACTGGTTTTGCGAAAATAATCTATCAGTGTGCTGAAGTGTATACAAACCCGCCCAAGTTTGTATGCACTGCAAGCACGGCCAATCAGGGAGGAGGTATGCAACAGCACTTGACCAAACATGTCTTTTTCTGTGTTCACACCCCAAGTTTCAGGTTGCCAAAAGCCAGCAGCTCTGAACTCGCTTGCCACAGGTGGGCAAAAACGCTTCGAACGTTGGGGGCCAAAGCTGGGCTGGGCAGTGTGTCTCGATCCATGATCAATCCGGAATCCACAAGTACAATGTTTGAGCATGTTATATATTAAATGTGATGAAGTTGCATTGTATGATCATGGCCCCCAAGCACTTGTACGATTGATCCCTAGGCCCCCTAAAGCAAATTGTTCCTAAACATTTGCCAAAACCTAAGGTTCCCCACCAGACTCAGAGCCACCTTTGATGGCCTAGCATCAAACTACTTCATGTTATTGTCCCTCAAGAAAGTGTTGAAATCTGCAATCACTTCATCCGTCTTGGCCGTATCCTTGAGCTTAGGCTCATCGCCAACCTTCAAGGATGGTGTGTTTGTGGATTCAGTGGGTTCAACAAACCTCAAAGAGTGCTGTTGCAAGAGTGTCAGAGTCGACAAAAATGCTGGTGATTGATCTGTATTTGACATGGAAAAAGGTTTGGGCAATTTGGGCTAGGAAGTGCACACTGACAAAGGAGGTGTCGCCTGAGCCTTGTCGATCAGCGATTGCATATGGTCTCTTTGCTTCTTCATGGCGGACACGTGGGGCTTCATCTCCCCAAGGAAGATAGTCTTCAAACTCTTGGACCTGTCAACACCATCATAACAAACTAGCAACAACCAAATGGTTCACACATTAACGTTGACCTTGCGAAAGAGCGTGCTGAGGACAAGGCATGCTTTCAGCTTTGCCGGTCAATGCCGAGGCTTTGGCAATTGCATTGCTCAGCTTTGACAGGGCCTACCATGCATCAACATACTAGTTCATGAGAGGACCCCACGTTCAAAGATGTTCAAAGCAAAATCATATCCCCCAACTTTTAAATATAATTTGTGTTGAGTTGCACGCAAGTTCAACACTTTGTCATGTAGAAGTGTACACATGCATGCGTGAACACATGTCACCCAAATGACATATTTCATGCCTGCTTGGCTTTCGATACAGCTTTGCCCAACTCCTGCTTCTTCTTCCTTTCCTCTTCCCTCGCTTTTTCCTCAAGCTCTCTCTTCTCACGGCGATCCTTTTGCGCTTCAGTCTCCTTCTTTGGCTTCTTTGGCTTCTTGTCTTTCTTTGACTTCTTGTTGGCCTTTGGCTTCTTCTTCTGACAGCAAGCACAGTGCCACTGAAGTATGCATGGATCCTTCAATAATTACTTAGCTTGCAATATGCATGCACAAATATGCACAATCATGCACATAATAACAATGTCACACCCAGCCTTTTTGGAACTACTGTCTTCAGAAGCTGAAGAAGATGAAGTAGATGGTGAGGCCGTGCGGCTTGTACTTGATGAGGATGTTGAAGAAGAACGGGTTCTCTTCTTACCTGGGCCCATGGGCACTTTCAACTCAACTGACAACCGTTTTGAACAACACAGGTGAACATATGTGATCATGAATGAAATATGTGAAACCACCACCTAGCTACCTTTTTTGGCTTTGCCATCATTCTTCTTGTTCTTCGATGACTTCCGGGCTCGAGAACGATCTCGAGAACGAGAACGACGAGAACGATCTCGAGAACGACCACGTCCCCTCCCAGCATCTTCATCGTCCCCATCAATTCCCTGAAACAGATCTTCAAGGACTTCATCCTGTTCATCGGTTTGGGAGTCCTCCGTCCAAACCAGATACTGCTTCACGCCCTTAGATGGACAATCAAAATAAGATCCACACATAATTGTTTTAATGCGCATGCACAGATAATTCACAGGTCAGCCTTTATAATTTTATTGATCCACACATGCATGTGCATCATTCTAATTTAATTTGAATTAAGGCACTGGGGCATCGGGATGATCTCTAACCTGAAGTGCCCGTTCTGACTCCTCCAACGCCTCCTTGGTGTCACAGATTTGACGGGCCACATCCTTAGAGGCATACTTTTCAGCGATTTGCTCAAAGGTCAGCCACTGCCGTGATCCACGGCAAAGGTGCCGTGAACGTGATGACATCTTCAAATATACCTCTGAGGACTTCCAGTGACCTTGGCATCCAATCCACTGCTCCATCAAGATTTGCAAGCGAGGGCTGCCTGGGCTGACCACTTGTCACCATTTATCATGTATGAGTTGAACTAAAGATGCAAGCATGCTGCATGCCTGTGCATTTGGTCAGCTAATCATGACAAGTTGCACCGGTAGGCTCGCATGCCAGCATCTCTGATGCATTTCGGAGTCATCTTGTCTGAGCGAGCGCCGGCCAAGAAAGCCACACAAGCTTGGTCATGTTGTACTAATAGGATCAAAAGAGACGCTGATGAACTCACAATACACATGCACATCTTCACACACATTTGGGCATATTGGGACCAAGTGGCTTTCAAGTGATCTCTTGAACCGCATGAATCGTGCATGATGAGCTTTCTTTGCCCGGACTTTTTCTGCTTCTTCCTCATCAGCCTGTGGATCATCCTTTTCATCTTCATCTTCATGTGCGCTCTTCTTGTCACTGTTCTTGTCAACCTTCTTGTCATCCTTACTGTCATTCTTTTTCTTGAGCTCATCCTTCTTGGTAGGACCACTGGTACCTTTCCGCTTCCCACTTGAAGTGTCTTCCACATCTGCTGTCTCACCTCGCTTGAGGCTCTCATGCACTGCTGTTGCCAGCGCTGACTGATCCTTTGGTTTTCCATGTGGAGTGGTCTCCACTTTCGGCATTACACCCTCATGCTTCTTCTTTGACTCTTCTCCCTTCCCTTGAGATCTGGCCACAGGCGATGCCTTGGCTTTGCCTGTAGCTTTAGCTGTAGCCTTTCTTTTAGGCTCAGGTGCACTCTTCCCTTTGGGCTTCCCGCCATCATCCAAGATCTGCTTGCTTTGCACCTCCCTGCGTAGCTTCGGGGCCGAGGTCTCATTCTCAGCAGCTTTCTTGCCATTGCCTGGAGGAGGTGTTTCCAATTGCTTCTCATGCTGTAGAGCTGCGATCCTGGATCCAGCCCGGGCATTGCGCAATGCTTCAAGAGTAGATGCTGGAACTGTTGTAGCGTCACTGTTTCCTGGCGGAAGGGATGCAGGGCAACCCATCAAGGGAATCAAGGGCAATTAAAAGGGCTTGGTGGATATCTCTTGGAAACAATAATAACAATATCGATGGGCATGTGCACACAAGTAAGGCATTGTTGGTTTTCTATCAATGGTTTCTACACGCAACATCCATCGACCCGATCCCACAATAAAGAAGTCCTCGATTGAGCTTTTCAGATGCTTTTGATCTTCGAATGCCAGAACTGCGGGAAGCAGATGGCCTCATGCAGTGCAGCGCAGTATAAGCCATGCGATAAATCCAATATAGATAGATGCAAACATGCTGCTAAGAACAGTCACTAATTCAATGAACGTACCCCAGGCCCCTATCACAACTAAATTCAACCCCAGTGACTGACCACCCACTTGTGCATCGTCCGGAGGATCCACTTGTTGTTCATGGGCAGCATCCAATGCAGCAACCCTCTTAGCCCGCGTTAGAGCCCTATCTAATGCTTGTTGGACAGCATCACGCGCCATGGTTGCACCAACAACCCTTCCACCAAAAAGCTTTTGCGACCTCTTGATCCTTTCGAACATGCACGTGATATACATCATGATGCATGATCCAGACCTACACAACTTGGACAAATCACATAAAACATGTGCTGTATGATGCATAGACAGGAGCGTGAACAGACATCACAATTCCAACTTGTTTTTCCAAAAAAACACCACAAGTATGGTAAATTTCCAAATACTTCAAAAAAGTGGTGTTTTTGGGGGGTAAGTCCGTTCACGGATAAAAATGTCGGTTCATGGATAAGAATGTCCGTTCACGCTCCATTCACGCTCATTCACGCACCCTTGGGTTTTCTACGGGGTTGTGTCCTGTTCTGTCAGGCCTGGGCAGCTCATGGATCACATCATGACCCCCTTGTCCTGTCCTGAGCTTTCCAATGCACAGCCTGGTCCCTGTGTTAGCACACAGGCACCCAAATTAATCAGTGGGCCTGCCGTGTTGCATGACTAGATTTTATAAGGGATTTCCAACCTACTACTATCTAGCTGAGGCCCACTGACAAAATCGGTTTGTACCTTCCAGCAGCCTTTTCACTAGCCAAGAAATCTTGAATTTCCTTCAAAGATGCATGCCTCCAGTTGTAGGGAGCCTGTCAGCATTGCAAGCGTATGACCCCAATGGGACCCCAATACAGGTGCATGTGCATGTTTGGCACATCTACCACTCATGAGATGATCCAGGCTCATTGTCAACCCAAGCCTTCAGAATGGCATCCTCACCTGCATGCCTCAGGTCCTTCGCAGCCTCCTGGACACAGGCCAGCAGGGTCTTCTTGGCGGGGGTATCTGCCTCAGGGCGGTTTTCCAAGGCCAGTAGATGCCACTAGTCTAGTACAGGACCATGTAATAATAGTTAGCACGTAGCAAAGTCCAGGGCTAGATTTCTACCCAAGGTTCTGTGAATTGGTGGTGCAATTCAGCAACCCGCCGGCCATAGTGTGGAGGGTACACAGCACTGTTGCGCAACCCATAGTTCCCGGACCTCAGGTGATTGATGTTCTAACCCCCAAAGTTTTTTTTTAAAGCACTTTGTGGTATTGTGGAGATGGTCAACCAATCAAAACTGTAGGCAAGGGGCACTGTGATTTTTCCACGCTTGTTGATTCCCTTCACCACCATTCGCGCTTGGTTCCGCTTTGAACGTTGCCGCACCCTTTTAGATATAGATTTCTTCAGTTTCCACACCCACGGCCTTAGGTATGTGATCGTATCATGATCATATTGATTCGATATGTGCAAATATATAAATAACATTTCCACATCATGTGGCCAGGATGCGCCACCCCAAATACTTTGGTAGGCTTGATAGTTGCATGGCCATAGCACCCCATGGAACTCAGATGCAAATGCTCACTCTGGAAAATGATGTATACATCCATGGATCCATATAATTTTTGCATATATACTGCACATGATGATCACCTGCCTGGCCAAGTAGCAATGACACCTTGGACCAACTGAAGATCCGTTGCGCAACCTTTTGCAAGTAGCAGATATAGGGAAAGTGAACCATGGCACTGGAGGAGGGCTGTTCGATGGCAAAGTACACTCCCCGGCAAAGTCCAATCAATAGTAAAAGGACCATCCGTGAGGTGATCCTTAGATTATTTGGGGGGCCCATCACCCATGGTCCATGTCCATGTCCAAGTGACATCGATCAATGGTGGGACCTTACAGCAATGATTCCTGCTGGCCAGGCACACGTTCGCGTCCCTTACATACTTGCGGAGGCTGGCAAGACCGAAGGGAGAAGTGCGGGTTCGACCATGAGTATTGGAGTTGATAAACACGAAACTGCTGCAAGGTGGTCCAGCGTGGATGAGGGAACCAGGACGTAGTCGAAGTGTTAGGGCCACCGCCCTCATGAAGCCCTCCCTGAGTGTGTCCATGGCAACCATGAAAATTCCAATGTTCGTATGTGCGCATGCTCTAAGACGTTTGAGGCCAGGACATTGTCAGGATGTCCCCGTGGACTCCTTGTATCTCCTTGTCGAAGGTAGCCCTGAAACTGAAACCCAAATGAACATGGACCGATCTAGGATCTAGAAGGTTTGGTTTTCAAGTTCCAGACACTTTCCAGGCGTTGAGGGATCCATCCTCATAGAAGCCTTACAATAAACCCAATGTAAGTTACCAACTAGTTGGCACGAGTTCACAAACTCGAACCACAAGACGCCAGGGGACGAAATCCATTTGCCACACTGCATTTTCCAGCAAATAGATCAAGATGGTCAATATCCTGAGGGAAGCAGGTAAGAGTCAACAGTTTGGGTTGCTGGGTATGAGGACAGCCCATGCCAAATGCTAGGTATCACGCTCGAGCTGCTTGGTCCACTTGGGATATATAGTCAATGACATGCAGCCTCAAACAACCAAAGTGCAAAACAAAGTGCACCTGTTGGTCCCAAGAAATGGTGCTAGTATCATCTAGTAGTCTTTTTTTGACACCAAGGAACGCCAAGATTGGACCGCCAAGTAGAAGGAACAAGCGTGCTTGGTTTGAAGTAAGGCTCATAGGGCATTTTGCCATAATGAAGCCAAACCCCAACTGATAGAGAAGTTCAATTTCCCTCAAAAATGGCTACACATGCATGAGGGTTCCAACAATTCAGCTCATGACTTGCACTGCAAGGTCCAAGCACAATGTGCAATGTGCAGTGCACTGAATGCAAAAAGCCAAATTGATAATTGTTTTTCTTTTCATCACTCCTAAGTCTTGTTGCTATTAGCACGTGTGTAAATGGCACACGTGAGACCCCCGCCAAATTGGCAAACATGTCACACGCACAGTACACCACGCCTGCCTACGATAGATTGCATATAAGATGTCCACGTTTGTTTCGAACGTATCTAGATATATCTAGTATCAATCGAAGCACCATTGCAGGTCTATGACGTGGCTCCTGCGCGGGTCCTCAAAACATCGGGCCCGGGCAATATCAGGCTTCCACAGGCTCCCATCCAGCCAATTTCTTGGCCAGGCACCACCTCAACTCGAAATACGAATTGGTCCCACGTTGCCCCATTACCGTGTCCATGATCCAAGAACTGCATTGATTGTTGGACAGTCATGATCTTTGCAATAAGTCTTGGACGCTGCATACGCACCACCATTCTTGGTCCACCCAAGGGAGACTCCATTGTGACTATTCTCCTCCGGGCGCGCAGCACTTGTAGGAACATAAGAACATAACACTTGTTTGTGTGCATGATATGGGATCCAGGAACACCGGGAACCATATATGAGCCGAGTTGCAGCAACTTTCAGGTCAAAAACCTGGTTCACTGCGTGCAATCGCTCTTCCGGCACTGGCTTGACATAGTAGGATCGGGTGTACATCCTTGGCCAAAGCCGGGTTGCATGCACTATTGTAATTGTTTGATTAGATTTAGATTAGATTGCATATAATTTGATGGGTGTAGCACCCAATGTTCATTCCAATAAATATATTTGAGGATGCCACAAAACCCCAATTGGTGCCGCAAACTCCTTCGGACAGTACTTCTTCAAGCACTCCTTGGGAAGGTAGAGAGTGAAGGACCTCAGATTGATCTCCCATGCAGCAGCAATATACGTGATCTAATTCAATTCATGCATATCAATCAATGCACATCCATACTATACTTTTTATACAATTCAAACAATAAATAATATGCAAAGTAGCTTTCTGACAGAGCCATCTGGCTTTTTTTCTAGAAGAAACTCTTCAACGTCAGCACCATTCGGAAGCTTGAAGTAAACGGGATCACGAAGTGCCACCTCCTGTATCTCGCTGAAGCCCACCTCCAGAGTTAAGCAAGCTGATGAATAAAACAATTGTGAGATTGTGATTCAGCCAAATGTCTCACACTTCTTGGTGTGCTGGACCAGCTGGATGAAAGACTGATTTTTGTGGGGGGTATCAAGGAACTTCCCTATGGACTTGTCCCCATACCCCATTGCCTCAGGACCACTGTTATGCTTCCTTTTGGGCTCTGCCTTTGCCTTGGGCGCAGCTACCTCTCTTCCTTTGAGTGCTTTGGCCCCTCCATCGATCTCTGAGTCAGCAGCCTCATCAAATGCTGGAGTCAGCTTGCGGGCCACTGGCTTGGCCGCAGGCTTTCCCTTCGCAGCCTTGGCACCCCTTGCCATTTCCAAGGCCTGCTTGGTCCGCTTCGATGGCCTCTCCTCAACGTCTCCGCTCGGAGCATGGCGCTTCTTGGGGCTCCACTTCTCAGCCGAAGCTATGAGTTGCTTCGCTTTGGTCTTGCTGATCTTTGGCTGCGGCTCTTCACGTGCCTCTGGCTCATGAGGCTCCTTTGGCTCCTCTGCCTCCTTTGGCTCCTCTGCATCCTCAGCCTCCTTGTCACGCTTTCTCTTGCTTGCCTTTGGTGGGGTCTTGGCTGCCTTCTCTTGCGCAGATCTTCCCCTGGCTTTTCCTCTTCCTTTCCCCTTTGATTGCCCTCGTCCTCGTCCTCGCCCTCGGCCTCTGCCCTTCTTCGCACCTTCTTCAGAATCTTCTTCCTCCCTGAGAGCTCTGTCAGGGTCCTCATGGTCCTCGTCTGCTCCCTCCATCTCCTTTGCAGCCTGCCTCATTTTGCGTTGAGCCTGCCAGGAACAAGAGTCAATGCAGAGTTGGAGTGCCTTGGACATGACCAAGAATTCAAATAGTCAATGCTTGCACTGGTATGTTTAACTCAAGATCCAATAGAAGAACTGAAGAAGGCAACAATTGACGACCGGCTTGCCTCTAGAAGGTCTTCTTCAGAACATGGGATGTTTCTTGTCTTCAGCAATTCCCTCATCAGCAGCATGCACTTATCCACCACCTTGTCATTGTGCAAAGGTGCTGTTGCACGCAAAGGCTTGCGGTCCTTGAAAGTTCCTTTCTTGGTGCCATCCGCATCCTCGCCATCAGAGCAATGCCTGTCTTCCCAAATCTCCTCCTTTGCCTCAGCCGCCGCTTCTCCAGATGCATTTCCACTTCCTCCACTTGCTCCACCTGTAGCAGTCGACGTTGTGGGATCAGAACCAGCCTCATCCGGGGTCTGATATGATTCATCATCGTCACGATCGTCCGGCATTTGGCTGTCATGCAAAAAAGCCTGGTCAATAGCCGCTTGGCCAGCAACGTGATCAACCTTCTCCATCTTGCTCTCCTCGGCGTGAGGCTCCTCAGGCTTTTCTGGCTGGCCCTCCTGGACCTCATGAGGCTCCTCAGGCTTTTCTGCCTCGCCCTCCTGGACCTCATGAGGCTCTTCAGGCTTCTCTGTCTTCTGGCCACTTGGCACCTCCATCACCTCAAGCTGTGCACTGTTGGGTTCGACATGCACGTCAACCTCCATTGGCTTCTCCTCCTCACCTTCGTCTTCAATGTCCTTGTGCTCACCTTGGTCTCCTGCAGGTTCTTCAGTCTCCATTGGGAGTGGCAAAGTATCCACGTTGTCAGGATTGATGGAATCTGCTCTTTGGACTTCAGCCACACCTGCCCAGAGCACAATTTGGCATAAAACAGTGAAAAGCTGCACCCCAACCTGCAGGTTCCGCTAGACCAGTCTCCACGACCTCCACGACCTCCACCTCGTGTTCCTCCTCCTCCTCCTCCCTGATGTTGCTGAGATCGGCCTCCTGCACATAGAAGGCCTCCTGCCAAGGTTTGAAACTACAACATGCTGCAGTGCTCTGGCCTGCTTGCTTGAAAACAGACTTCGACAGAAAGAAATATGACCCTAGCCTTAGATTTTGATCGCCCCCGGCTGGCCACCTTCTTACCACAGTCGGTGAGCATGCCCTCCATCTGACGGCAGGTGTGCATTACAGGAATATACAGGCATGCGTGCTATCATGGAGTCTAGATTGATACGCTGGTTTTGGCACACTGCACCTCCAACTTCTTGCGAATGACATCTTTGATGATGGCCATTTTGGACTTCGATGACCTGGCCAATCAATGCATGATGCACCAATCCAACCTTTTGGATTGTGACATCAAGCATTCAAAGATGTTGAGGAAATTGCCTTGCTTGTGGATTCTTTTGGAACCGTAGAAGGCAGTAGCTCATGAAGGACCTCTGGATTCCTGCCTCTACCGAGGCCCATGCCTGGAAGGATGGAAACGCATATAGTTGATTGCCCGCATGCTGGTTTCAGAATGCAATCTTTAAAGTATTTTATCCAAGTGGCCACATGGGCTGCATGGTTTTCAAACTGGTTGATGGCAAAATGCTCGCTTGTCCAACAAAGAGCTGCCTGAACACAGAGCGGAAGTGAACTTTACCAATTTTTTTTAATATAAAATATACGTCATATATTCTGTCAGATGCACATCATGGCACAGGGACTTTGAATGACTGGTAAAGGATGGTAAAAAAGCAAATACCGAATTGAACTGGCCTTCATTTCACTCTCTGATGGCAAGTTGTGACAAAAGCTGGCCAGGAAACTTGTGCAAAAGGAAGCGTTGTCTTCCTGCTCCACCTGCAGGAGAGAAGGGACATGGTCCTTGACAACTTCATGAAGGGGATGTGGACATGGCACCTGCAAACACAATAGGAGAGATGAAGAGAGAAGGGACATGGCCGTTGGCGACCTCACGAAGGGGATATGCACATGGCTTATGCATGCGTGTATACCATATAGCTCAATAGCTGCGCCTCGTTTTCCTGTATCCCTTCTTTCTTGGAGTAGCGCATGATGAAGGTGAAGCCAGGAACCTGAGATTGATCGAAGAGACTGGGCCCATTAATTAATATCTATTTGGCGATCAACACCGCACTAAAAACAACGGATGTACAGGCCATCATGAATTCTTGCTTGCCTTGGTTCCAAAACCCCATGAAGACAGGACACTGTTGGATCAGCCTCACTGATTTTTTTCCTTTGCCGCAGCAGCTTGCGTCGCTGCCGGAGAAATTCAGCATCTTCAACCCACTCCCTGTAAAACTCCTGACAGCCCGTGGGCCCACACATCACTCCATTGTCCCAAACAAAATACATGTTCCATTCATGCCCACCGATGACACCTACCGGCCTTCAGGAGGCTGACCCGCTCAGAGCTGCAAGACATGGTGCCACCAGTGCAAAAAAGCAAGAACCACACTGCGCCGGATGGAGCCAGGGGCTAACAGGTTTAAACATGAGATCACGGGTGCATCATTTGATATCACGCATTTGGTTTTGAACTCTCTCTTTTTGATAAAGGGGCGAACAAATGCTATAGTAGTACCAGTGATCAGGGGCCTAGGGTCTTTGCCAAAAAGAGAGATTCAAAACATCAGCCCCAATCGAACTTCTCCAGCCTATCGGATCAAGCCCACTCAGCCGGGCACACTCAAGGTCCTCATAGACCCCTTGGCAAAAGGGATGGTACAACGCAGATCCACTGAGGAAGTAATCCAAGGATCCCACGTTTCAAACGGTTTCTTTTTGCAGTTGATGGCATCGTTGTGCCTTGGAGAGGAATCAATAAACATGATTTTCCGGAAACAAATCATTTAGATCTGCAAGTGAGGCCCCAACTCAATGGTGATGAACTCCACCAACTCCATATAGGGCCAATGAGGCCACCACATTGGCAAATGAGGCGAAGCAGGTGGTAGATTTGGGAAAAGAATGGAACAGATGCCCCTGTGGCCCTGTGGACATGCAATGGTACCAAATATGATTTAAATTCATATCTTTTGTAAGTTCTTTTGTCATTGTCAACCATGTTCGAGCAAAAGAGCTTCCTAGCAGTCCAGAAGCTCTCGAAAAGCTCAGAAGAAATGTCGGTTGTTAGATAAGAATGGCTGCCTGACAACAGCCTTTTTTAGAATGGTCGACGACCGGTAGGGTATATGCACAATTCTGAGGTACTTGATCCCTTGGTGCATTGAGAATGCCCAGCTTTTCAAGTCCCTGGCGTCTCCGCCCTGCGCCCCACCCCGCCGCATCCGCGCCCGCGCGGGTCCCGCGCGCGGTGCAGAGTTCAGCCCGGGCGCCGCGGATTGCGGAGGGGCGCGGCCAGCAGAGCTGCCGGAGATTGGGCGATCGGAGGCCCTGGAGGTGATGATGGCGTCCACGCCCGTCGCATGGTCCGTTCTGTTGGTGGGGGAGAGAGGGGATGCGGCTTTTGGGCTGAGGCAGCTTAGGCTAGGGTTGAGAGAGCAAGTGCGGGCAAGAGTCAGAGTTTTGAGAGTTTTGTTGTTGTTCCAGGGTGATGCACTGTGGTCGGGAAGAAACCATGCACCATGCACAACCTGTGATGCCCGAAACACCCTTCCCTTGAATCCTATTTATGAATATTGCATACTGTGGTCATTGTGTGTTTCCCTATTTCAAGTTGTGCAGCACCTCCCTGCAAGAGTATAGTATTTGTATATATATATATATATATATCATACATATATTATTGTATACTCCCTTTTGTCCGTATACATCATGTAATGTCAACGGCTACCGAGGACGTGATATTCCTGAACAGCGGGGCAATTTGCAGTGTTTGCCTCGACGAGTTTTCCGAGGATGCCGCACGTTTAGTCACTGAGAGTTCCAGTGTGGAGATAGCCTGCAAGGGCTTGATGCTTGACTGAACAGCCGCTCGGGAAGCTGCCCCTTTAATTGACTGGGGGGGCTGGTAATGTTAGATGGATGGCCAGCAATGCAAGCATCGCCGTGAATCAGAAAGCGTACGGCACATGGGGCAACCGTACGGTAAGGAAGGCTTATTTTTGGGTTGGGGACCTTTGCAAAGCGCGCCCAAACGATAAGGTGTCGTTTTCCAACACAACACAATCCAACGCTTTCCTTGATTGCATTAGGAATCACGTGCTCCCCGGAAACGACAAAGCCAGCTGACCACCGGTACTCACCACTGTTTGGATGAAAAGAAGGCACCAGAGACTGGACGGTTGATGTTCCGCCTCCGGGCCACTGAGACTGCAATTCGCCTCCAAAGATCGGACCAGACCCGGACGACGCCGAACGGGCTTGGACGCCCTATGTACCACAAGTTGTACAGGTGGCGGTCTCTCAACCTCTCTTTCTTGGTCTTACCTTTTGGAGTCCCGATGAATGCAGGTCGGCAAGGTCCTTACCGAAAGATGACTGGTCCAAAGCTGCGGTGATGACTTACCGATCGGTAGTTTGAGGGATGGACCTCAAGCCGGGAAAGGTGTTTCCAAATAGACACTATCAAGGATATGTTGCGCCAGGGGATGGTAGCAGGCAGCTGCCATGCTTTCGTCCCGATTTGGGGCTTGCTATCATTCCCCTCAGGCAAGTGCTTGATCCCTCGATCGTCGCTTTGCGCTGTGGCCATCCGCTGCATGTCGAGTGCGCAACAGCGGCGGTCAGCGCCAGCAGCTCCCGCCACGTACGCTGCCCACTGTGTCGGCAGCCGGTGACGCTGGCTGGCGAGGCCGCGCTGCTGTGTCCGGTCGCTGCGGTGTAGGCCAGACTGGCCTCAGTGGTTTCAAGTAGGGCCGAAGTCATGTTGACCCTTGAGTATTAAAGAACCTTCAGAAATTAATTCTACCCACATGGGGATGTTTCACCATCCATGGTAGAGAGTTACTTACCAAAGACTATCACCAGTCAACATGATGTCAGTTTCTTCAAGTTATCTCAGCACTCTATTTCCATCGGGTTTGCGGAGCTTCAGGGGTGTATGAGGCTATGTATCGCAGAACGCCGCCGCCTCGTCACAATACATTTCACTTAGGCAGACCCCAGTGGAGACATTAGATCGAACCCTTAGATGCATAATTGTAATGATTAATGATTACTAATGCTTTGTAATAGGACAAATCGTCAACCACATCCATATCCATTTGATTGATGGGGCTATATATATATATATATTTGATCAACAGATATCAATGTTACATAATCATATATTAGTTAACGCTATAACCTACCGCCAATATATTATATATATATATATGCACACTGACACCACCACCCTTTGTAGTTTGCTGCCGGAGGCAACTGCGAACATGTTCAGCTGAATCTTCATTTTCTCGGCTGATGTTTGCATGCGTTATGGTTTCCATCCCAGGGCACTCTGGCAATGCCAAGGATTTTGGGATGTGGACATCTATTTCAATAGGGAGACCCTATGAGACCCTGCAGAAACGATGTGATTGTTTGAAGGGATCGAGCTGGGGGTCTCCCTATTCTGTTTCAGCCCGGTCAGCGTGAGCTCCTGGCTTTTGTTGATTGTTGTGTCGTGTGCAGGATCTCAGTCTTGGCACAGCGAAACCTGCTGCTTTGCGGGATACGTATCACTCCAAAATGATTTGCATCCAAAAGAAACAGTGATTTCTGTCAAGAAACCTGGATTCGTATCAAACATATAATTGTTTCCCCTGGTGCCTTGTTCCCTTGCTCACCTGGTCCCTTGTCCTCTCTTCCGCTAGTCCCCTGGTCGCTTGGTCACCTCGGTTCGTCCCTTGGTCCCTGGCCCAGGGTGGAATTTGAAGCAGGAAGGTGCCATATCCTGGTTTGGGTCGCACGAAGGAGCAAGTCCAAGGAGCACACCATTTATGGGCCACCCAAGGGTAAGACTTAAAGCGTGAAGGGGCAGGTCCAACTAGAGCAGGGAGGGCGGAGTTCGAGATCCAACCTGGAAGATACCCTTTGTCAGCCTCCTGGCGGCATATTTTGGAGCAGGAAGCAGCATCATGCAGTGCAGCATCAACTTCTCCACCCCTTCCCCTTTCTACTCATGCTTTCATGTTCCTGGGAAACTTGTGCCCAAGAAGAAAGGTTCCTTAAGCACAAACAGTTCAGCTAGAACTAAGTCTGAGCCCGATTTCAATGGGTCCTGTGCTGTTGCGCCTGCAGTTCACGCTCCAAAAGAAGCTGTGCTGCTTCCATTGGGGCAGGTTCAATGATCCTGTACTGTTGCAAGCGCCTATCTGGGAACACTGCTGCTTGCAGTGGTCAGGTTTGAGTGCAATTGCAGGTTGGAAAGCTGCGTGCGTCATGCTGCACACTCCAGCCACGACCAAGAGCCAACCCAACCTTTGGTCACAGATACTTATTTTCCTGTGACAGTTGCGGTATGTTGCGGTATATGATTCATACCTTTGAAACCGATACTGTCCATATTCCAAAGCAGGCGCAAGGAAATCTTGTGCTTTGGTGGCGTGAAGTCGGCTTTTCGTGGCAGTCCGTCGGCGCCTTTGCACTTTGATGTGCAGATCGTGGCACGCACAGCGCTGGCAACTTGGCGGTACCAGGATTTTGCAGCCCTTTGTGAACCTTGGTGCGCATCTTGTGGCAAGTTCAGCATTTGTGGGCCTTAGACCGGTAAATTCCGTGGCAGGTGGAGCGCTTTTGCGAACCTCGTGATGCAGATAGCAGGCGCAGCAATTATTTGTGAACCTCGACATGCAGATTTCGTGGCTGGCGGAGGGCTTTGTGAAACTTGTGATGCAGATTTCGTGGTGAGGGCAGCGCTTTGTGAAGCTCAAAGTGCAGAGGTCGTTGAGGGCGCAACGCTTTTTGAACCTTAAGGTGTAGATTTCGTGGCAGGCGCTACATTTTGCCAACCTCGAAGCGCAGAATTCGCAGCAGGGCAGCACCTTGCGAACCTCGAAGTGCAGAATTCGTGGCAGGTGCAACCTGTGTTGGGCCTCGAAATGTGTATTAATATAATTTGTTTTGGCCGGCACAACGTGTACATGTTGTGGCAGGCGCAACACTTTGTGAACCTCGCGATACTGGTTTCTTTAACATATATATATATATATACAAACCAAAGATTTTGTTTGATGCCCCACCCCTGCTTTGCCAAGTTGCCTTCTTCTGCAGTTCTCCGGCTCTTGCCCTTTCCATTGAACATTTTTGCCAAATCCACGACTCGGCGATGGGGTTGCGGGCTCGGTGCGGGCAGCATTCTTTTCTTGGCGCATGGCCGTCTGAGCCGACGAGAGCAACGTGGCAGAAGTGGTTTTCCTTGATGTACCGGTGTGCATTCATTTGCCCACGAACTTTCAAGTGAAATTATTCTGAAATTATTCTATAGAGTGAATCCCCTTCTGAAGTGTTTTTTGCCCAGGTTTCTTGAGCAAATCCAAAACGTCCAAGACCTCGCCAGTTTGTTCGACGTTTGAACAAAGAAATGAGCAATTCAAACGGGACGGCACCAAGGAAAAAAAGAGCTCCATGAAGGCCATTGACATACGAAGCCCTCAAGATGGCACAGCGGCATTGACCAAGCTGATTGAGACCGGCGACTTGAATCGAAATGCTTCGGAACTTGACTAGAGTGCGACCGGAGGGTATTAACTAACTACCCCATGACCTTGCACCCAGACTTTCTGAACTTGGGCCACTTGGGCAACCCGAGTATTTCGGCTGCTGACTGTACTACCGTAGGTGGACGAATTATTCAAACCCTTGCAGACTTCACCCCCCTACCCCCCATAGTTCAATGTTGGCCTGTTGGTGAAGGAGGTTGGCTTGAGTGGACGAATCAAATCAAACCCCTGACAACAAAACATCCTTTCACTGAGACAACATTGAAATCGGGGGTGCGGGGGTGGTGGTCTGCTATGGTGGTTTAGGGTTTGATTAATTTGTCCATCTACTGTAGGTCCCGGCTTTGCAATTTGCGAACACTTTGACATACCCTTTATTGGGGGATCTAGGTGTGACAAACATGGTTACAAGATATCACAGCACTTCTTGCAAAAAACGGAGTGGGTGGGGTTTCCTACCTACCTTAGGATCAATCCATACAACTTCTAGGACTCCATTCATGATCCGGTCAACCTGCTCTGACCGCGCTCGAGCCTTCGATCCCCACGTCTTGGAGTGTTGTTTCTTGGTTTCCCGAGTTGCTGCAACAAAGGATCCTATAGAGCTTTCATCTTACAGCCTGTTCCCCTTCCAAACTGACCCACCAGTTCTTGAGACGCAGACAGACGCTGGACCCCGCTTGCAGGATCACCATAAACACATGATGTGTTCCTGTCGCGGTTCCAGCTGGCGGTTCCTGGTGAGGTCACCTGGAGGGTGCGGTCCAGCTGCTTCACACCATATGGCAGCACAGTGTGAAGTTGGATCAGGCCCACTATAGTCCTCGAGTCACGATCGAGTCACGACGAGTCCCCGCGACGTTTGTCTCGACCGATCGAGAATTTTGTGTTGAAGGATTTTCACACAGTTCTTTTTCCAGGAGTCAGATGGAGCATCAAACTCGTTTGGGTGTTTCTTTGCTAAAAGGCTACTGTATTCAATCTGTATTATATATATATATAGTTTGCCTTGACCAGGCGTTCAATAAAACTGGCAGTGTGCTGAAATGTAAGAACTATGATAGAATTATGGTAGACATGCCTTTAAACTATCCATGCTGACGGACAAAACCAGACGACCAGACCCCTATTTGGGCCACCTGATTGCAACAAAAGTACGATATTTCAAAGTGCAGGTAAAGGTGCCAACTATATATGATGGGGCGTCCTCCGAGATGTAGACTTGGACCACAAATACACTGGGATGCATAATCGTATATAATCTTCTCAGGCTTGTGGCGGTAGCTTCAAAAAGAAGCAGCCTGGTCAAGCTGAAGTGTTTGTGAGGTGTTCAATATGGCTGCAAATGTCCAGTCCGCAAGTGTCCGCCATGTTCCCGCAAATTTCCGTCATAGACTTGTTTGTCAAACTTTGCAAGTTGCAGCGAATCCAAGAGTGACCCAAGAATCCAAAAGTTGAACTGGATAGTGTGCTGTGTAGGGTTTGAAAATCCCAAAGAGAGATCAAAGAACACAATCAATTACATCAGAGGGGCTTGCAAAAATGACTCTCACTTTTTTTTGACTCTCAGTTTTCTTGTTTCTGATGCTAATGATTTTGATTCTGATACTAAAGAAGAGGGGGAGGAAGAAGA
>CAXAMN010019336.1:33674-53495 GCA_963970005.1 Durusdinium trenchii | reverse complement strand
TCATCATCATCATCATCATCATCATCCTCATCGTCATCGTCATCGTCATCACCATCATCATCACCACCATCATCATCATCAATGCATCACCACGGTCACCTTGACCTTCACTGCCAATATCATCGAATCAATGATCTCACCCATGTTTGACCATATAGCTGTCCAGTGTTTGGACCCACTCAACTCAACGTTGTGGGTGCCCTAAGGGTTGTCGGGCAAGATTGCCAGAGTTGTGGACTACAGCAGTCGGCTGAGAGCATTGGTTATTGACTGTCAAACCCCTTTTTGCTTAGGCTTTGAAATGCTGCTTGTTTTGGCAATCAGATCTTGAACGTTCCGATTCGCAAACAAAGATCAGTATGAGGGAGAGTCATTCTACACTGCCAAGCTGTTCACCCAGGGCCCAGACACGAGTGTGTATTTGACCGGCTCATTTGGAATAGAATGTGCGGTCCACATTTGCTACTCATACTGTTGTTGGCACACTCCTATAGGATATGCAGGAGATGCCAAACTACCCAAGCTACAAGTTGTACAGAACATGAGGGTGGCAAGTTCGGCCCGATTGAAATGTTTTTGCATCAGCATGGCACACACACACATGTAAACAAGGTAAATAAATAGATCTAGATATAAGTATGTATATGTATATATGGACTGCGCTCAAAAAGCCCTACTCAAAAAATCTAGATAAACGTAAACTTTGAAGGTTGGAGTTGGAGATGTGTTTTTAAGTCTTTGTTTAGAAGCGGGCCCCCAGCAGACTATGGTGATACAGCAAGGCAGCGCTAGATTGGCGCTAGGTTTCTTCACAACAGGATAAGCAAGCAGAAAAAGAAGAAACAAGCAGAGAGCAGGAAAAAGAATAAACAAGACAAGACAAGAAAAAGGAAAAACAAAGAAGAAGAAGAAGAAGTAGAAGAAGAAGAAGCATGCACAATCAGAAGCAGACAACCAATCAGGAAAATAGAAATCTGACAGGATAAATTAAACAAATCGACGGAGATTTTTGCACTACGCAACACCGGGCTAGACGACGGTCCATTTCTTGACCATTTGACCATCCAACACGCAAATCGTTTTGAGTCAGCTTTTACGTCCTTCTTATGTCGTTCTGAAGATTTCTGAGAACAAAAAAATTGGAAGCCGCTGCAGGAGTCTAGCAGCAGCAGAAGCAGCAACAACAACAGCTCCAGCAGCTCAACAGGCCCCTGAAAAGGTCCGCGCTAGACACCTCTCACAGTTTTTGCAGTTGACATGCCTTCATGTTTAACACCTTTGAGTGTGGTTGGATTTTGAAGGAGATTTAGAGGCCCATGGAATTGCGATGAGTACACCATTTTGGGAAAAGACATTTTGGAAACGCCGAAGCATCCTATGAAGAGTTTTGGAGGTGAACCGCCGGGCCATTTACTTTGTAAAACTCTGTAATCAATGTGTGTAGTGATAGGGAACCCTGAAGAGCGATACCTGTTCCAGGAATGTGTCGTCTCCCAATGATAACGTGGTTTCTAGAGCGATACCAAAACCGATACCAAACGATACCTGGAGCGATACCTCACAGAAGTCGCCATGTCCCCATGTGCAGAGCAAGAACCCTCCGAGTTGAGAGAGATTGTAGGTTTTCGTTTGCGTTTTGGAAGAGCGTTACCATGGCAGCAGAATGACTCGCATGTTTTCACCGCCGCACATATATATATATATATATACATCTAGGGCCCAATGAAGGGAAGTGGAACTCCTACCTCTAAAACGTCCCAGTTTGGTGTGCCACCCCGGCGTTCTTTGTTTCCACTGCACAGCTCGACTCATGGAATGAATGGGGGGCAATGGCCGCACCTCAGCAACACGATCCGATAGCCCGGTTGTCTTCCTTTGAACCAGAATCGGTGGTCTCCTCAAATTTGAAGCACCAAAGGAACCTCATCTACAAACCGCAATTTCTACACCTCGCGATGGTGTCGGTTGGGTCCCAGATATATCCCCTGGTATAAAAAAACAATGTCAAAGTGTATGGTTTTCTCACATTGTGTCCACCAGACTTGAGTGGGGTTGTGGGAGGTGAAACCCTGAACCGGTGTCAGGTAAAACTACTTCTACGATTGTAGTACATCACAAATACGGGTCCACCATCCCACGATTGCGCCCTCACGTCAATACCACTATTCTTTTCTCGCGTAGCGCCTTCGGCGTCTGTTGATAGACGATAGATGCTGCAATTGGCATATGAATACACTGTTCAGAAATTCAAAAATCAAATGAATCTTCCATCATCTCGTTGAGTTCATCGTCATCCGGCCACAAGAGATCTTCCGCTGCAGCCGCTGCTGTCTCTGAGATCCTATGGGCCTTGAAGGCGTCCGCTCCGGACGACTCACCCTGTGGCTCCTGATCTGGCCGCAAGATCGCAGCCGCTGCAGCCACTGGTGTATCTGAGATCATATGGGATGCACAGGCGTCCGAATCAGCCTGTGGCTCCTTGCCAGGTAATCCGAGAATACCCAGCCCAAGATCAAGCGCCAGTTGGGAATGCAGTTGTGGAGGGAAACGGAACATGAACAAAGCACAAGATTTAACAGTGCATAATGTTGGAAATATAGCCTCAGCGACAAAACATCAGATGTAACACCGCACAGTGTGGGAAGCAATTTCAGTAACAAAAAACTCAACCTTGAGAAGGGCCATTCCAGCAAAAAAGTAAAGTTGCGAAGGGCCAGGCATTCCAGAAAAACACTTTCCAACTTGGAATTTCCAACAACCAAAACATAACGTTGGGAAGGGCCATTCAAAGGAGATTCAATGAACCTCGCTGACCACCTGCGTTACACACTTTTGGGGGGCAATACACCTCCCTTGGATGGCGCTTCGTAACGTTACGTTGTTACCCTTGCACGTTGCTTCCCTGTCCTTGAACAGCTTGTTTGGGCAGTCAACCCAAACAGTTCTCCGATCAATTGCAGCCTGATGACTGGAATGAAAATACTCTGGGGGCCAAAACTGTGGGACTTCATGGTTTGTAGTGAAGATCCTTGGCGTTTGCGCTGGAATGTGTCCGTCAGAGCAACGGTTGTGCACATCGCGTGCGTGAGTCACATCGCACCAAGCTTTCGCATCATCAATGCTCACTGTCCTGAAGCAAGCCTCATCGACAACAAGTCCCTCACCTGGGTGCACGGTGATCTTATGCATCTGATCAAGCTTGCTGACAAAGTGGATGCCAGCGCGGCATGTGGACAAAAGCACGGATATAGCCATTTCAGTCTTCCCAGTCCCAGGCGGACCACGCAGGATTAAGGTATGGGTGAGGGATTGGGTCTCCTTCCACTGCAGGACCCGTGGAGGTACATCAAAGTGCTCCAAAGGAAAGCGTGGTGAGGTGATAAGAGTTGAAGCCCCCAAGGTTTCAGGTCGGTGCCACGCAGCCAAGATTTTCTGCACTTCCGCAGCTGGATCCCGAAGCTGCCCCACATGGTCCCAAACCAAAGAGTTGCCACGCATCTTTTCCTCTTCGGCGGCCTGGCGATGAGAGGGAATTATAAACAAAGCACTTTGGGCATGACCACAAAACCCGCGGCATCCCCAACGAAGTGATTGGACCAAACATTGGACTGCCTATGATGCACCTTGTCGTTCCAACCGCGTTGTTTCTACCAAGGAGGATGCTTATCTAAGACTGATATTACGCTTGATGGAAAACAGTCTCCAGATTGTATGTGTGCCAGGCCTTCCATAGCTCTGCCACTGTTGAAATCTTCCTTTCGACAACAAAGTCTGTAAGCTCGCTAAAAGACATGCGCCGGCGTCGTTTCTGCAAGGCCTCCGACGGACCTTTCTGCAGCCCCTCATTCTTCTTTCTGCCAGCCACCTGCGAGGACATCCCTGCAAGCTCGCCATCAGCTTTCTGCTTGGTGTAACTTGACGGATAAAACACAAGGTCACGGTCTAAATCATGCGCTGGTTTCTTTGCGCTCTCCATCATCAGGTAATCCAGATAGGCGCACCAGCCCGCGCGATGAAATGTGAAGAATCCATGGTACCCAAACTCTTCGGCCAACAGCTTGCGAACGCCAGCGTGCACAAACGGAGCTCGAAACAGAAAGATGAGGTGTTTGTGTCTTTCCCGAGAAGCACCATCGGGCTGGTAATGCTTGTGCGGTTCATCCGCCACGGCAGCCTTCACAAGATTGTGCAAGTAACCTTTGCTCTTCAGCGCTTTTGTGAAGGCCTCCAACAGTTTCTCCTTGGAAACATCACAAGGCTTAAGGACCTTTGCTGCTCGTCGATCTTCCAAGTCTTGGAAAAAATGCCGCGGACATGGCCAAGTAAACATACCAGCATATGCCCTCGCTTTAGCTGGTGCATTCTCAGCCTCTGTGGAAGTGTCGCTGTTGCCCAAAGTCACAGATGGTTTTTCCTCCTCATGGCTTGATGAAGAGGACGAAGAGGACGAAGCGGGCGAAGCGGATCCGGAGGACTTCGACGTGGCCATGGCCTTGGACATGATTAGTGATGATTTACAGTTGCGTGCATTATATACAACTACCATCATAGAGTCCTAAACTTGGTGCGTTTTGTTTGGCAGGAACCACAGTTTGAGTAAACTAAAAGTGCGCCAAAGCTTGCGCCTTCCACGAAAAATGAAAGCAAAGGTTCACCAAACGCTGCGCCTGCCACAAAACCTGCACTTCGAGGTTCATAAAGTGCTGCGCCTGCCATGAAATCTGCACTTCGAGGTTCACAAGACGCTGCCCCTCCTACGAAATCTGCACTTAGAGGTTGACAAAGTGCTGCGACTGCCACGAACTCTGCACTTCGAGGTTCTCAAAATGCTGCCCCTCCTGCGAAATCTGCACTTTCAGGTTCACGAAATCTCCACTTCGAACTTCGAGGTTCCCAAAATGCTGTGCCTGCCATGAAATCTGCACTTCGAGGTGTACAAAGCGCTGCGCCTGCCACGAAATCTGCACTTTCAGGTGCACAAAGCGCTGCGCCTGCCACGAAATCTCCACTTGGACGTTCAGAAAGCGCTGCGCCTGCCACGAAATCTGCACCTGGAGGTTCACAAAGCCCTGCGCCTGCCACGACATCGGCACCTCGAGGTTCACAAAGCGCTGCGCCTGCCACGAAATCTCCACTTTCAGCACAGCCAGCGCGGCCAAAATCGGAGTACTCCCCACACGAAAACGCAAATCATAACGTTGGAATCCAACGTTACGATCCGTTTTCGGCGACAGTTTCACAAAAAAGTGCAAATCATAACGTTGGACTCGGTTCAAAAAAGAGAATTACTATAATCTTTTTCAAACGCGTCCAACGTTACGATTTCGACTTTTGTCCCACGCCTGCCACGTAAAACGAGCATAACGTTGGATTCCAACGTTACGATTCAGCGTCTGGCCACACGTTGGGCCACCTGGAGCTTCAAATTCCGTGCGCCGGCCACGAAACATGAAAGCAGGTTTTCACCAAACGCTGCGCCTGCCACCAAAAATCGAACTAGAAGTTTAAGAAATGCTGTGCTTGCCACGAAAAATGGAACAAGAAGTTCACTAAATGCTGCGCCTGCCACGACAAATGGCAACAGAGGTTCACCAAAAGCTGCGCCTGCCACGAAAAGTGGAACTAAAGTTTACCAAACGCTGCGCCTGCCCCGAAAAATCGAATCAGAGGTTCAACAAATGCTGCGCCTGCCACGAAAAGTGGAACTAGAAGCTTACCAAATGCTGCGCTTGCCGCAAAAAATGGAAACAGAGGTTCACCAAATGCTGCACCTGCCACGAAAAGTGGAGCTAGAAGTTTAACAAACGCTGCGTCTGCCCCGAAAAATCGAATCAGAGGTTCACCAAATGCTGCGCATGCCACGCAAAGAGGTCCCCTGTGCGTGCCACGAAAACTGATTCCACAAGTAGCGCACGCATTGACGGTACCTATGGGACACTATGCAAGAGGTTAAAGGAAATGAGTGTGTTTTTGCATTTTCTACACATCACTTGTGACACTGCGGTTCCTCTTCGACTATTGAGTGAAAAATGGAAGTTCTCTGTTTTGAGATGGAGCTGATCATTTCAATATGTTGTGACTGAGCCACATGATGATCGAATCAGACAGAGGTTCAGCAAGGTGACGGCTTCCAAGCTCTGTTCCTGAGGTCGCCCGGCGCGCAAAAGCACGCTCGAACGCAACTTCCAAACTCCCCCAAAGTGCGGACACCGCACGGCACTGAGAAGGCCGAGGTTAATGCGAATGAAAGTTTGGATCCATGTGTCCAGTGTGCATATCAATCGGACCCCAGCAGCCGAAAACCGGAACCATGGGGGTATCTAACACTGAAGGCAACGCCAACATGCCCCACCGCGTCGCCCAACACGCCGAGCGGCCACCTGCATGACAAACGCCGCAAGGTCCAAGCCGAAGGTCAAAGCCTGCAGGTTTGCTCTGCAAGGCGACGGCTTCCAAGCAGCCTGTTCCTGAGGTCACACCGGCGCGCGACAGCACGCCCAAATGCAACTTCCAAAATTATCACTGAAATACGGGCAGCTCACGGCACTGAGAAGGGCGAGGTTAACACGAATGAAAGATTGGATCCATGTGTGCATATCAATCGCCCCAGCAGCCGAAAATAGAAAAGCATGGAGACATCTAATAAATGTAAAATAGGGGATGCACTCATCACCGACATCCCACCCACCGCGTCGCCCAACTGCATGACAAACGCCGCAAGGTCCAAGCCGAAGGTCAAAGCCTGCAGGTTCGCTCAGCAAGGCGACGGCTTCCAAGCAGCTGTTCCTGAGGTCACACCGGCGCGCGACAGCACGCTCGAATGCAACTTCCAAAATATCACCCGAAATGCGGACAGTGCACGGCACTGAGAAGGCCGAGGTTAAACACAAATGAAAGTTTGGATCCATGTGTGCATATCAATCGTCCCAGCAGCCGAACGCAGAAAGCATGTGGACATCTGAACCTAAATAAGGGATGCACTGAAGGCATCGCCAACACGCCCACCCCAGGAGCCCCTAGTAGCGTCCTTGCCCCTATAGTAGTAAGGCAGGAAGTAGCATCCTTGCTCCTAGTAGTAAGGCCAGGACCCCCTAGTAGCGTCCTTGCTCCTAGTAGTCAGGCCAGGAGCCCCTAGTAGCATCCTTGCTCCTAGTAATAAGGCAGAGCCCCTAGTAGCATCCTTGCTCCTAGTAGTAAGGCCAGGAGCCCCTAGTAGCGTCCTCGCTCCTAGCGATAAGGCCAGGAGCCCCTTGCTCCTAGTAGCAAGGCCAGGAGCCCGCGTCACCCGACAGGCCGAGCGGCCACGTGGCCGGTTGATACGACCACGGGCGAAGAGCTCGAAGTCGAAGAAGGCACCTGCATACCGACGAGCGAGCGACCGCGGTAGTAAGGCCAGGAGCGCCGAGTAGCGTCCTCGTTCCTAGTCATGTGCCTAGTGGCGTCCTTGCTCCTAGTAGTAAGGCCAGGAGCCCCTAGTAGCGTCCTTGCTCCTAGTAACTAGTAATAAGACCAGAGTAAGGCCAGGAGCCCCTACTAGCGTCCTTGCTCCTAGTATAAGGCCAGGAGCCCGCGTCACCCAACAGGCCGAGCGGCCACCTTGGCTGGTTGACACGACCACGGATGAAGAGCTTGAAGTCGAAGAAGGCACCTGCAAACCGACGAGCGCGCGACGCAGTAGTAAGCCCAGGAGCGCCGAGTAGCGTCCTCGCTCCTCGCAATGTGGCCAGGAGCCCCTAAGAAGGCCAGTAGCAAGGCCAGGAGTCCTTGCTCCTAGTAACAAGGCCAGGAGCCCCCTACTAGCGTCCTGAAAGTAAGGCCAAGAGTCCCTAGTAGCGTCCTTGCTCCTAGTAATAAGGCCAGGAGCCCCTAGTAGCGTCCGTGCTCCTAGTAGTAAGGCCAGGAGCCCGCGTCACCCCACAGGCCGAGCGGCCACCTGACCGCGGATGAAGAGCTCGAAGTCGAAGAAGGCGCCGCGCATCAGCCGCTGGCGCATCAGCCACCGAATGACATGGAGCGGCGAAACCAACAATTGAAAAGCGCTACATCCACAACGCAACATAACGTTGCCATTAGCAACCGAAGCAAACGTTGAGCAAGGTCATTTGCTCGAAAAGTGTAACAAAACAGAATGTTGAGAAGGGTCCTTGAAAGCACTAGGAGCAACAAAGTCCACAGTCTTGGCAGGGTCAGATTGTGGTTTTGCTATCATCTTGTGGTCTGCTTGTCTTTAATTTCTGTGATACCGTTTTTCCTTTCAAAGTTGTTCCGCTTCCTGGCTGCAATCCAGAGCAAGAATGACCGAAGGGTTTCCGAAAACTGCTTCTGGAGGTGGTCCAAAACATAAACCCCGGTAACAAGGCAAGGGCAACCGCACGCAACCAAACAATTTGCGTCACATGTTTCTTTATTGGGCCAACCCTGTAGTTGACGCATCATATTACACGGTAATAGTATGTCAACATCAAACATCTCACTATCTCTTTGAGGAGCTCATATTATCTGCCTCAGCTGCTGCAGGGTACTGCGGGCACGACAAACCTGGACTAGCAAGCCTAGACAGAGAGAGAGGGAGAGATGTGAGGGACTCTAGCCCAGCATACGCCAGCTTTTGCGAGCACGGCCAGTTCGGCAAGGTTGCTCTTACAGCCCTCGCTCAGCAGTTGTCAGCTTAGCTGTAAACAAAAAGCTAGCACGTGGGTGACAGGTGACATATTTATCGCTTGCGCCGGCTTCTGCGAGCACGGCCACTTCAGCAAGGTTGCTCTGACAGCCCCCGCTCAGCAGTTGTCAGCTTAGCTGTCAACAAAAGCTAGCACATGGGCGCAAGTCTCTCTTTCCCCAAACACTGCCAATGTGCCCTGCAATATAGCTATGTGGACATCTGCTCAGACTGCTCAGATTGCACTCGACGCGCCAGCAGCCAGGTGAGATCAGCAGAGCTCAACTTGCCAGCGCGCCGCATGAGTCTCTGTCGCTTTTTCTCCTGCATGTGCGCCAGAATGAGTCGCGCCGCGCGCAAGTCGGAAGCACAAGCAACACAATACTGCATCAAATTTCAACAATACATGTGGATCATGCGCCGGTCGCCTCATTGCGAACCTCACGGTTCGCTTGCTGGAGCTGCCGCTTCAGGTTCTGCCGCTGTGTTTTGAGCGAAACCAGCCGATCGGCGGCTGGGTGCCTCACGACTTAAATTCATCAGGAAGTGGTTGGAGGTCTGAACCAGTCTGGTGCCAAGTATAGCCTTTCCAAAAATGATAAACATTAATGTCCAGATGCGGCCCAAACAAAATCACGTTGCTTGTGGGCGCTCCCAAACATGATCAGCGTACTATGTGCGTGCCGGCGGTGCGAACCAACAGATATATGATGGCGGGGCGCCTCGCAGCCGGAGCTGCTGCTGCTGTTGCTTCTTCATCAGCGGCTGCGTCAGACATGGCAGTCGGGAGTGTCTATATAATATATAAATATTGGGGACGAGTGCTTGAGCAACATGTACTGCCCCACGGACGGGCACCGACGGCGCCCGACGGCGCGAATTTCCAAACCGAAAAATGGACCGTCTTCCAAGTTCAGCAGTTGCACCCCTCGAAGTATATATTTATTTATATATATATATTAGTTGGCTCGCAAATTACAGAATCAGCAAGTTTGCTAGTTAGTTAGTTACTTGGTTAGTTGGTTGGTTAGTTAGTTCATTATGTAGGTAGTACTTAGGTTGTTAGTTAGTTAGTTATTTAACTGCCATCGTCGCTGCGGGGCGCCTGGTGTTTTCGTTGCTTTTTCACGTTCTAAACTCACGCACCGCGTTTGAATGTGTTGACATGGGGTGCGTGGGGGGGGGGGTGGGGCTGGGGCTAATTAGCACACCTATTGCGTAGCGTACTATATACTTGGGTTTGTTTTCTTGCGGGTTAGACTCGGTTAGGCACACGTTTTGGGCACACGCATGTTTTTTGGTTCAGTCAAGACACGCTGCAACCTGTGTTTCTTTGTTTTTTCGGTGCGATTCGTTGTTTCTTTTGTTGTGCGGTTGGCGTGTTTGTGGACATAGACGAGGTACCCCCGGTTCTTCAACCTTGGTTTCGTGTCTGGACGACTTGACTTTTGTTTGGTGTAAAGTTCGTAGTGGGGGGGATCCTTTGGTTGGTTTGACCATCGAAATAGTTTTGGACCAGGACCGTTGGTGTTTGGATTTTCAAGGTTTGACGGACTACTCAGATTTTTTTTGTGGGCAGTTTGGGAACATCACTTGGAGACTGGTAAAGGTTTGCCACCTTTAGTTTCAGCGTTGGTTGTTTTTCCAAACGACTCTTGCCGGGGCGCCATGCCGATGCTACTGCCTTTGTTTGTTGAGCGTGCTTCTGAAGAGCTTGAAAAGTTGGCTGCCACAAACAGGCAGCAGAATCACGGAAAGGGTGCGAAGGCCACGCATTCAGCAAAGCTGGAGATGCGTGTGTGGCAGTGGGTGTTTCGACGCGAGAAGATGCGTGGGTCACCTCAGGAGAACGTCAAAGCACTCTCCAAAATGTGGAACACAAAGTAGTTTTGGCGAGTGGCGAAAAAAGGGTGCGCACGCGTGCGCCGCAGGGTGACTGGGGGCGTCATGACTGATTTGCCGACAAGACCAGGCGCCTGGTGGCGTCGTTCCCATTTAGTTAGTTGGCTAGCTAGTGAGCGAGCGAGTAGGTCATGTAGTTCAATACGACAGTAAGCATATATAAGTATGTAAGTAACTAAGTCAGTTAATTAGGTAGTTAAGTTGCAAGCAGTTTAGTTAGTTGGATAACCAGGCAGTTAGTTGTATAGATATATAGGTGTATAGATAGATAGATAGATAGACCGATAGATAGATAGATAGAGGCATGGATGGATGGATCGATCGATGGATCGATGGATGGCTCGATGGATGGATCGATGGATAGATAGATAGATAGAGATAGATAATAGGTTTGTTGTGGCAAGTTGTTTGCCACATGTTGCATGATCAAGTGAGGTTTTGCCTATTGTCATCGATTGTGCCGCTTGGATGGGACGATTTGGGCACAGCGGTGTGCTTGTCATGTGAGGAAAACGCATGCGAGTTGTTGCGCTATGCACCCAGCACTTGAGCATGAGAAACTGCCCTGGAAATGTTTGAATCGGCCCAGCACAAGGCACAACCCCCTATCAGTCCGTACCATGCCCAAAACCCGCTTTGGCTGAGCGAGGTGAAGTCCATCCTGCAGAATCCATTGCTGGCCGCTGGTCGGAGGTTGCCGTTGGAGGTTTTCGGGTGTCTCCATGCCTCCCCTACGGAGAGAGACCAACGCTTGTCAGTCGCGAACCTTTTTATCTCTGGTCCAATGCGGTCAAGCAAGCAGCTCACCCTGGTTCGGCCCAGGCAGGGACATCATAGGACACCAAAGCAGGGTCTCCAACAGTTCACTGAGCACGGGCTGATGGGTTGGTTCCGGCGGCCACATTACCTTTCGGATGAGCTGAGTGAAGGGGTGGCATGAGTTCCTAGGAAATTTTTCAACACCATCCTTTTGAGGCTCGGATTGGCGCGGTTCGGTGTGGTTCTATGTTTTTTGAAGCTCCTTTTCAACACCATGTTTTTTGGATCCTTTTGGGGTGGTGATTGTATGTGGTTCTTAGGGTCTTTGGGAGATCGACACCATATTGACACCTCTGGCCCCAAGAACCCGAGTGTGCTCCATTCATAAGTGTAAAGATTGGCTAATCCGGCTCGGCAGTGCCAATCCGGCTCTCAGAGTGTTCGCCGGTAACGTTCAGACTCTCCAGACTCTGACGCTTCAGATTACACCCTGGAAGAGGCCCCACATGGAACCTGAAGACATCTGAAGACCACTTGGTAGATG
This sequence comes from Durusdinium trenchii, assembly GCA_963970005.1. NCBI lineage: Eukaryota > Dinophyceae > Suessiales > Symbiodiniaceae > Durusdinium > Durusdinium trenchii. The sequence continues at coordinate 41,631 of CAXAMN010019336.1, read as the reverse complement.
AAAATGGTCTTTCAATGTGGGTTTTTTCCCCGGCATGCAGAGCTGGCTGGGAAGATCCAGGTACAGTTTCAAGTAGAACAAGCACATCATAGGAAAGTGACGGAAGTGTGAAGCCATCCCTGGCCTATTTGATGAGTTTGATCCTGAGACACACAGAAGGTATTTAGATGTATTCAGGAGTGCATTAGAGGTCCACCACGCGTCAATTCCTTCAAGGCAATGTGTTTTTCTGATTCTACTCCCGGTATGGCCAAGAAAACAGTGCCCAATTCAAATCACTTTCTCCACTACGTAGCAGTGAAAGTCTGATTACTGTTTTGATGCGAAGTGAGGTGGGCCTGTACGTCTATGTGGTGGTGCCCTTGTGGAAGATCTTCAGCCCCCTTTTCCTGCCTGTCGCCACTGCTGCAATTGGTTTCTCCTGTTTGCAGAGCCTCCAGAGCAGAAGGACGGAGAGCAGCATCCTGCAGGTCGCTCAAGCCTGCAATGCTTGCGCAGCGCTACTGTCAACAGGCATCCTATTCACGACAACTGGTCTTGCACAGGATCGTTGTTTTTAATTTTTGCTTTTGGTCCTACTTTTGCCATGAGATTTGCCATGGCCAAGGAAGCATAGATATTCATATACCGTAGATTCACAGAAAGGGTTCACCTACCCAAACTAGTTCCAATAACATGCAACATGCGTTCGATCAATTCCCCTACTATCACCTGAGAGTCCTTTGACTTCTTTCGAGACTCTTGACGCGTGTGCCCATGCAGTTTGGTTTCTGGACAGGATGGTTAACGGTTATGGTTTGCATAGATGTTCATAGACGTGTTTTACCTGCCTTTCGTGTGTTGCTTTCCGGGTGTGAGGTCAGTTATGTTATAGTGTGTTCCTTGCATGAACGTTGGTTTGAAGATTTTTGAGCTATGACTATGATGTTTCACGACCTTATGCGGTTTTGTTCATTATGTTCATTCCTATTGTGGTGTTTGGGACTTCAAGCCGTGTTGTGAACTGGTGGTTGTCGTTCGGTCCCGCAATACTTGCTTCGCCATCTCGTCCCGCAAGTAGTGATTGTGCCCATGCAATTTGGCATGTTGACTCAGTAAAATGGAAGTGGAAAATGATCCCTTGGAAGACTACTTTCCTTTACGAAGAAGGGGGCTTCCACGCAGCGGTTGAATTGCTTCATTTGAGCTGGTGATCTTGAGTGTCTCGTGCTTGCTGCGTGGTGTGCTGCATGCATGGGGTCCGTTTGTGCGCGGTTGCTAGGTCCGTGGAGTATATATCACGAAAGGTAGCGGTTACGCTACCTGAGTTGTCTTTGCTTTAGCAATAATGTATTGGGGGTGGTGAAGTGGTCCGGTGCTTGATTTCGGTGGTTTAAGAGTTGGCAGTTTTAAATGTCGGGGGGAGGGGCCCCCCCGATTCGACTCCACCCTGCTCCGCGGAGAATTTGGTAGTGATCTGAGCAGAAGCAAGCAGCCAGCAGCAGCAGCAAACCAGCAATGCAGCAGCAGCAGTAGCAGCACAGCAAAGCAGAAAGCAGCAGCAGCAGCAGCAGCAGCAACCAGCAGCAGCAGCAGCAGCAACCAGCAGCAGCAACCAGCAGCAGCAGCAGCAGCAGCAACAGCGGCAGCGGCAGCGGCAGCAGCAAGCAGCAGCAGCGGCGGCAGCAGCAGCAGCAACAACCAGCAGCAAGCAGCAGCAACCAGCAGCAGCAGCAACCAGCAACCAGCAACCAGCAACCAGCAGCAGACATGCTACCTTTCGTCCACCTCCCTCTCCTCAAGTAGTTTCAACATGTTTCAACTCAGGTTTGCTTTGCACTTGGATGCGGGGGATCCCCCCTCGGCGGGACCTGGCCTAAACCACCATACAGACATCTATGTCAATGTCTATCAAGAAATTGAAGCTGGTGTGCTTTTGTGGCGCCCAGAACGGGAAGACTATTTCCGCGGCGGAGCATGACTGTGCCGTGGTGTCAGTTGCCAACAGCTATATATATGTATATAATATATATATATATACATACCAGGAATCAACAACCGGATTTTATTGCGCACAGCATTCGGCCGATTTTTACAGCATGCATTCAACAACTCCCTGCGAAGCGTATGCCCATTGGGTTGCAGGATGGATGTTGTCACATGTGGTGACTTTGTGATGGGCTGGCTGTGGTCATGGCTTAAGACGCCCGCCGGGCGTGGTTTACACGCGGCAAAGATGAGTGAATCCAGACGAAGTCTGTTTTTGATGCACGTCATGTGCACGTGAGGAACCTATTTGTCCGACTTTGGCCACAGTCTCAGCCGGACCCTTTGCGCCATCAAGCACTCTTGCGGCTTTGCTGACCAGAATCCAGAAGCGAACTCTTTTGGTAAACTATATAAGGGTTTGGATCAGTCAAGTTCTAACTTTGTTAGGCGCTGGGCCAACATGCTTGAAGGGCTAGCAGTTTCAGCACCTTCCATCACTACGAAGACCAACTGAGCTCTAACGGCCGTTTGAGATGATTGTTAGGCATTATACGTAAGATTTCCACCGATGTCAACCTGAGAGACACCGTCTTTTGGTCAGGGTCAATGACACGTTCCGGGCGCTTCGTTCCGGTCAGATTTGTACTAACAAGCAGGCCATTTGTCTTTTCGCCCGTTAAGTGGTGAAACAGTGAATTTCAGCCCCCTGTTTTTCAGACCAATCCAAACACATGTGGGGACCCTCCCCAATCCTGTCGGATTTTTTTGATGTCAAGCTCCTCTCCAATTTTGATTTCCTTTTCTCGCCGGATGCCCCCTGGTCCACCGGGACCCCGGATCGGGACCAGATGACGCCCGAAAACAATGCATTGAATGCTGCACCGGTTTCGAGGAGTGCGAGCAGTCTGAAACGAATTGAAAGTCAAAGAGGTTTTGATCTCATTTGACCTCATGACATCTCGTGATAGCATCGAGGGCGCCATGGCAGTTGTAAGAACCTAAAGAACCTATTTATTCACCCAGATTCATCATGGCCAGTACTATTGACGCACGTTAAGCTGACAGTGCCCGACTCGGGCGGAGTGACGGAGTGGTGTGTCTATGCCCTGGGTTTTCTGTCGGTCGCTTCCGGAAGGAGAGGCAGGGCGACCCCCCATGAGTTGCCTCAGGCTTACTGCATCCGCAAAAGTCAGAATCCCTCTTAAGAGGTCGTCGCCAGGGTCAGTCCATCAAGTAAGAACTAGTTGCTATAAAATGGCACGGAGGCATACGGAGGCAGGGACTGACGAGCTGTGTCCACATGTTAGCAAAGGGCTTGCCTTTGAGGTCATTGCTGATGTACCCCTCGTACTTGGTCGCCACCCCCCTTCGAGCCGTACGCGTGGCCATGAACCTGCTCTATCGACGGCTTCTTTGGCCTGTGCCGTGGCCATGGACGGTGACTTGTTGTTGGTAAGCTTGTTTACTAGGCTCCAATGGCCCGGCCCTGGTCGTCCCAGCCCAAGAATGTCACATGATCCATCAACTTGACAAAATCATTGCATCGGGTGGGCCTTGGCGGCCTTGGGCCCTTTTTTTCCGCTGGACCTCCGACACTCCAGATTCGGAGTTTGCACGAGATGGTTTCATTGAAAACTCCTTTGAAGAGGTCCTGAAACTCTTAGCTTGATGATTTTAATGTAATCTTAAGATACTTGGCGTATTTGCCCGGAAACATGCATTGTGCAGTGCATTGTGCATCATTGAGGCGATAGTGTTGGCTTTGGCCTTTGTTTCTTCTCCATTTGAGTTCCCTTCCATTTGTGATTGGGATTGGAAGGCCTGACATTGGCTGCGGTGAGCCAATACAGCAAAACGGTTGCTTGAACCGTTTGGTAATTGATCTGAAGGTGGTTGCAGTTGGGTAATGTTGGGTAGCCTGGTACTTGAGTGATGCCGGCCAGAGGGCCAGAGGTGTATGGTACCTTGAGCAATATGTTGTCCCGCGATGTAAATTTATGTGTAACTTCCCCAGATGGCGAGAGCTTCAAGTCTACAAAACGGTGCCTGGGAGCGCTTTAGAGCGTGGGTGCTGGTGCCGCTGCAGGGTGCCGCTGCCAGACGTGTAGATGTGTGCGCTTTTGAGCTTGGAGGCTGCTGCGACATGTCTTTGGCCCCGTGTGCTTTGAAGCCATGGGTGCAGAGTGCCGCTGCAGAGTGCAGCAGGGTGATGCCCAAAGAAGTTTTTTTGCTATTTGGGCTCTATGCTGACGCAATTAAATGCAATTTTCAGCCTCACACACACTTAGTCACAGGGTTTTCAATATCATAATCCACGGTGAAATGGATGTGGGAAACGCAAGGTGAAGTGGTCAGCGCAGTTCAAATGTTTTACAAAGTGTTCACTTGTCTGCTGAACGCGGCGGTGGCTCAGCTGCGCATCGGCCGGAAAGAGGGGAAAACTGGGTTTGGGGGAAATATCATGAAGAAACCACAATGGAAAAACAAACCGACAGCGACAGTATCAGCGGTGTCAGTGTTGGTCAGCAGGTACATGAGAGTGATCAGCTCTCACTTCCCTCGATACACCATAGCTTCGTTGCGTCAGGTAGGTGTATCGAGCCTGACGCCCCTGCTCTGCGAACGAATGCCGGTAAATGAACTCTTAGAGACAGAGTGTGACACACACATATATATATATATTCTAGGTCTAAAATGGGGGTCTACCGGACGTGGGTTCAGCTTGGCCAAAATGATTTCCTTCATGACTTGTACAAATTTGATTGACGTTTTAATCTTTTGTTGCTCACCAAGGTCCTCCGCATAATCAGGTTGCTGGGCAGAAGTGGCGGGTGCTCACGACAGCCCAAATCGGCTGTGTTGGTGGACCACCATCAAAAAATCATGGTAAATGGCCAGTTGTCGTCTAACACGTTCGCCCCCACTCGATAGGACTGTGTCACATCCAAAGCTGCTGGGCTGCGATTTGCCCTTTTCAAAAGCTGGCTTGGTCAGACCTCGGGAAGTTGAATCTATTCTTTGGATTCGGTGGGATGTTTGTTGGGACACAGTTGGAGGCCCTCTAAACATAGAACATCATAGAACATCTCAAACGAACGCTTGTCCTGGTCCACTTGGAGCCTGAGGAACCTGGGACCGGTCAGATCACCGTCCTGAGGCGAATTTTGTGGCAGTTGGGGAGGTTCGCTGTGACGCTTCCGCTGCTGTCCATTCCAACCGCGGCCTGTAGTTGAAGAAGGGAGTTTCCGACCGGACGTATGCAACAATGTTGGTTGGTTGTTAGATGTAGAGGCTGACTTTTAACTAATGGTGCAAGTATTTGAGAATGGGCTGTTCGAAAAGGAATTTTCAGAGTAACTCTTTTGTTGGGGGGTGTTTGTGCACATGCATGTTCGTGCTTAAGTGGTTGCATGTGCCCCGAACCAATGGGTTTTGCAAGCCATTGTAGGCCGCTAGCCGCTATCTATTGATCCTGATGCCAGCTCCGGAGAATGTTACTGTTACGCAGCAAAACAATCAAAAGATGTAACAACAACATCTTAATTCATTTCCGTTTTGTGTTTACAAAACAGCTGGCGCTTTAGACGCCTGAGGCCTGGTCATGTAATTTGAGTCATCTGAGTGCGGCTGCCTGTGAGGGATGATTCAAGTCCTTAGATGGTGCAACAATCCTGCAATTCAAACGGTGATTCCTGTGTCCTAGACCTCCTAAACTCTAAACCTTGGACGCCTTGGACATTCTTTAAATCTGAGGTGATTTGGGCCAATGTTCAACTCGTGAGATTCCTGTCCACCTTCGATATGTCCTCCGCCTTGTCCTATGTGCAGCTTGGCTGAAAGAGAGGTCCGACGCAACCACTCCAGCAGCCAGATCACTACCAAAGATCACAAATAGCGGATTAGTTGGTGGATTCTTGAGTGGCTGAAAGCACTCCATGTGTCCAGGAACTTGGACCTTTGACAGGTTAAGCATTTCTTGGACAAAGTCACTCTCCACTGTTTTCACCAACAAGCTTCAGGAAAGCCTGTCACCATGTATCAAGCATTATCAAGCTGAGGGTTCAAATAAATGCCTTAGAATTAGAATTAGAAAAGAAACCTTTTGCCTGTGGTTGGTTTGGCATGTGGAACAGGTTTCGCATCCCTCTGTGCTTGCCAGGCAGTCGGATCGTTGACGGCGTTTGGACGGAGCCCGGACGGTCGGTCCCGACCAGCCCTGACCCGTAAGGAGCCGACACGGTGGGCTCGTGGGTCGGAGAAAGCCGCCGTTTTGGGTGCCGTTTGACCCGTCAGAAGTGCTGTGTGCGTGGGGTCCTCAAGGGCCAGATACTTGTAAGAAGAAGGACTGCAGTTTCTATAGCTATTTTTTGTTATGTTGTGGTTCGGTTTAGCATGGATGTACCAGATATCATGAGATGTTTCCCCTAGCCCTACAGCTTCAAGACTACCCTTTCCCTGTTCACACTGAGCTTGAGATTCGATTCCAAGTGAAGAGCATGCTTTGTGCGCCAGAGGCTGGGCGGCAGCACTGGCGTGCTGGCGCTCGCCGCGCAATGGCTGGCAGAGATCAGGCGCAGAAAAAACATCGTCAGCCTCCGACCGCCCATGCTCGGAAACAGGTCAGACTCGGAGATTTGGCTCTCCATGTCGGGAGCCTTTGACATTCTTCGCGGAACGACCGGGGATTCGCTGGTGCAACATGCACCAGTTTGCACACCTGGACTTCAAGCTGTTTGGGAGAAACGAGCCTGCCACAGAAGCAAGCCATGTTTGGAACCTGGGAACGTCGTGCAGGTCAGGTGCCGCAACGGACTCTGCCTTTGCCCTTTTGCTGATCACCATGGTGCAGGCATTCCGGCATATTCCGGCCAGAGGTCACATACGGGGTGGATATCGACAGGGGGTGTAGTTTGTTCTATAGTCTCGGACGGACAGTAGGCAGGGATTCTTCTGTCTACAGTTATTCCCGAATGCGTAGCGAAGGGTTCCCGTTTATAGTTGGGGGTCTGGGGGTTGGAGCTGTGTTCGCGTGGCTTGCGTCGTGTCGTCGTCTCTCGTCGTCGTCGCGTCTCAAATTTGCTGCCATTGGGGGAAGCTTTTGCAAGTGACTTTGCCTGGATGTGTCACGTGTCAGTTTGCGCCGCTATTCCATTGTGATTTGCGTGACACGGACATGTCGCGCAAGAAACGTGATGCACTTCGCTGCACAGGCGCAGCATTTTGTGAGATCCGCAGATTACGGCGCAGTTCCATTGGGATTAGCGTTTGGAGAGTCGTGTTTTTGGGGTGTTGGATGTGGCCGTGCCATTGGGATTTGCGTTTCAGGGTGTGGCATCGAAGCTCTGTTTTCGTGACAAGTCTCAGCTGAAATGGCGATTTTGATGGATGGGAGTGTGCTCTGAACGGGTCGAAATCATTCCAAACGTGTGGTGTGATGCAAATTTTGTTGAAGCTCACATGCGATGATATTGTCACTTTTCGTGGCAGGCGCAGGACTTCGTGCGGGCTTTGAAGCGTGGAAGTGCAATTCTCGTGGCAGGCGCAGGGAATCGTGAGGTTGCGAGGTGTGAGGGAGGTGACATTTCGTGGCAGGCGCAGTACTTTGTGCGCGTTAGACGTGTGGATGGGGAAAGATTCGTGGCAGGCGCAGGGAATCGTGAGGTTGTGAGTTGTGGTAGAGGTGAATGTCGCTGTCCCATTGGGATTGGCATGTGAGCGGATGTTGTTTGGAGGGGCTGGAATCGCGAAACTGCTTGGCAGGGCTGCTGCGTGATGTGTGTGCTCCGATGGGTGTTTCCGCTTGACTTTTGGAGGAAGTCTCGTACGAAACGCTCGTTTTGCAGACTTTGACGTGTGAGTTTTTGAGGAAGTCTCGTACGAAACGCTCGTTTTGGAGACTTGACGCGCAACCCTCTGCGGAGATCGTGCGTGTCGAGTGCACCAAATGCAGGCGAGAGTGCGATTTGTCCCATGCGCGCGCAACCCTCTG
>CAXAMN010019336.1:0-33574 GCA_963970005.1 Durusdinium trenchii | reverse complement strand
AGACATGCAGACATGCAGACATGCAGACAGAGACAGAGACAGAGACAGAGACATACATACCGACAGACAGAAAGACAGACAGACATACATAATATAGCCAATCCAAAGATATGACCAAGTTTTCCATTGTTTTCATATGGTATTTGGTATGGAACGTTTTTGATGTTATCTATGAAGACCACTACCCACAACCACTTGCTTCAGGCAATTGATTAAGCAAAATAATCAGGTCATGTGTTCCTGATTGTTATGGGCACTTTTTTCGTGAGTGCCAAGTTAACAGCGGAACATGGACGTAGATCAATGCACACAGCAGAGTGCATGATTAAATTCATTGGTCCATGTGGGAAGAATATATATATATACGTAGTATTGTACCAGTATTGCACAACAAATTTTCTTGAAGGCTTCATTTTTGAGCCTGCTGCTCCAACCTCCACGGGCTGAATTCAGTGCGAGGAACTCCCACCTTCAGTTGCACGAAGGAGCTGTTGCGGTGTTTGACCTTCGCGTCGTCTGACAGTGAAAAAGGAGGTGATCTCTATGTAAAAAGGATCATGATTACGTCAAAGGAACCCCCAGGCAATCCGAATAGCAAAGGGCTGGTTCCATCCATTTCCATTGCATATTTCGTAGCTTCCACCCAGCTAAATCATGGGTGGGATTTGTATCAACCGCTACTACTGGACAGGGGGTATGCGGTATGCAATTTCTGAAGTCTCAAAGTGTGTGACATTGATTCTCCGTATTTTGGGTGTTTAGATACGTTTGGCTTCTCTGATGTTTCTTTGTGAGGCATACATCGGCCATCGGCAAGTTGTTTGCATTGTTTCGCCGTTACGGCAGGAAACAGTGAACAGGCAGCCGGAGTGCAGCTGGGATTGGGAAGTATAGCTGTCTTGCACCGGTGATAGTACAGCTGTTCAAATCGTCCAATGTCCATGGCAGTGCCATATGGATGTCAGGAGTTCTAAAATACCTCTAATATATATATATATACACACATATATATATATATACATACATATACACCTTCCAGCTGATTTCAATTCACAAGATGTCGGTCATGTTGAAAAGAATTCGTATGGTTGGTTCCTCCTCGAGGCATTTACGTTCAGCCAATGCCAGCCAATGGCCATTCTTGGGCGGGTGTATTTGCTGGATTGTACTTTCCGGACAAGCGCGCGGCTGAGTTCGCGATAAATCAAATCATTTTTGGGGGACAATGTGTTGAGATCCTCAGGTGTTCCAAGCTTCTGATGTTGGTAATGAATCTGTTTGGGGCGCCTGAACGATGTGTGCCAAGACCCCAGTCACCTGTTTGTTGACATGATAATATATATAGCGAGAGTATTAAAGAAACAGAGCGCCCTCAGACCCACGGTTGATAGTCCAACTTCTATTGGCGAGGACTCATCCCATGGTATCCTGTTGTGTGATAAAGGTGAGTGTTCAAAAGCACAGGTTTGTCATTCCAAGATGCCCCATGTTTGGGGCGACACGGGATGCTGGGATGCGAAAACCGAAGCATTCAAAGATCAAGACACTCCATGGAATCATGGGATAGAAGAGGTAACTATAAGTGGAGTCATTTTCATGGGGCAAATGTAAGTGGCTATTCTAGTCCCATCGATGGTCTGGGAAAGGTTCAGACTGGTGACCCGTCGTGGCTCGTCCATTCACGAAAAAACACACGTCCAGGGAGTGACTGGGCGGCACGTTTCAACGCAAAGCATCGGTTTCGCGCGTGGGGATGGGGGTATCGGAAGACCCATGGGTGGCTCCAGACAGTCCTTTCTTCAGACTATCAGGCTGGGTGCGTAGACTATCGGGCTGGGATGAGTAGATGTGGCAGACAACAGCTGCCAACCGTGCCAACCCTCCTAGACCAGAGCCAAATGATGACACTCGGATACTGAGTTACTGAACAATCCTTCTAAAAGTCTCACCCATTATCACCTATGAGTCAGGTAATGAGTCAATGTAGATACTATAGTGGAACTCCTTCCAAAGATTCAGCTGGAAATAGATTGGGGTAAACCTTCCCCAAGATGCCCCAAGCCTTTTGGATGGCCTTTGAATGCTGTTTGGGACGTTTCAGTTTAGAGAACTATAAGGTCCCATTAGTGACATTCGGATCGCTCGAATCCAGTGGCACCCATTGTCGAGCGTGAGCATCGAAATGGGTTAATGTGATGGGTGTTGGTCGGAGTGACGGAGGCGCATCAAGAATCAGGTGCAAGCCGCCATGAATCAGGTGCAACCTACAGGAACGCATGCCATGCCCGGCTGCGAGAGAATCTTACAGACAGAGTCGGCCGACCGCGGTGTTTGGAACTGGAGCATTCTTCAACTATGAGGGATTGTGTCAGAATCAGGTTTGATTTGTTTGTTTAGGTGCAACAAGAGGCTGCGATCATACAGTGGATTTGTCAAGCCAAAGGAGGTTTGTCCAACCAATGGTCATATCCTTTCTCAGGGGTCATGAGCTGGATGAAATGTGTGCAGAACATTACAAAACTGTTAGTGTTCAAGTTGCAAACCTCATGCTGGACGCCGGCTTTACAAATCGTTGGCTGGGAATTGCAGCATCTCTGCGCGTATTGGGCATACAGGGCCCTTTGTCACGCGGTGGTTTTCAAAAGCTTCGACAGGAAGAAGCTTCTTTTGCATCAAGTCAGGAACGAAGAGCAAACTTGCATATAATATTTATGTATGTGTTTTCACACACAATTTCATGTGGGTTGCTCCTCCAAGCGGCTTGGAAGAAAAAACGATCCAACGCCCGGTCCTAAACTTGCTTATTTAGTTCGATACTTTGTTGCTGATTTGGTCAGAACTTTGACCTTAGGCGGTTGTAGGACAGTCTTCGGACATTGACTCTAGAGAGTCGATCTGGGTGGGCATTTGTCATATCTGGCTGACGGCTTTGACAATCAGCTTGCTTTGGCCTTTTCAGCACTTTTCAATGTCCATGCGTTGCTTATCCACCAACTTGCTTGGTGGTTAGCCATGCCCACGCGTCAGAAGGGAGAATTTGGGGAAACAACAGCATGCCAGCCTGAAGTGATTTCAACCATGTCAATGACCGCGCCAGAAGTCCAGCCTGAAGTCAAAAGCTTAGTGTGACTGTTTGTGCCAGAAATCTGGAAGACACTCTGATCGCTCCCCCTGGGAGAGAGGAAGAGAAGCTGGGTGGAGTGCGCCCAGTTCTGGGCCAACATGGTGTCAAACTGTAACTCATTACGCCAACAGATCAGCGGGTTTGTCTGATGGGAGCGGTCAGGTCCGATGGGGGCGTTTGGAAATCCGAGTCCTTCCAGGTGAGTTCCTGCCGATCTGGGCAGAAGAGCCAGCTTCGCACATCCGAAATTTGCCTGGCTGTGCCATCATGTGCCATCTCTTTTTGGGCACCAGCGCCATGCGAAAACCGATCTTCGGAAGAGGAAAAGAGGGGATGGGGAGTTGGAAGGGTTGTATAGGTGGGTGAGGTGTGATTTGCATTTAGCTGGTCTCCCCATGTTGTTTAACAGATGTGCAGATGTAATGTAGGTGTGATGTGTTTTTGTGAATCCAAAATGGTTCATATGCTACTTGGAGGAAACAAAGGCCTCGTCCACGTTTTGAGCATTCCAGCAGAGGCTTCAGTGACCTTAATATACCACTTCACACCGCCAGGTCTGGCCGAGCCACTTTCACCTTTCACACGACTCTCTTCCCAAGGGCTTCCGCCTCCGGGGTTGACGTCCAAAAATAGAACCGACCCCCAAAGGAATCATCAAACGTAACCAACAGTCTTTCGCTCCTCCGCAGCGAGTTTTTCCTCGGCACGAACCAGCTCTCGCAGCGAGTTTTTGGTCAAGAAGATGGAGTCGAAGCTGCTCCTTGGCAGATCGCACGGGTGGCATGTGTGTGTGTGGAACCAGGGGGAACGGGGAAGCTTGGGCGGCAGACGTCGCTTGATGAACATGCTCGGCATGGCGAGATTGCTTGGCTTGGTGTTCGGCTCATGCAGGTTCATGTAGCCCTGGCGGATCCTTATGGTGATTTGCCAGCGGGTTCGTGCAGCCTGGAGACAGGCCCCTGCCTGCTGTGGTTTTGACATGGAGAACTGGAGGACTCGTGCAAAGGAACAACATTATATATCATTATCTATATTTATTGTTGCTTACTTTTGCACCCAGCTCAACAGAAATAGTCGAACAAAGAATTGTCTCACAATATGGCGCCATTGAACCCAAATTCCTGGAAGCCTGCACCTTGCGGGGCTGTAGACCAGCAGTCACGATGCATATTGCCCAAGCCAGCCTTGGCTAAGGCACTTGGGCCCTGAATGCACACTCGAGGTATGTCCTCATGTGTCTTGGCACCGGGCAGTCTCAAGAGGAATCACAGGATGGACTTCAGGTGGTGGAACTTTAGAGCTTCCACTCTGAGTTACCTACGGTCAAGTTTACATGTGCTTTTCAGGACTTGCGTTTGCTCCACCCAAAGGTGCTTTCCCCAGACACAATGGTTTGAAGTTCAAGCATTGTTGAGTTTGAATTCAGGAAGGCTCTATTTTTCGAGAAGGCGGCCGACCCAGGGGGCAGGTGTAAGTTCCATTGAAGGAATAAACCTTCAGAGTTTGTGTATCATGATCTGAGACATACTGTGTTAATGGGTACCTCTCACTTAACTTGTTTGCAAGGTACCTACGGCAGACTTCCGTCTCCAAAGGGGAGATCTCTAAAACACGGATTCTGTTGCGCAAGTTTGCAAGGGGCAAGGAAAAAGGCTGACCTGGGTGACCCATGGTGTGCAGACCAGCTTGCCCGGAAAGAGAGTATAGGGCATAGTTGTATTCTAAGTCTTCGGGTGTTTGAAGGCTTGTTTCGAACCGAAGTGCCACTCTGGGGCCGAAGATAGGATGGAAACCTACTAGCCAAGGTGCGGCAAGATGCTTTCAGGAAGGGACAGTGTTTGGTTGATGATTGTGATGTGTTCGGAGAAAGCCTCTGGCCAAGCTCAAATTCTCGAAAACAAGAGGGTCAGAGGTCAGAGACTCTCTTGTAATGTAAACTCTTGAAGGAAGACTCTCTTGTAGCCTAATGATGATCTCTTGTAGACTCTTGATCAATCAAGCCCAAAAGGAAGAGCTTTCACACTCGGCTGCGGGGATTCATCAAGAGTCCGATCCGGCCGAACTGTCCGATGCTTTAGGTGGATTATATGCCACCGACCCCGGCCACCTGTCTCCCAGAAGGTGCGACCAGAGCGTTTTGGGGGTTGAACATGATGTGCGGGGGCGAGATGGCCCGTGTGGGTATGGAACAAGAGGTCGACCAGTCACGTGAGGAGGGTACCTGTTGTAGCTAGATTTAGAGTCAACCCACCCTTCCGTGACCTTTGTTGCTGCAGGGCATCACCCAGTGCGTGACCAGTCCAATGACAAACGCGACAACAAACAACAAATATTGACACTGACTCACCACACAATGGCAGACACGTATATAAACGTACAGTAATATATTACTCGACAACGCACCAGGACAGACATAACAGCGGGCAACAAACAATGGCATACATCGGCACGCAGAATGGACACCACATGTAGCCGGTAGCCCCACCGTGACCGCCACCAGTGACCCGACTCACCCGACCGGCAGCCAGTCACCGCGCATCCTGGTCGAAAGTGTTACCTGGTTGGGTGATGTTTTTGGTTGGAAGTAGAAAGATCGGGCTCGGCTCGGGTGTCTCCTGCTTGTCTCTCCGCAAAATGGCCACGAAAGAATGGCATTGCCACATTGCCAGCGGAGATGAAAGACACTCAAAACCACCCGAGATGGCGAATAGAAATCCTTGAAAACCAGTCGTGCCGCGTGCCCACCAGGGTTTTAAGAGCTTGGCCCGACGGTTTCCGTGGTTTTTGATATGTTTGTTCCCACCAGGTCACGTGCTCGGTCGCTCTTGGTTGCGTCTCGCGCGTGCGTGGCACTGGGTGAGGCATTTGTTTGCCGTTTGATGGGCGACCATTAAACGCCTTCGGGAAAAAAACATGAACAAGCCTGCATGCGTACACCAAGATCTACTGTATACAGTAATTTGGCAGATACGCGCACATGCACATACAATATCATACAATGATACTGATACTCATTAATAGTTAGTGCAGGTCCCAGGTTTTGGTTTTAAAGGCAACATGGTCAAATATATTGCATACCTGAGTGACTGAGTGCCCCCTCCTGAGCTAGGGAAGAAGCAGACCAAAACATGTGTGGATGATTCTCTAGTGGTTAAAGTGTTTCTCCTGCAGCGGCGGCTGTTCGGTGTGACATGTTTTTGCCATTGATGTGTTTCAAGGTGTGATTGTTGTTGCTCCAATCAGGATCCTGGAGTCAGAACCCTTTTCTTTATCCTTTGATACGTCGTGTTTTTCAGACATGCTTTGAGTTTGACGGTTCAGAACTCCAGTTGTTTCAAGACGCACGTGCGAACTCGCTTTGCTTCCGATGGACCGCGACGTTGGACACCGTGACGCCCGCCGCCAGGCGAAACGGGCTCCGAAGAGGAGGCTGAGAAGGGCGAGAAGGCGGTCGGGTCGGTGAGGCCGTCGGTTCGAGGCCGGTCGGTTCGGCACCACATGAGTCGCCCTCCCAAAAGGCAGACGTTCTTCCTACCCAAAGTGTGGAGAACCTGGAAAACCCCTATTTTGGGGGTTGGATTGATGGGGAATTGGGGATCGGGTTTCTCCCCGGCCCACTTCATACGAACAGTTGGAAAAAAAGGGAAAACTATCATTCTTTTCCAGGGAAACGGCTCGGGAGTCAGATATGACCACGTGTGTCAACGTGGAGTGGACACGTGGACTGTTGTGTTCGAGAGGGTGCCTCAAGATTTGGGAAGCAATCCCACTTAGTTTGGGGACAACCGAATTCTTGGCAGCTCCATACATTGATGGGTAAGATCTAGCAGTGCCATCAATATGAGTGTATATTGCAATAGCAATGGGCTGCTAAATCAACTTTATTCCTCGCAACATGTATGGGGTTTTCTGCCTTATG
Source organism: Durusdinium trenchii (assembly GCA_963970005.1). NCBI lineage: Eukaryota > Dinophyceae > Suessiales > Symbiodiniaceae > Durusdinium > Durusdinium trenchii. The sequence goes on along the minus strand of CAXAMN010019336.1, from coordinate 26,531 downwards.
CGCTTGGTTGCGGGAGACGACCAGATCCGTGGGCGATTCCTCCATGCTCGGTTGCATGGTGCGAACGCCCGGTCCGTGGAGACTCCAGACTTGGTGACGGTGGTACGGAGAATGGAAGAGAACGGGCCAGTCCTCGCAGCCTCGCACTGAGAGTATGTTCCAGTGTCATGCGGAAAAGGAATGTCGGTACCATTGGCTTCTTGGGGTGCTGGTGTTGCGCAAAATGAACCGGGGGGGCGCAAATGCCGGTATGCTTAAAAGATCTTAAAAGCATGAGCCGCTCAAGCTTTGGCCTGGTAGTTGAGCATGTTCCTTTGAGGTATTAGACTTTTGATTAATAAACCCCCTAATATGAAGATGATTTTCCACTTCAAATGGTGGGGTTATTAATCAAGAGTCTACATTAGTGTGATTTGTCTCGTTCTTTGCCAACATTCAAAGACCCGCACAGAAGAGAGGAGAGGTTTAGCTGCTGCACTTCTCCAGGCCAGCAGCTCAAGCTCCATGCCGGGGTCAATGCATAGCTGCTCGGACGGCTCGGCTGCTTCGTGACGGCTCTTCTTGTCCACGATCACATCAGCCCCAATTGAAGTGACTGGTTTTTGGAGGATGGTGGAACCCAGGGATCTATTATGTAACATAGTTTTGAGGAGGGATGATGGGCATGTGCGGGTTTTGACATGTGCTCAAGCAGAGTTTCTTGCAGGCAGGACGAGGAACAAAACATCGCTGGAGGGCCCAACAACTGGAAGAAAGACACCATAGCCCGTTAATCAGGAGCAGTCTTCTAGTTACTGCCACAGTTACATAGTCGTTCTCGCTTCATAAGGTATATATACAGTATATATTATTGGGAGTAGCTTTGGTCTACGCTCATTGGAACACATCGCAAATTTGACCATGTTCCTGCTTGAGGAAGTTTGGAATCCGGGATGACTTAAGCAGAGAATTTTATATGTTATATGGCACGCCTGAGCATAAACAGCTATACTATTTACAGTGTTTTGAGGTGTTTTCTATGATCTTGAAGGAGGGGTGCCCAAGAGATCCAAGACTTGGATTTGTTGAAAGCCAAGTGTGCTTAATTGTATATATATATATATGCATAACAATGTAGATGCATTCCTTGATTGCTATGATTTTTGGTGTCACGTACTTGTACCGTCACCGCCGTAGACCGAAGTTCCGTCCGTGCGAAGGATTTTGCGGTATGATGTGATGTGATGTTGTGTTGTCATCGATTGGGGAGGTGTTGGGGAGAACATGGCAGGTGAAGTAGGTGTTGTCATCGATTTCTATTGGGGTCACAGGAGATGGATTTCATTGGTTTGGACAGTTGGATTAAATTGGATGTATCAATGGCTGTGCCGACAGAAAAGGTGAACCTTGATTTTCCCGGGGTAAGACTGAGGGAGCCAGTAGAAATGCACAAACTTGCAGCCTGTGGGCTGGTGGTTTTCTAGCTCACCTGTTGGTCCCTGCGCGACTCGAACACACGCTTGAGGCTTCCCTTCTCCCCAACTGAGGAATGCAATGCGGAAATTGTGTGGGGAGGCTCAGGAATCACGGCTCAGGTACTGTAATTAAATACATATACAAGTTGCATCATGCTTGGAACCGGGTCTCCAAATAATGTGCCAACAAAAACGTTGCGAGGGACAAATTTGTTTGACTCCTTTCTTCGGACCGGTTTTCCAAATCTATTGAGACACCAAATGATAGATCTGGCATTGACCAAATTGGCTGTGTTGCTAGTTAGGCCTGGCATGGGCTTAGTCATCCCAAAATCCCAAAGCGAACCGACTGATTCGCTCGCAGGAATGTTCTGACGGTTTGAGCAGCTCTTGCGGAGATTTGGTGTTTGCATGTAAGGCAAGTTTACAACTATTTACCCATAGGGAGTGATTTCAGGGGTCAATGTAGGCATGCGGCATAAAGGACATACATGGAGCAGACTTGGGGCAGACTTGACTCATCCAACAATACAGCCGTGGAGTGTTTGGGGGGGCACGTGAAGCACGGCTCAGCTGACGGAAGCTCGATTGGGACGGCTTCGCTCTGCAGACCTGAAGATAGATCCACCCATAGCTTGGGTCTGTCTATTCTGACCTGTAGAGCCGTCAGTAAACAAGCAAATCACTAATTGTTGAACAAGGCCTGGTACCTAATTAACCATCATCATCCACTGTTATACAGATAATAGGATAGACCCAACCCATAGACAAGTTGAATCCGTTCCGAGCTCAACCGCGGAGCAGATTCAAAAGGCCTATTTGAGGCGGAGCAGCCCTCAGAGTGATTCCAGCAGCAAGAGGGCCTGGTATAGTTTCTTGTTACTAGTAGCGATGCCCTTTGTTCCTAGTAGCTTCTTGCCCCCAGTAGTAAGGCCAGGAGCTACGTTCGTAGCGTCCTTGCTACTAGGTCACCGTGCCGAACCCTTTTTCGCGGTGCAGGCGTTGGTTTGGCAAGGCTTTGGACAGACTTGTCCCCGGTGCCACCTGTGCCCGGGGATGGAGATGAAACAGAAGAAGGACCCGCGGATGACCGCGCCACACGTGGCGCACAGTGGTTTTCGTGGTTCAGAAGATGGGAATTTCAGGTGCATCGTATTTTTCATGTGAACACCGGATTCATTATACAAAGGTCAACAAGATCCAGAAGGTCTGAGGTACCATGGTCTGTGGAACAGCGCTTCAGCCGGACTCGAGCGATGAAACCTCGGTCGCGACTCCTCGTCCGGCGACTTCGGTGGCGAGTCGGGAGGTGGCTGAATGGGATGAGCAGCGAGTGGTTGCTACCATTTGCTACCACTTTCTTTGCAGGTCTAGGTGTGGTTTCCGAGTCTAGGTGTGGTTTCTTACATGTTCAACCGGTGACCCCACTCATCTCAATTCCAAGCCGGCTCCCGGGACCACCATTGGTTTTCAATCCGGCTTTCCAAGCCTTGCTGGCTTACCCTTTCGGTCCGTTCGCCCGATGACAGTGCGAAGATCTCACCAGGATCCGGTGGACCATTTGCACTTCGAGCCTCGAGGGGCCGTGGCCGGGACTCTGTTTTCGACGGTCGAGGGCCTTGAGGGTCCGGTCTTCCGTGCGAGAAAACGAGGTGTGTGGTCATGAGGGAGGGAACCAACACCCTCCCGTGACATGAGGGAGGAACCACATGAACCAACCCATGACATGGGTTGGTCATTAGAGACGGAACCAACATGAACCAACCCAGGCTGCGCCTGGTCGTGTGGTGACGACAACTCGACTCGACAAGCCTCTAGGCCTCCTTTGTTTGGCTTCCATGATTTATTATGCAATTTCTATGGCAGGGTCTGTAAGACTGGACCCCATGTATTGACATCTCAGATGTCCATTTGTTTCTTTTGGCGGGGAAGGTCTGACAAGCAGCGGCATGCTGGATTCATTCAGATTCATCCTTTCTTTATCCAGACTATCTATTATGATGGTTTGATTCTTCCTGACTTGAACCTGAGGCCGAGTCGAAAGGTTTCAGTTTCAATCCATATCTGGTACCCCTGAAGAGTGATAATTATCACTCCATTTTGTAATTATCAATCTTTTGGATAGTGGTGAGACAAAAAGCACTCCAGATTGGAAAAAATCAGTCCAACCGCAATTGCGTTCAGATTGCGTTTGCAGTGCGTTCACTTTGCGTTCAATTAATGTTCGCTTTGCGTTCAAGATACGTTGCGGAGCAACAAAAACCATTCTGGAACAACTATTCTCACTCCGGAGTGCTTTTTGTCACACCACTGTCCAAAAGACTGATAATTACAAAACGGAGTGATAATTATCACTCTTCAGGGGTACCAGGTATATACAACCGTGATCAACCATGCCATGCAGCATAATTGGTTGCAGCGTTTCTTTCTCTCAACCCTACTCAATTGACCCGTGTCACGTGTCCTTTAGCGCTGCGTTGTGTCAACCAACGGTTGGCCCCGATTCTTTGCTTTTCACCCCCGCCCGCCCCGCCGCCGCCGTTTGGACGTTTTCTGGGTGAAGGACTTCACCAAACCATCTGACTGGTACTTAGTAGGGAATGGAATGAGCCCCCAATAGAGATTCTATTGGATCCAGCCACCCTCATTACCTGCGAGTCGCAGCAGTCAGAAAGAAAGGTTCTTCCAAACCGCCAGCCTCTGGTTCAAGTCTTCCATGCGCACACCGTGTCCACTGTGCAGGTGGTCGGCCAGTCCCTTCCGCCCATTCCACCACCCGTGAGGACTGGGGTCTCGACCGGGACGGCACGTGCTCCAATGCATGACCATCACCACCATCACCCTGGACTGAACATGCGTGCAAACGAGGCAGACGACGAGTGGCCCGCAGTAGCAGCGCAGCACAAGGGATCCAAGGAAGGCCCATCCCAGCACGTGACGACCCATTGGCCTGTCGTTGAGGTCATTACGGAATAGATAAAGGAAGGAAGAGAAAGGTTTCAGAGAGAGGACATGTCTGAGGGTCCAAGAAACAAACCAGGCTCCTGGTGCTGTTCAGGTTGTTAGTTTTCTTGAGTTTCTGATGGTTGGTACCTGGCCAGCCGCCCTGCAACCGTGGGGCCATGCCTTTTGGTCAGGTCTCCCGTGGTTTGTTGGTCCTTTGTTCAGGCATGTTCAGGCCATGGATGTTGCTATATATTATTGGATGTTGCTATATTATGCTAGTTATATAAATGTTTTCTTTGGACCTTGAGGCTTCTGCCACGTCAAAATCGATTGAAGAGTGAATCTTCAAAAGAGTTTGGACGTTTTTTGCTCAAGCTCTGATCTGATAAAATAAGACACATCAACTGCACTGTTCACTGTTCTCCCAAATCTTCGCAGTTCACGTCCCCGGCTCACGAACCTACAGTCGACGGATTGAAAAACAAACACGGTCCCCGCGAGTCCCCGCGACCGCGACGGGATCTGCAGGAGTGCTCCGGAATTTCATGAAGCCCAACTTCCACCGGCACCGTCCTGGGAGTCTGAACCGAAATTCCTCCAGGCGCCGTGCCGGGTTTGTGGCGCGCCGCGTATTCGCCGCCGGTATAAGTACTGTTGTTTAAAATATGGACCTCTTCGCATTGACGGCTGAAAAGCTTAAGAACTCATTAAGAACTAAGAAATCCATTTTGCCTGAGAGAGGTGATAGAATTTGATAATCTGATAGAATCCCCAAATCCCCGGTCATATTCCATTGGAATCATTTTGTTTTCCCGGATTGCTCTCGGTTTCTTCGCCGGATGCCGGGAACTCGATTGTTTGGGGCCCGCGGTCCGCAAGGGTCCGGGAGGGCTTCGTGAAGGGCGTTTCCGCGCACCAATGACTTCCACTGAACCAATGGGTTCCCACAGTCCGTGCTCAGGAGCTGCAGCCGTACCTTCGTTTCGAAGGTGTTTGGAATGGGTTTCAAGGGTTTTAGAGTCTATATAAATACCTTCTGAGGATGTACTTGCAGCCCATCCGGGGTGTGTTTGATTATGTATTCCATATGCACCGGTTTGTTCATGTGCGCCAGGCAAACGGCTGCTTGGGATAGAGGTGTATATACATTATTCAATATATATAGATGTGAACACTGGCACCAAGACTTCCCATATACCGGCCCCCAGATTGATAGCCACAACCCTGCTGATCCAGCAAGTGGCGTGTACCTGGTGGGCGCGAAAGGAAGGGGGGCAGTCGGAAACGCGGTGAAGCGACGGGCGCGCGGATCATTCAGAACACGTGGTCAGAGCTGAAGGGTGGCGGGTAGGAGCCTGTTAACACCTTGTCAGGCGGCTCAATTGAATGATGGGTTGAGACATGTTGAAACACCGCACTTGCCAGACTGGCGAGGTGCTGCTACAAATAGCAACAGGGAAGGACATTTGCGGGACAGGTTGGAGAAGGTCGTTACAGTTGATTGCCGCGTCACTGATCAACATTCATCCACATGTATCCACATGAAGCTTAACCATAGCACTAATCACCGTACTACAGATTGCCACATCATGAAAAAACACACTTTGAATCACAAGCCACCACGCCAGACAGTCATCATGTACCCTTCACCACCCATCGCACCAATCACATCCCCATAGCCACCCATAGATGTATAATGCATGCTGTGCTTAAGGCTTTAGATATGAATAGTATTAGTGTTCAGTCAGCTTCCGCTGACTGGCCTACCACCATTTGAGATCACCCCCCTCGCTTTCCTTTTGATCACTCGACCGGATGCCACAGTTGGAGACCTTCGGAGAAGAGGACCACTTGGAGATGGATGAGGAGGAAACCATCCAGGCGAGGCGCAGTTCTCGGCGATCTTCGGAGAATCCGTGGAGCGGGCACTGGAAGAAACAGCGAAGGATTCCTGGAAAAAAAATCAAGAAAATCCTACTACTTGAAGCAGGTTCTGATGAGGCTCCTCCACGAGTCCATTCGGTAGATGTGCAGTGCGCTACCCTTCTCTCCAGAATTGTCCAGCCTGTAGGACAGTGCACGTTTGGATTGACACATGGTCGGTTTTAAGCAATTCTCCAGCAATCGTGGAAGTGAAGACTGGCACTGGCACCCACCTTGCAAAACTCGAATTTCTATATATAAATATAGTTCGTTAGGATCAACATGATCAAATATCGGCCAGTATGTACGAAGCTGCCCCAACTCACTCATGGATCTTGAATTTGTTTTATTGATGTGTTCTTTTGTTGCAGAGGTGTTTCTTCAGTTTCCATCAGTTTCCTGAAATCGTTTGAAATAGGCACCATTTAACCAATGTGGCGATGATGGGCTCGTTCAAGGAACAGCAGCACAATAGAAACATATTGGACACATGCACATATATGACAATATATTATTATATGATATATCGGAACAACAAGTGACTGAGTGAGCAATGTAAACACATAAAGCAGTGGCGATGAGTTGCATTTTCAATTTCAGAATTCATACTTGTTTTCTTCTTGAACGGAGTTTCTCGACCTCGATGCGTGGCCGGGTCAGCGGGTCGCCTATTAGACTGTGATGTGCCTTCTCCTTCTGTGCTTTTCGACTGTTCCCTTTATGTTGTGTTTTTATTTTTTTTCAGCAGTTTCCTTGTTATCGAGTGAAAGCTTAAGTAATATTGGTTGATGACGGAAACACCTTCTTAACTTTTACCGCTTTTTCTTGGACGGATTCCAGGAATACTGTGCGCACACTTATAGGAGCTTCCTGTCGGGGTGTCCAATGTAGCTACCATATATGCATCCTACGCTACTTGGAGATCTCCAGCCAGGACACCTAAATTGGATCGTCTAAGTCTATATAGGCAACGTGGTACAGTTCCCTCCGTGTGTTCTCCTTTTTTCTGTAAGTTAATGGTGTTCCTTCAACGGTCGGATCCTGTCTTCAACGTGGACCGCTTTCGCCAAAGTGAGGACACCAAAAGCCGCATGGCGGGGCCCTTGCCAACACTGGTTGAACAGACGCAGGTGCCGTCCTTGGGCAAAAAGCTTCGAAGGTGCTATGAACAGGAAACAGGAGTTCGGCTCAAGATTGCAATGGGGCATGTGTTTTTTGATGCGCAGCTACCAGCCCAATAAACAAATGTGCTTTGATGATGCTTGCTTTCTCAAGACCAGACCTAAGGGTAAAGTGAAGAGGAGTCAGGAGCAGCGATATTTTCAGACATCAACCTATAGCTGTTGTAGACTATTCTTATTCAGTTACTACTTATAACTATCACTTTTCGATGTACTCTACCATCCCCCCTCTTCCACGTCTTTCAGCCCCCTCACTGGCCCTCACTGGTGAAGTTCACACCAGCCTTCGTACGTATAGCCTCTGCGTGTCACACCGATCTCTCGCTCCTGACGGCCCACGGACCGGGACGGCCCACGGACCGGGACGGCCCACGGACCGACCGGGTTCGACCAGGTACCACTCGCGTCCTTGGGTTCGATCTTGCACGGTACCGGCACCTGCAAGCCCTGTGCTTGGTTTTGGAAGCCACAGGCCGAGCGCCGCGCGGCCGGCCGCGCGGAGCCGGGGCACTTCGCGATGGGCGACGGTGAAGGGGGAAGAAGAGGAGAGGAGGACGATTGACAATGGCACCAGGAAAGGTGGAGTTGCGAGCCCTGGAATTGGGATTTGGGGGCATATTGGCGGGGTGCACCGAAGTTTGTGTCGGGTGTTGGCTGTCTACGAATGTCTCCGGACAGACTGGGGAGTCGGAATTCCGCGGCCTGCCAGGGCTGCCGGAACGGCGCGGAGTGCAACCATTGCCACCTGTGCCCGGCCGGCGAATCCAAGAACCGCCGGCAAGCGAAGATGGCGGCGTGGAGGGCGGAGGCGAGGCACGAGGCGTGAAGAAACGCAGTCTGAGAGAGTTGTTTCTTGTTTTTTTTCTGAAGGCATCGTGGTCGTTTTTTCTGGATAGTTCGAGTGCCAAGGGCTTGGGACATTTGCATGATTATTCTTATAATTTTCAAATATTTTCAGTACACATATATATATATATATATAAGTCCCTGAGTCCTTTGCTTTCAAGTTCATGGGGGCTGGGCAGCGGTTGGTCTATTGTTTTATTTTGGTGGGGCAAGGCTACCGGGTAAGGTGTTGAAAGAGGGTCGCACATCACGACTCCAGTCCTTATTTACATGCAGTACTGTAGCAAGTACAGGCCATTAATGAGTCAAGGCCTTTTCCGAATCCCAGAAAAATAAAACACATTTGTGCCTTACTTCCAGTATCCCCACCCTGAGAGGTGATTTGGAAGAAGGGAGGGCACATGTATTGACATAGTCCTGACAAACGCCGCCTGACTTGTGCGTGGACACAACGTTCTCGATGTTCTGACTTTTTTTTGCTGCATGGTATATATGGAGACCGGTGCTTTGACACATCATTTAGCATGAAGGCTAAGAAATGTTCTGGAACGTGTTCTGGCGTCCTTTCTGGCGTGTGTGCTGACATTTGTTTGACTGTCAATTCTGACATGTGCTTTGTGTACTCCTGGCATGCGCTCTTGCATCGAATCAAATCTAACATGTGTTGCGACCTGGTTCGACATGTGTTCTGATATGTGTTCTGACATTGGTTCTGCCATGCATTCTGTCCATGAATTTTGCCATTTGTTCCGGCACATGTTTCTCAGATATGTCCCGGCATGTTTCAGTTATGTGGTTTGGTGTGTTTTTTGGCATGCAGTCCGACTTTTGTTTGACACGTGTTCCGACGCTTGTTATGATACATGTTTGGCATGTGTTCTGACATTATGCTACCATTTGTCTCACAAGTGTTCTGACACTTGCTCTTTGCTCCGGCATGTGCTCTGACACTTGTTCTGACATTTGTGCTAGCATCACCTATGGCACGTTCGGACATGTGTTCCAAATCATCCTTACACTTGCCCTTGTCTATGTTTGAGTGATCACTGACGGTGACATATGTGTCCTAACTTTGTGGCATTCTATTTGGCAAACCTTCTATCTCACATTCCTGTTTGACACTTTAACTGGCCAGCATTGGATCCGGCACGTTATTTGGCAGTGTATCTCACATTTGGTTTGCAGCAGGTATATTTTTTAGCATGAGCTCGAGTTCCCTCTAGTATTCAAGTCCATGTGTGCCCAAACCGTGTTGGGGTCCATGTGACCATGTGTGCCCAGACAAAGCTCTTGGTATGACATCCGGGTCTGTTGTGGTGCCCGCATGAATGATGAGCTGGAGGAGTAGGAGTACGTCGGCTAAAGGAGGAGGAGCATAGGAGGCAGGAAGGAGTTGCACCTGGCACCGTTCTTGAGAGGATCACCATCGATCACCATTCACTCCATCTGCTCCTCGTCGCCGGAGCTATTCTGCTGCACCAGGAACCTCAGGTCTCTTGGCGCCCTCCACCGGGCTTGGAGCAGGACGAGCCAGAACCTGTGGTACCAGTGGTCTTGGGCTCGGTGGGCTCAGCGAAGCACAGCACTGGAGACGCTCAGCGGATGGATAAAAACAACGTTTTTCCAGATATGGGGGATGGCTCGAAGGCCCTCACATCTTGGAGGTAGGTCATGGACCTTGGTCTTGCTTGGTCTTGTGTCGAGCCACTGTGCCGCCGCAACTATTTATGCCGACGTTTGAAGTGTGTGGATATTTTGGACCACAGGACCACGGGTGCTTTTGACAGAACACTTGACTGAGATTGTGATTGGGGCCTTCTACAATCAAGAAAAGTATAGACATCACGCAGATTCTGCAGCAGATTCCCAACTCACCCAGGTCCTGTGTGGGTGTGGGGATCCACACCTAAATTAATTGATGTATTAAAATGTCAAACGCGATGACACGTCGATGACGACGTGATCAACAAACTGACAAACTGGGTTCTGATTCGAGACTTGCTGGCGAAGGTGCCGACTTGTGGTTGGGGGCAGAGATGAAACTCCGTGTGATTTGAAGAAACTGACCGGCGATACTCCCCCATTCGATGCATTCATCATCGAATCCTTTTTCGGGATCGTCGCCAGGCTGCCGTGGGCAGTCGAATGCCCCACCGTCGTTTTTGCCCAGGAATGCACTTTGTGTCCGGAAGCATTCACCCCTGAGGGTTGCCCAAAAGGCCCGCGATGCGAGAAGTGTGCCTTGGACACGGCAGGATGTTGGAGTGGCCTGTCCCTGTCTCGCCCCTGTCTAGTCAACGAAGAAGACAGTCAGCCCTTTGGTGTCTTATGTTTTCAGGAACAGCTCCCTCCCCAAGGAGTTTCCGTCTGAGATATATTATTTGTTTCATTGATGCGGTTTCCCTGAGGGCTTTGCGATGTCCGGTGTTTAGGGCTTCTTTTGGAGGTCTCAGCAATTCGATGAATCATGGGCCCCGTGCAAATATGGTCTTGTCATGCGGTATACTCTTGTTTTGCGTCTGTTTTCTGGGTAAGGCTTAGGAGCCCGGCAGTGCTTGGTTCTCAACCGCTCCAGTAGCGAGATCCACATCACATGCTATAGATTTCACACATTCACCGTACTTGCATGCATCAACTAGCACAAACCATTTCCCTGTCAGCTTTCATTATTTCCACGATACACCACTACAACTCCACAGCCCTTCCTTCACCCGAACTGTCACCAAAAAAACCTTTGACCCGTTCCAACACAAGAGCCTCCATCCCACCTCCCAGCAAGTCAGTCCTTCCCTTCTTTGCGAGCGAGCTCAGGCCACCTTTGTGCTGCTGAGTTCCGCGCCGTCTACGACGAGCAGAAGAACACGCCCGCTCCGAGCCGCGCCTGCATCCTGTGTGGCAAGAACCAGTCGCTCGGTCTACTTTGCCGCAAGGATTGGGGCCTTGTTAGATCTAAAATGATCTAAGTAATCTAAATCTACATAGTGACCCCCAAATAGATAAAAAAGGAACATCACAGACAATCCCGACTCTAAACATGTATTTGGGGAAAATCTATAGGTGGGTGCCTCCCAGACATTCACATGGAGGACATAAGGCTATGAGGACTGCTATGAGGCCTGGAGGGGCATACGTTTCTGGCATCCTGCATGCATTGTAGGCCGGGAGAAGCTGCTAAGGTCCTCAGGCCTCGGGGATCTGCAGCTGAGCCATCTAGAATCATCACGTTCACGATTGGACTCGTTCTGACACTGGACCATTTGGAGTGCCAGACCCTGGTGAACCCCCAATGCCTTTGGGCGGATGATGAGCGGAACCGACGAGGTGCTCCTGCCCCCCGCATCCACATGGGCGTGGCGGCGGAGCGCTTGAACCTGGACGACACGGTCCGGACGGCCTCAACGAGCCGGTCGGAACGAGAGGTCGGTCGGAACGAGGGTGCCATCCATGTAGTAAGTGCATAATTATGCGTGTTGTTCGTCATATATGAGTACAAAGTATACCAAACATGATTGGCATCCTTGGGTATAAATAGGGATTTGCAGCCCAGCCGCTCCAGCTACTGTACCGACTGTACCATGAGATGGCGCAAAACGGGTGAACCTGCGAAACCAGCGACAAAGAGGACAAAGAGACCAAAAATCCCAGACACTCCATGTCTGGAATAATGCTACACAATTTATAGTATATACACCCCAATGCGTCTAATCTGCCATGCATGGAGTCCTTATATAGATTGTCAACCTCAGCTAACTGTGAAACTTGAGAATCTAAAATTGTGTTTCTGTCTCGCAACCGCGCACAGAACATGAGTCATTATGTCGCAACTCCCAATTCCTCCAGTGCAGTGCAGTGATGTCTTTTTGGGTGCCCTCCCCCCCTTGATGTTTAAAAGAAGAAAAGAAAAAAACACATGGATGGCCGCAGCCATCTGACTCGTTGACCGAAGGTGGCCCGCCCGCGCGTCACGAAAACAACCGAGGTCGTGCCCTTGGAGTTGCCCTCCTTGGGCTCCGTGCGTCATGCCAAAGGCCGAACTTTGAGACACCTGGGGTGGTGTGGCATGGTATTTGGAAGAAAAGGGAGGAGAAAAGGGGTGGAAGATGATTGTGGAGTCAGGGAGGTCTTTTTGCGATGTTTGTTGGACGCTGGCAAGTTGCAGAAGGCACCAGATATTCAAGCTGGATTGTTCAGAGCTGGTGGGCGAACTGAGATGTGTGGTTCACAACTATTTGAATGAAACCAAGGAATGTGCGACCAATCTTCCTATTATTATCCTATATTAGGATATATTAGGTCATTCATGTAATTCTTTTCGGGTGTCTACGCTATTCGTTTTCTTTTGGCATGCCCTTGGAGGCTCAACAGCGGCTAGACGTCTCCTTTCGACACATCAAGCTTTGCGGGCGCACGGGGGACGTCGCGGCAGGAAATTGCAGTCCGTGCGCCTGGGTTTGGAAGCCGCAAGGCTGCTGGAAGCCCCAATGTGCCGAAACATTGAGGGGGAGAGGTAGAGGATCAGATGTTCATGAATCCATATGGATGGTCAACTGACTTTATGCATAAATATACATTATATATACTGTGTTTATATATATATATATTTTTTGGTTTATGTGTGCATATACAGGTTTTTAACAATATTTGGAGATATGATGTGTGAATATTATTGTTTGGTTAGCAAGGTTCCTTCACGTTGAAGATTGTAGATACCTGTATGATATCATGAAGTGAAAGATGCCTTGAGATCCATTAGATATCATAGGTGATATCATAGGCATCCTTTATTTTAACTATGTAGATGCCTTTAGATCCTTTAGAGTGAACTTGTGAACCCCAAGGCATGCGCGCACTTCCAGCACACATGGTGGTGGAGACCTCGCTGAGGCCACAACGGTGCCAGTTGTGGACGCTGCCATCTTTGCCCGCCAGGAGCCGACTGAGAACCGGGGAATCCGAAACACATGCAACATGATAGAAGGATGAGGTGAAGACTCTAAACAAGCATGTGTTGTTTTTTCCTTGTGCGTGCGTGGTGTTTCTTTGTTTGGGGCGTAAGACTGGATGTTCTTTTTAAGCCAAAAAAAACAATGCCTGGCCAGTGTTCTGGACCAATTAGCCGATGCGCGTCCATTTTGGATCACCACCTGTGCAGGTGAGGTGAAGTTGAGGAAGAAAGCCAAGGTGATGCGCTGATTCGCCGTGGAGTCAATACCCCTTTTGATCAAACGGTGCATTCTGCACCTTAAAAGAAATCATTGTAATTAGAACATAATACTTAGCACTTTTTGGTGACAGGCTGACAGACTGCGAAGTGTGGACTTGGAGATAGCACCTACGCGGACCGAACATTGAGACATTCTTCCCTACCATACAAACGAGATCACTGCTAACGAGATTGGCTTATACTAAGGTTTCTACTTGATCCATGCAATGGAATCTCTTGTGTCATCCCGTTCCAGTAGACTTCTCTCATTTGTCAATGGGACATTGTTGTTCTACTTCTGCAAATTCATCCAAGGCAGTTCTTCTACGGTTTGCCCCAAGACAGTTCCATCTACGATGCAATTTGCGAGAATTGGCAAGTTTGCAGGTCAATCCTTTTTAAAATTTTGTTTCACAAATCAGTTTACTCTCGTGCGACACTTGAGAGTTGTTGGAACCCACGTCTTTGAGGTTGGTCAACACCATCTTTGGGATGTTCTTGGCATTTGCATGTTGTTCCAGTTTAAGCCGCCTATCGCCTCTATTATCACCCTACCTCCTTGTAAGTTAGATCTTTAATGATGGTTGCTAGAGGTACAGGCCGTTGACTCAGTCATGGTCCATACCTTCTTGCATGTGCGGGCTTCGCCTTGTGAATCCATAGAGAAGACCTGTGGGGTGCTCCGTGGAAGTAGGTCTGCAACCCGTCTCTGTCTCGGCGCCAGGCTCGCGAAGCCCGCCATGGGTCCCGCAAGGTGGGGCGGAGATCCACCGGGCCGGTGGACCTCCAAAAGGGGTTGAAGGGAGGTGTTGGGCTTGGCGTGCCAAGATGAGAAAGGATGGGCTACATTGAGGACTGCAACCCATTGGCTTGGCTGCGCCAGGACTTTTTTTGTTCCTCTTATTGAGCAGCTGGAGGACTGCCTGCCATCCTGAGGAAAGATCAGGTTCAGCTGTGTTCCTTGCAAAAGTGTGTCTTCCTATCCATCTACATCAGATTTGCAGGAATCCCTTCGAAGCATCACACTTGGACAAGAACACTTGAGAAGAATGCGAGCTGAGTAGATCTTAGGTGAGTAGCTTAGGAGATAGGTTTATATGTCCTGCGTAGGTAGTAGCATAGGAATTTTTGCATCTCCTTAATTCGCTCCTCTTGAGAGGAGGAGGCATGCTTGGATGGAGCTCCCTTGGCCCAGCAAAACTTCCAGTTCAATGTTTCATCAACGGCACGTGCCCAAACATCATGTTTGACAACCACTGCAGAAGGTGAGTAAGTGTATACCCATGGCCAAGATGCTCCATGAAATGGGGTTGTTGCTGATGGTGTATAAAACGTTTTATGGTCCCCCTGAGTGGGGATGATTGACCCTGCATTTCATAGCTGGGTGGTGGTTTCAGATATGTATAGTTACTACTTGACTTGGGGATGATTGACCCCGCTGACTCTCACTAATATTTATTTGTCAAGCGAGTTGAAACCACCAACCAGATAGAGATTTGGAAGGTGCATGAGCGAGTATGATACAACCACATGTGGTAACAAGATTGGTAGTGGGAGGGGGGGTGGTCGTCGTCATCGACGTCGTAGTAGCTTTCGCACTGGTAGTTGTAGAGGCAGTGGTACTGATCACTGATAGTAGTGAACCGAAAAATATGATATGTAAAGTAAAAAGCTATTGGTTGAGAGGGTCAGCCACCCCCCTATTTTATCAGAAGGTCAACTCCTCGATTTTCTGAAGGGTAGGGTGGGGAGAATTGTATTTCAGAAGCAAACTATGAGACATTGACATTTGAGTAGGATTTCTCACATATATACATATTCTACTGCATATACTACGGCACCATTCCTACCACTAGGATGTATCCGATTGTGAGACGTGGGGGGTTTTAAGGCAAAACACCGTGGCATCGTGAATTTGCAAAAAAAGACACTCAGAACAACTGCTTCTCATCTCTCTTCCTGAGTAGCGCTTGCTGTTTCTGTGGTGTTGAATAACAGCTGCAAGTACAGCCGCATGTTTCTTCAGCCAAGCTGCTCTATATCCTCTACTGTGTTGGCCCTGCTATGTTGTCTTTGTAATGACCTTCAGGAACCCCTGTAAATTGACATGGGTATTTGAGTGTTATATAACTCCGATTGTGCAAGCCATCAGCTCCATGCCATACGTTGCCTCGCATGGCACGAGACCATGTTATGAACTACGACGGCTGGTGTTGAGTCCGGCACGCTGACCTGGCACTCCACAAGGGGGGCCGGTCGAGCCGCCGGAGATGGAAATTCGCTGCATCATGATGTCCAGCGCGAGACAGGCGCTGAAATGCGAAGCCAGTCATGGTGAGCTGAACTCTGAATGCACGGTATGGCTTCATCGGCCCCTCGAAGATCTGATCTGAAAGACGATGAGGACCAGTGAAGACAGAAGAACACCCACTATAGATATAGAACCCCAAACATAGATGGAAAGGCAGATTCCCACTCAAATTGTATTGGAAACTGTTTTCATCTATTTGGGGACCCACTATGCACAAGGGGCTGTTGGGAGGTGTGTTTGATACTGGGATGAATAGTGTGAGAATGGTCACACTGAAAGCTGTGCTTGCTTTTGACCAAAGAGGGTACCCGTTCAATGCCCTTCTGGATAACCCTACCGGCCCGTCAAGAGCCCGCCCACGCAAAAATCTCTGGCACCCAGCCGAGCCCTTCCCACTGCCTGGCATTCTTCATTTTGCGGGTGTTCATACCAGGCATTTGACTCCGGATCATATGCCATCGAATCCCATTGACCGCAGAAACTTGCGGCCATCAGATGTGGTTCTTTACCGGACCAAAATGCATTTTCCGCACGGTCAAGGGGAAAGGCAGTCGGTAGGGAACGGCGGCCTTGACACTTTGCCTAGGCCGGTGGAGGGTATTAAGCCCGACCACACGCAGGTCGCTGCACCCCTTGCTAGCACAGGTCTGCAAGGGGAGTGACACAGTCGCGTCCGGCGGGAACAAAGGTGACATCCGAACGCGCCCTTTTGAGCTGTCTAAACGAAAACGACAAAGTAAGTGGACAAAGATGCCATAAGATGCCCAAGACGCCTGGGAACCCTACAGGTCAGGTGGCCTTCCATCGTTACTGAGTGGTAAGGGCTGCCAAATCCTTGATGGTATATAGGAATGTTTCGTGCCTTCCTTCCTCGTGCCAGATGCTCACAGCATGCCTAGCCAGCATGCCCATCCACCGAGCTAAAGCCCATCAGAATGCGAGCTTGTTGTGAACATGGCGACGAGGACAGGCGACGGTTCCAGCAGTAGGTCAGCCACATTTCACTCCGAGGGGCCCAGGCCGGTGACTGCCGGTGACTGCGAACGTGGCGAACGCCCCATGCAGTGACTGCGAACGTGGCTTGAGAGCCAAGCCCCATGCGCTTCCGAGCCCCACATTCGACTGTCATCCAATGTCACCCACTTAAGTGACACATAAAGATTTACAGCAAGCAGGACAGCAGCCCCAAGTCCCCAAGCGTTCTAATCCTTGGTTTCGGATTGGAATGCATGCTTTCTGCAGCCATTTCACCTGACAAACCAGCGGTCCTTGTGCCCAGTCGCGTGTGAAGGCAGCGGGAGTGAGGGAAAGGCTGCGGGAATATCCGGGAGGGTTTGGTCTCCCTCAAAGTCAGCCTGATGTTTCTAACACTCGTTGTCACTTGTCAAGAGACGATCTTAAATCATATAAAGATCCATTTCAGTGTCCTGTTGGGTGGAAACAATGCTAGAAACCCCCTTCGCAAAGTGAAAGCATTTTGCTTCGCCAATTCTCAGGGATGGAAAGGGCCGGTCTCATCTTTGCTGCGAGACGTAGCGAATTTGAGGTTCCCAATGGAAGGTCCGGGTACCTCATTATATGGGCCAGGTCGCTACCCCATACGACCTGTTGAGACCGACACGGTGGGCACGAACTCGCCTGAAGTGCACTCGCGATTCGGCCAGGTGCAGATTGCGATTGGGCCAAAGAGGATCTCCTTCTTTTTGAGACCCAGGAAAAGCTCAGCAGTTCTCCCACATTCAGCAAAGGATTCTAAGGATGGACAAGATCTATGTTGGCAGGGGATTTATATGATTGAGTTTGTAGGAGGAAAATGGTCTTCCAGCGGCCTGCGTTCCAATTCCATGAATGTTTGATTATCCCGGAGTCATTCCTTGAGAGAAATGGGTGGTAGACAAGGGAGGTAGGGTGCAACGGTGATGTGTGCAACTGTGCTGCAGAATCCTGATTGCCTGTGGTGCAATGCTAGTTAGCCACCTAGAAGAATCACCAGCGCGCCTAATAAAGATTGTATATTAGATTTGTTGGTTTTGGCATTATATCCCAGATCAATGTATCCAGATGTTGGCCGGCCTTATTACACGGCTTTTGATTCATTCTGATTCTGGCAGTCCTTGGGGCCTTTGAGAGCGCTCCATCCATCGCACATCTTCGCTAATCAATTCGACCAAGAACGTGAGTGACCCTTGTTTTCGGCGCACCATCCAGGATGTCCAAACGGACCCTGGACCCTCGGTCGGACCCTTTATTCAGCTTCGGAACCGTCACGGTAGGCGCCTTCCGATGCGGCGGCTGCGGTGTGGCCTCCCAGGGGGCGGCCGGGGCGCCGTGTCACAAGGGTGGCCGGGTTCGGCTAGAAAAAGACCTCGACAGCTTGGCTTCGGCAGCAACATCGGTTTTCGCCTGCTGTCTTCTTCTATAGAGTTGGCTCACGTGTGTAATACATCGATGGATGGCCTGCCAGGAGAGAGAGATGGAGAGAGATTTGGGAGGTTCCTTTGACATGAGGGGTTTGTCGAAGTTTGCCGATTGCAATCAGGCCCTAAGAAGAACATACGTGGCGGTGGGTCAAAACCTGACCCTGCATGGTAGGTTGACGGTTGACCGGGTTCTGCGGGCGTTGAACCCGAAGTCCAGCAAGCTGGTCCATTCGGACTCGTGGGTCCGATCGGAATCGAGTGCCGTCGACGAGCTCGACGCACTTTCGCACTGTCGGCCATCCTTGATCATCCTGGGGTTTATATACTGTATATATATATAGAGAGAGAGAGCGAGTAATATATACACTCCTGAAAACTAACATGGACCCTGAGAATGGCACCCTGAAAGACTGTTTTCCTCTACAAACCAGTGGTTTTCAGGTTCCATGTTAGTGTTCAGCGGGGTTTTTTTGTTTGGGCCGACTTGGGAGCCAGGTCACATGTTTGTAAAGTTGCGCCAGCCTTTGAGACGCATGTTCCATGTTTCTCCTGGCACTTCCTCACCCTACCAGCTGTTTCGGCTCACAGCAGACGACGGTCATGCGCGGGCAGTCATGCTGCTGCTGCGCCTGGCATCGTTGGGACCAAGGCTGGTCACCTCGCTGCTCGCGGATGGGCTCAATCTGGTCGCAAGGCCCTTGGCGCTGGCGCGCCACGACGGTGAAAGAAGGGGGTCACTGGTGAGGGATGGGAGGGGGTAGAGGTGGGTGAACGGCCGGGCCGGGAACGCAGGTGTCAGAAAAAAAGCCACGGGAGTCCCAATGGTGAATGGGGATGAGGAAGAAATTCGCACGTCCTGACGTGGTCTAGCAGCCACGTAGCAGTTTCTACTGTGATCTACTGTGTTTGTTGTTTTTTTGTCTAGCGGAGTTTGTTCAGAGGTTAGTTGTGAATGTTGCAGTGGTTTATGGGGTTCCCTATGTTCAGTTCAGGATGGTTGAGGCATGTTGAGGCAGAAAAGGATTGAACATGTGGTTGCAAATCTCCCAGGTCGCATGATGTGCAGGTGACATAGGTATCAGCTTTTGATATTGGGAAGAATAAGCCCAGGCCCTCTGGACCAGGCCTTGACAGTTGGCCAAAGGCGTTCCCAGCAGGTTCGCATTGAGGGTCGCGGTTGCAGGTCCCTCAGTTCGGGGAATCGACTGGACCATTCGAATTGACTGCGGTGCCCTTGGTCGTTGTGCTCCCCCTGTAGGCCTGAACGTCGGAGACCGACCAGGTCCTCTCAAAAGCAGAGGACGCCCTCCCACAAACATTAGGCTAGGAAAAAAGAAAACATTCAGTATCAAAAGTAGACATCCCCCCCGCACGGCGCCTTAACTCCATGAAACGAGGGTGGACACATGTCAATGAAGAAGTCCGTCCTCCTTGAGGTCCTTCTTCCTTCCATCTTGGCCCACCTTGAGCGCTTTCACCTCTGGTGGCTTCTTCTATGGCTTCCTGGGCACCGTCTCCACGGTGCTGACGTTGTGCAGTTTGGGCGTGCTCGTTCTGCCTTTCTTTCCTAAGGTGGCGATCAAGATGGTACCTGGGCCGATGTGATTGGGGGTTGATGCCTTGAAAAACGGCCAGGTGTTGCACCTGGAGCTGGGTGTGGTTTGAGTGAAAGGTGGACATATGGATGCAGTTTCACAAGAAAATACAATAGATGTAATGGTACCCAATCGAGCTTTCTATGATGTTCTATGATTCCCATGATGTGGATTTTGTGGGTGCCCGATGGTTCCTTTGTTGATCGGATCGGTGAAGAAGGGATCAGCGTGCGTATTACTTCTTCTTTTTTGGCGGATGAAGAAGTCACAGTCATAGGGATGATTCGATCAGATCAGCGGTTTACTTTATCGGTTCGACACCAATCCAACCGGGCTATGTGTTCATGTGCTCCTTCTGACCAGGTGTCTTGCTTATCAACCCCTTATGGCGCTCTCTGAGCTAAAATGCCCAAGAGCCCATCCTAGTAGCTTCTTGTTCCTAGTAGTAGGGCCAGGAGCCCCTAGTAGCGTCCTTGCTCCCAGTAGCGATGCCAGGAGGGGCGGAGCCTCGTCTGTACACGCGGAATTTCCCTCGAATGTACACGCGGAGAATTGATCTCGTTTGTGCACGTGAAACTCGGATGTGCACGCGGCTTCCTCGGCTGTACACGCGGCTTACACGGCTGAAAAAATGAATGAATGAATGAATGAATGAATGAATGGAACCCGACCAGATTGTTTCACAATCTGAACCTTGTTGTCTCATTTTACGTCCATCGCTTTAGATGCGCTGTTTGGGCTCTCAGATCCGTGGACGGGCACAGCGCGCAGACATGCGAGCTTTCATGCGGAACATGTGTCGTTATGATTTCGACAGGAAGTCACGTTGTTAAGTACCTTCACCTTAACACGTCACCCCATCCCAACCCAACATCATCAATCAAACGCAGAGCGTCTGTGTGACGTGAACCTGTGGAAGCAATGAGCAAAAAGAGATCATCATGTAGATGAATGTCCAGAGGGACGTTATTAACACATCATCAATCAAACGAAGCAATGAGCAAAAAGAGATCATCATGACTCAATTTGTGTGTGCGCAAATGAGGCGAATCATGTGTGCGCATTTGAGTTTGGGGTAACATGGGCTGTTTAAAGAGGAATGTAATCGATGTGTGCGCAGATGAGGCGAATCATGTGTGCGCATTTGAGTTAAATATATAAAAAAGTCTGTGTGCGGATTTGAGGGGAATTATGTGTGCGCAAATGAGGCGCCATCCCTACAGGAGCCCCTAGTAGCTTCTTGTTCCTAGTGCTAAGAATGCAACAAATAGCGATGCCCTTTGCTCCTAGTAGCGGTGCCAGGAGCCCCTAGTAGCTTCTTGTTCCTAGTGCTAAGAATGCTACTAATAGCGATGCCCTTTGCTCCTAGTAGCTTACACGGTGGAGATTGTTCACCCAAGAATTGATCCACGTCCGCGCGTGGCGCCGAAATAAGGTCGCTGGAGTGTACCTCTTCGATGCCGCTGGGTTGTCCTGGACCGGGTGATCCGAAGCATGACAGGTCATATCATTGTTTCCCCAGCGTCCTGCAGCCTTGAAGAACTCGCAGGCAGCAAATGCTTGCTGCTGAAGCTTCCATTTCACGGAATCATTGCACTCCCTGACGTCATCATGGAAGTGGATGGCATGGCCCCGTGCCCGTGGATGACGACTTTCCTGCTTTCCATTTCCATGATGATTTCAGGGAGTGTAAGACATACTGGGAAACAGAATGCTGGGGATTTGTGTCCGGATCCAGATGAGCCATTCGCTAAACCTTCGTGTTCATGTTTACTCAGTGTGTTGTCATATCGAAGTTGTGCGTAAGCAAAACCTGCACGTGCATAAGGTTGCGTAAGCTTTTTGTACGGAAACCTTTTGCGTAAGCCATGCGTACGCTTTGAAGAAATATATACATGATAAATACATGAGCAACCCCCCCTCATAAGTGCAAGAACTAAGGAACAGTCCATCTCCACACAAACATGCACAATTCAAACTCGATTTGCTGAACACACACACAGTCCAAACACCACAGCTGAACAGTCAAACCTCCATGTCAGACATGAGAAACTCCAGGTGATTTTTGTGAGTTCCGGCGCGTAAGCCGCGCGTAAGCTCCGCGTAAGCTCCGGTGTCCTTTTCCACCATTAGCCCACATGCCTCCTTCTCCGAAACCGTTGCGTCAGCGGCAGCGTGTGGTTGAAGACCTCTATACCTGGATCCTCCTTTGAGCGGAAAAAAGTGCCGGACCTCAATCCGGCAAAATGTTCCGCCGGATACCGAAAAAACGCCGGAGACCTGAAAAAACATCCGGATCCAAGATTCTGAAAAACAATGAGCAACAGAGATGATAAAAGGTTGGATCATACACAAGCAAACTGCCTTTGCGCCACGAGTAGATTTTTTTCTGGAGCACACTCATTCCACAACCCAATACTGGAGCCTTCCCGTTCCCATTGCCCTCGCCCATTTTGCCAATGGCCTAAGAGCAGAACCCTCACAACATATAAGCAAATTTGTGCCCAAACAAAGACTTCTAAGAAGAAACCAAGGAGTATGTGGCAAGGAGCCCCTATCTCTTTGCAACCGTGTCTCATTTTTTTACAAAGTGGGTTGCTCTCCATGATTTTTATGTTTTTGAATGTTTTTTAAAGCTTGCCTCAGGATGGCCCCACCAATAAAGTAGCAGAACTCATGGTTCCTGTCAAGACTCTTCTTTGAAAAACTTTTCGAAATTCAAAACCTTCAGAAGACTGAGTCTCAAAAAATACGCCGGAGTGACGGGAAATTACGCCGGAGTTACGGGAAATTACGCCGGAGTTACGACGCGCTATTTTTTGCAATTCTCTGCAAAACATTGAGATTCTGAACAACACATGTTCCACAGCCCAAAACTTGTCTGGCAGGCTCTGCAAACCTGCGCAGCTAGAACTATATCCCAGCGCCCCGAAATACTGAAACAATGGGAGCGCATTTTTGCCTATGTTCTTTCAGCTTAGGTACACCCACTTGGGTCTTTCAACATGTGCATCGCACTGTACCGATTTCATCCGATTTCATTTAGAAGATCACCTAAACGGATCTGATTGATCCAATGTGAACCATGCTGAAACTGGTGGGATGAGAAAACAGCGGAACAGGCAAACGAGCACGCTTTGCAAGCAACATCATTGCATCAGTAGTGGGTTTAAAATGCGGACCACAAAGGTTGCAAAGCCTTGAGAACCCACATCAAGTGACTTAGAAAAAACTGCCGGATCAAATCCAGAAAAACGCCGGAGTTGGAAGTCCGGCGCCGGACCCTGTAAAAGTGCCGGACTGAAGATCTAGGTATACAATGCGGTTTGCGCGCATCGCCCTTCCACTTCCACTTCTCCACTTCTCCACTTCCTGCTGCTAGTTTGCTGCTGCTACTGCTGCTTGTGCGTGCTGCTGCTGCTGGGTTGCTTCTGCCTTCGAGTCTTTTTCTTCGTCCTCATCCTCAAGTGCTTCTTCAGCATCCATATCCGAAGATTAGGTAGTGAATGTCCATTGAACATTGTACAAAGTATGCAGCGCGTAAGCTCGCGTTGTGGTGTCAGCTGCATTTTGTGCAAAACTGATATCGCGTAAGGTTTGCCTAAGCCCTTCTTGCTCCAAGTGTACCGCGTAAGCAAACATGTGAGTCGCGTAAGGCAGCGTAAGCACAAGCGGAAGCACAATGATACGACATGGGATTTCATCAAGGTTTTGAGAAACGCTCAGATGGTCGCACGCTGCAGCGCTGCTTCCCGGTGAAGACCTAAGGGTCCAAAAGCCTTGACATTTGTATTGCCAGGAGCTACTAGTAGCGTCCTTGCTCCGCTCGTAGCGATGGCCTCCAACCTGCTTGCGATGGCCTCCACCTAATAGGGTCCTTGCTATGGGGAGCGGTGAAAACGTCGACGATCACTTGCTTTTGGGTTTGCGAGTCGATTCTGGTGCATTCAAGACCCGGGAGACGGTGGTGAGGGAACTGGTCGGAACATGTGGGATACATGGATTGTTTGGAACGTTTTGAAAAGACTCAGGCAGTTGCACAGCTGGCGCGGATGATTGACCCATCGGTGCCCTACCCTACCAGCTCTACAGGACGAAGATAGGGTTCGGAACCTGGTGGAACTCTGCACATATCATGTGCGGGCCCAATGAGCAAGACTGAAGCACCCAGCGGGAACCTCGAAACTCAGGGATTTGAGAGCCCTGCAGTGCCAGATCCAACCTCTCATGGATGTGAAGCCGAGAAAAGTGACTCTTGTTCAGGGGTTGCAGTCGGTTGTAGTGGCTTAGTGGCATAGTAGGATTATGACTTTCCCCTTTCAGACCCCCACCCAGCCAGGCAGGTCCTTGACCTGTCCTGGGTTTATGAAGGTTCTAGCAATCAAAATAACGCTTGAATTCTTTGTGGCCTAAGTGGCATGCTACAGGACTGCAAGAGGACTGCTTACAGAGTGGCGTAGGATACGCAGTAGCTGCCAGTGATGGTTTGGACGATGTTTTGCCACAATGATGGGGGGATTGGGGTGCTTGGTTAGTTCTTCAAACATTCGTCGGCGGCCAGATTCCAGACAGCGCAGACAGTCTTTGAGACGTTGAGGCAAAGTGTTGTGGAATGGTATCACTTGGATGTTCCGAATTGCACCTTGACATGAGCAGGGCCACTTTGCAATCTGGTCCGGAAAAGTTGTATACTTGTGGTGCCCACATTAGTTTTGGGACCTTATTTTAGACCGGAAAACCCTATAGATCACTTGCTCAAATTCCCTTCAGATCAGCATGTTCTAGCTTTGGGAATTGCTCCACTGCTTTTCAGACCTGACAAAGCTCGTCATGAGCAATTGCACACCCTCACACTCACTGACACGGAATCGGAACATGGTTCTTGAAAAGGAGACCATGCCATCCCATTCCTCAAGTTGGAGTGCCTGAATTTTCAGGGGAAATCACGAACTTCCGCCATCGTTTCACTGAGTAGAGTTCAGGCAAGGGTCAGGCTCAGCAAAACATCAAACACTTCTGCCTCTAGGGTGCTTTCGACGTGGCTGCTGGCAGCCAGCTGGCATGCGGTTGAGTGCCTCTCATGAGCTGCCCGGCCCCTTTCCGAAAAGTCCCAGGATTCCTCACTTTGAACCTTCAGCTACCCGTGTCCTTGCTTCCAGTTCTCGCAGACAACCGGGCCCTCGCTGAGCCTCAGACGACTTGTCGCAGAAACCAACGACGCGACGATCCCGTAGGTTGCCTGATCATCGTCGTCAACAAAAAAACACTACATATCCCAGACACTCCATGGGACTGGAGTATGTGCTTGTGCGTGGTGTGTTTGGGACTGGTAATATATGCCGGTAATATATATGCCGTACATGAAGTGTTTGGGTATCATTGCTATATTGTTGTCATCATCCTGATAATTTTCCATATGCTCACAGAAAGCGAACGACCCCATGTCAGCAGATTGGTTACAGTACGATACAGTACGTGTATACTCTTGACTGTGTTCCACCCCAATACCGCTTACCGCTTGGCTTGACTAGCGCAATTAAAGAGGGGAAATGGCATGTCCACAAACGTGACGATGGGCTTTGTGCAGTTCTCCAAAACAACATGTGCCGTTTACCAATCGCGAATGGCGATCAGGAGTCCTGTGAATTCCAAAACTGTCCCAAGCGGTACTTACGAATCTTTGGGTTGTTGCGGGTGCTGGTGCTGGTGATGGTGCTGTTGTTGTTGTCGTCGTTGTTTTGACTAGAGGTGGGGCAGGAGTGGGATTGAACAGAATCGTTGGTTGAATCAAACTGAAAACCAAGTACATAAACCAATGCAGTTGCTTTTTGTGCAGCATTTGATGGATCAACCGGCAGGATTTTGTCATGTTGCATCGGAGCCCCACCCAGGACCTTGCGTCAGCCTACTTCTCGCGCTGGCTCCTTTTGGCGGGTGCCATCTCCTTACGCTTTATGTCGCTGGAGCTCTTTCGGGACTCGGCCTCGGGCCATTTGCTGTGGGGAGGACCGACGGTCGCTGCCGGGGAGACTGCGAGGACTCGCGGACCGGCTTTGACAGCCGGCGCCTTTTGTTGAGCGCTCCCAGTTTCAGGTTTGGTCAGAAACAAGAAACTATGTGTACACAGTGTGCACACTCCACCAACCCAACAGCATAGGCACAGGCCGCATAGGGACCAATTTGAGAGACGGCCCCTTACTAAACCAACAGACAGCTTGCATGGTGTGCGTTGCAATCCACAAGTTGTTGAGGTTTCACTACGCTTCCTTTTGAGCCGACATCTTCCAGTGCTTGTAGACTTCGCCGCCGGACCGCCGGACAAGATCCGGATCGCCGAAGGATCGTTGGTTTTGGCACTGTTCGCGGCGACTCCAAGCATCATGTGGGCAACGATGTTTGCTGCCCTCAAGCGTGTGGGAAAGGCTTTGGCGACTGTGTGCAGTGCAGTCTATGCTGCGGTCACCTATGTGGCCTCGTCTTTGAATTAGCGGGCCCATCGAACCAAGCAGAAGAAGAAGAAGACAAATACACAACAGCAACAACAACCACGACCACAACGACAACGACAACGACAACGACAAACAACAAACACAAACACAAACACGTCATCATCATCATCATCATCATCATCATCATCATCATCATCATCATC
>CAXAMN010019335.1:1150684-1177504 GCA_963970005.1 Durusdinium trenchii | reverse complement strand
AGTAGTAGTAGTAGTATTTTTAGTAGTAGTAGCAGGAGTAGTAGGAGTAGTAGGAGTAGTAGGAGTAGGAGTAGGAGTAGGAGTAGGAGTAGGAGTAGTAGTAGTAGTAGGAGTAGTAGTAGCAGTAGTAGTATAGTAGTAGTAGTCTTCGTGGTAGTGGTGGTGGTAGTGGTCCTGGTAGTAGTAGTAGTCGTCGTCGACGTCGTCGTCGACGTCGTGGTAGTAGTAGTAGTCCTCGTGGTACTGGTGGTAGTGGTAGTCGTAGTGGCAGTTGTAGTAGTAGTCGTCGTCGTCGACGTCGTGGTGGTGGTGGTGGTGGTCGTGGTAGTGGTATTCGAGTGAGGAAGCGCAGGCATGGGGCAAAGGCAAATTGGCCTTACAAGGGTTCCATCCTTCCCTTTGTTGAGGGTGCCTGAGATCATCACCCACTGTTTTGTCTCACTTTCAAACAAGAAATCGGCATCGCCTACAATTGTGCCAAGTAGATTGATCTATCAGAGTCTTATATTACATAGCCTATCATGGAAGTTGTGAGCTTGCTTCTCTCCGGCACCTTCCGAACCTGCCTTCCAAAATCTGCTGTTGTTTGATTTTGCTCGGAGGTTGGGTCTGCTGCAACTCCACAAGCGGCGTGCACTTTGTTTTGCCACAGTCTGAGACAGAAGATGGTAGAGGATCATTGGACTTATATACCATGCAGCGCCTGCCTCCAGGTGCAGTGCTGACGAGCAACACGACCAGGCCACCATGACTCCCCAACTTCCTGTTTCTGCACGCCGCAGTGGGTTCAGGAGACTGGAGTTCAAAACTGCATACCTTCCAGTTGCTGAAGGGGGTCGCTTGGACTTCTGTGGCTATCTCGACCTTTTTGCTTAGGAGCCCCGTCCAGAATCACTGGCTCAATGCCTTGCTGCGCTTGCGAGCTCCTTCTTCTGCTCAACTGAAGGCTTGTGTCACCAAGTTGGTGATCATTGCGTCCTAAGTGGAAAAGCCTTGTGATTTTTCTGATTTGCTAGATGCTGGGAACACAAGTGCAGAATTTGTACAGTGCTTGCTTTGTACTTCTCAATTGGGACTTTTCAATGCTTGGTTGTCAGATTGGTTTTTGTATCTCTCAATTCCAGGATGCGGTTGGTTTCCGTATGGTGCTTGGTGGGCTGCGTGGGAAATTTAGAGGCGGGTTGGGCCGTGGACTTTGATCTCCAACATGTTCAAGAGGATTCTTGTGGCACTTCTCGCTCTTGTCAGCAGGAATCGTAGTTTGTGATGCAATGGCCGGCTATGGTATGGCGGCAAGGCCAAAGAATTTGTGTTTCTGAGCCGAATCTTGGTTCCTCCTGTGGCAAGCGCATTTGGCTTGGAACCAGGCCGTGCTTTGACAGGCACGTTGGCTTGTTTATTTCCTTGGTTCACCCAAAGCTTTTGGATACAGCGGAGGGTGGCCCAAAAATGGCTGTCCGACACTTTCGCAGAAGATGCAGCCCAGACCTCAACTAGGGCCAAATGGGCTTTCTGGCAAGACCCAAGGTAGGCCATGGTAGGCCAAGATTTTTTTCTTGCTTGCTTTGGAGGGTTTGCCCAGGATGTGATTTCAAGTTTGGAATTGGCGGGTTTACTGGAGAAGCGGAGCATTGAGGCGTGGAAGTTGAGGTGTCAATTGGGGGCATTATTGTTTAGGCAGTCGGTGCCTTGTTGCATTTGGTGCATGGGAGCTAGTGACTGATTCAGGACCGGCACCGGCTGGTGGCTCCCTCAAAACACTTGCAGTTCAAAGTAAGCATTGCACGGGTGGGGCATGAGCCTTTTGGCTCAGTATTTGGCTCATTTTGCGTCAGCATGAGGTTTTGCTCCTGGTCCAGGAGCCCCATGTTTGGGCAGCGCGGGCACTGCTTGGGGGCTTCTACGGAGCCTCCTTGGTGCTTGAACTGAGCAGTGGTGGTGCCAGGGGCGATTCGTGTC
Organism: Durusdinium trenchii; assembly: GCA_963970005.1. Taxonomy (NCBI): domain Eukaryota; class Dinophyceae; order Suessiales; family Symbiodiniaceae; genus Durusdinium; species Durusdinium trenchii. The sequence continues at coordinate 1,175,545 of CAXAMN010019335.1, read as the reverse complement.
ACTCTTGTTTTTTTCCTTAAGTGACATGAAGTCACGTTTTCTTTTGAGGTGCAGTGGAAAGAGGGCGGCCGAGAGCTGGAATTCTCGAGTCCAAGCCTTGGATTTCAAAGCAGATTTCTGCACATTTGTGCACTTCGGATCGGCACCATGCGGCCATATCGTTTTTGAATGACTCAAGCCGGGTATCAGCCAGTTGGGCTTTGTCAGCAGGGCTGTACGAAACACCGAGGTTCTGACGCCGCAGACTTGCAAAGTTGGTTGAAAGGCCGCTGGAGTGTGCGGGCAACGTTCATTTGGATGGGCTAATGTTGGCGCCTGACAACTCCTGGCCTGGAACGATCCTAAGTGGCCCGAAAGATGTGGCAGAGTCCTTGTGCTGAGGTCACTCTGGTCCTGGTTTGCTCAAGATTTGGCAAAAGCGGCTGCTGTGTCTTTGAGAAGTTTACACATGTGTCGTATGTGTAAGTGCATGTGTATAGTCATGTCTACACATATCCGTAAAATTCCGTAAACATACTGTGACAAGTCGTCGCATTCTCATAGAAGCAGCGGCGGGGTCCGATTTTGAGGCGCCTGCCTATTGTCATGTTGGGCCCTGAGGAAGCTTGGAGGAAGCTTTTGGAAAATCAAAGTAAAAAGATGTAAAAAGAAATAAACAGGATCTTAGTTGAGTATATAAAATGTAAAAGATAGTCCAGACTCAAAGAGATGAAAAGCTCCTTTCATGAGGCCCTACCGCCCCAAGTCCACCCTTTTTTCGTCATGTTTCTTTATATAATAGGTTCACTCTATCATTTGGCATTTCGAGGTGGCCATTTGCCGTGTGGAGGACTTGGGAACTTATACGCATGGCATTTGCCGGGCTGTTATCGAATATGCCGCTGAGTGGCGGCCGAATGCTTTTCGAGACATGCATTATGCAGGCCTGGGCTCAAACACTAGTGATGTAGACCCTGTGGGTCCTTGGAAGAGGTTGCATGTGACGTGCAGGGGCAGGCGGGAGGGCCAATATTGCCAAGGGCCGTTGGTGGAGAGCATGCTGTTCATTTGGGGATGTCACCTGCTAGAACTTGTGATTCAGTTTGCTTCCAGGGTGAACGTAAAACCATGAGACGTGCGAGATTGGCTCAAAACCGACTGAAGGCCTTTGAAAACTCAGGAGGCCTTCGTTGTATAGTGGTTGCAGCCTTAGAGATTTGAGCCAGTTGGCAGTGGCAGCCATGGCCGATGCGGACATCCGTCAAAGAATGGATCATCGGCGCAGAGAACAATTCGAGAAGTTCACCAGGGCACTTGCCGAGGTGGTTTTGGCTGCGTTGATTAAGAATGTTCAAATCATTGCTACAAATCTCGATGGTAAGAGTTTTTGTGTTCCCTGATGCTTTTTGCAAAGCTTTCCAAGGTCAACCCTTTGCAATTCATGGAGGATGCTGTGGTTGGTGCGTGTTCTCTCGACTTGCAGCTCTCGGGTGCCATCCCTCCAGTCACAGAGTTGCGCCGCAACGATGCCGCTGGCGCTGCAGCGATAGTTCTCAGTGAGCGCCGTGCAGCAAACGAGCTCATTGCCAAGAATCGTCAGGCTCTGGTTGCCCAGAAACTGCGATCCAGCCACCGATGATGTGAACAAATCTACGGTTCATTCGCCTTTCCTTTGCAGCCCGAGTTTTGCGTGACTTTGCATTTTGTACATTTCAGTCCTCTCCAGCCTAGAAGCAGTTTTAAGAAAAACATCAAACGTGAACACAGCTACTGCGAAAAACATCTTTGCAGTCGTTCCTTTTTGCATCCAATTTGAAGCTCTAGGAGGCACGCCAGATGCCGCACAAACTGGACTTCACAGCATGCCAACAAAAAAGCAACAGATGCTTGAGCATGCTTCCAGTCTTCGAAGTTCCTTCTGTGTTTCCAGGTCGTGGAGGTTGGAACACGCAGCATCAACAACAGAAAAACAGGGGCAGACACGCAGGCAAGAAAAACTGAGAAACAATTTCAACATAACATCACCGACGCCAACAATGTAGCTACTAAAGTTGCAGTAGGTTGTGAGCTCTTTGGAATCCTACAGCTCAATGGTTTTCAGAATGCTTATGTCACCCCTCAAGTACCTAGCCTTGACCTGGCCAGGCAGCGAGCCAGTCAGTAAGAAATTCGGGCTGTTCACACCACGTTTGGAAGCCTGCCCGTGTGTGATGTGCAAGCTTTATCCGTAGACTTGCCCGGTTCGCAGGAGTCACTGACGACGAAGCAGGCTGTGGTGCATGAAGCACGGCAGATTCGTTCTGCGCAGTGGAAATTGCAAAGTGTGCGTCCGACCTCAATGGACAGCACCCGTGACGGGTCACCCTTTCACATGCATAACCATAGCCCATGGTCAGACACCTCAGATGGGGATGGGCTCTCTTCCAATGTTACCCCGCGTCCTGGCGCAGAGTCTTCGTTAGCGCAGACAGAGCGGTCGAGAACCGCTCCTTCGCTGCCCCTTGGGAAAGCTTTTGAAGACATGCTTGCCAACTACTATAGGACGCATGAAGAGATTCAGGATGCCGAGTTTGCTGCGGCGCAGAAAGCTCGCCGTGAGGAATCAGAACAGCTGCAACGTGAACATGTTCGCCGAGAACATTTTGAAATGCAGCACCGCAAGCGGGAATTTGCGATAGTCCATGAACTACATCGGCGGGAACGGCGCCGGGTCTTCGATGATACCCGGGCTGTGCTCGTGACCGACCGACTTGCAGAAGAACAACGGAAATTGCGCTTTGAGCAGCACCTGCGAAAGGAAGCAGCTAAGGAGCAGCGGGAAGAGCGCAGAGCACGCAGGGCAAAATATGAATCTCACTTTGACTTTATTCTCAGTCAAGAAGCTTTGGATCGAGCATGCAATAAGGCAGATATGCAAAAGCACTGGCAGACCCAGCGTGCTCAAACAAAGGAGAGGGTTGAACATCGCAAAGATAAGTGGACGAAGCGGTCTGGGCAGCTACGGGCCCGAAGGCTGTTCCAACAAGAGCAAAAGAGGCTGTGCAGCCGTGAGCAGGAAAGGCAACACGCATACAATGCGGCAAAGCAGAGGGCTGCGCATGAGAAGGAGCTGGTGCAACGTCAGGAAAATGTGCACTTGCACCATGTACTCAAAACCATCGTTCGCGAAATCCAGAAGGAACGAAAAGAACTAAAAGACGGCAAAAAGCCAGTTGTCACTGTAGTCAGAGCTGATGAACCTGCTGCGCCAGGAAGCAGTCGAGAGAACGGGCCACTGTCTCACCAATCGAACGATGTGATAACCTCATTAAATGATGAGGTATGTGCTGTCCTGGGCATTGAGCCCGATGGAGGCACAATCACTCGTCAGCAGGAAGTTCGCAATCCGCAACCGTGAAGCCACAGGAAAGGGTGAGAAGGGAACACCGGGGACCGGGGAGCTTTCTTTTTGATGTGTCAACATGCTATTTGCTTCCAACACATGCAGGCCATGCGCTGGCTGTGGGCACTTGCTGCCTTGTGTTATGCGGCGGCGAAAGAGGCAAGGAAGAGATTGTTGGTCACAACAGCGGTGATCCTGACTTCAAGTCACTTCACCAGCTTTTTCTCCTATTCGTGATTTGGCTTTGTCCCAAGCGGAGGCTGAGCAACCGAGGCCTTGACCCGCTGTGATGTGTTTAAACTTTAAACTTTTTAAAACACATGCTTCTTCACAGTCAATGTTACCATTGATGTATGCACTAAGGCCTTTGAATGAACCAGCGGCATTGCTGGAGTCCGACGTGAAAACCGCGACCGGCTCGCAAGTGCATGGTGTGGCTTGTTTGCAATTGCGTAGATTAGTGTAACAGATAGGCCCAGGCACCACACCACACACAAGATTACTGAGATTCTGTGGAGTTGGTTTTGTGTTTGTGATAAGGATGAATCGTCACCCCCGTCGACCACTGAGATGTCCGAGGACTGCAACTGTTCCATGTATTTGGATCCCTGTCCATCAAGTGCAAGACATGTGCGTTTTCCAAGAGCCAAAGAGACGCTTTCCGTTTTCAGGAAAAGCAGATAAAGAAATGGGAGGAAGAGAAAGCTCAAATCGCCCGAGAAGTAGAGGAAAGGATCAAAGAGCCGCCTGGTGTGCTTTACGAAAGGTAGCCTCAGCTACCTGATCTCAGTTTGCTTTAGCAGAACTGGTATCGAAATGGGTCCAGTGTGCTTTCCTTTAACATGGGGGTCTCTAAGCTTCTAAGGTTGGATTCGATTAGATTCTTCACTTTCTTCCACCCCGATGATCAAATTCCCCTTGGTTTGCTTTGTTTTGGTGAGTTGTTTGGGTTGTTGAGCTTCAACCCATTGGCAGTTGTTACCCTCTGTGAAGCCCAGCTGCATTGCATGGCCCAGCTATTTCTGACAAAATCAGACGGAGCTCCCGAAAATTTAGCAGTGTGCTGTCAGTCAAGAATTTGCTGCCGTCGGTTTGCTGTTGCTGACCTGCGGTCTGCGCATAACTCCACTTGCACATTCAAATAGGTTTTGTGGTGGGGGCACAAGGCATGCGGACAAGAAGCAGGAAGAAGAGGAGGTGATTGCTTTTGCCTTTGCCCACGTCCATATTCACCGTCAGTTCATCACGAGTAAGTGTATATACAACTGATTGAGATAGCGTACCCGTTGTTTTGCCAGCGTCTGGAGGAGAGTGAGAAGGCTGAGTCCGATGCAACCTTTCTGATCTTTGCTGTTTTGGGCCTTGCAGCAGTTGCACGCTGGCTATGCAAGGCTTGGGTGGTTGAGAGGCTTTGTGCATTTGGGTCTTTCCTTCTTATTTGAGAGAGAGGGCATGAAACGCTTGCATCAATACTTGTTCAATCTGTCAATTAATTACGCGCAACCTTATTGAAATGCGTTTGCGGCCTTACCAACAAACATGGCCTCCAGCCTCCAGTTGACATTTCTTGAGATGAAGTTGCCAGGGTCAATTTCAGAGGGAGCACTCGGGCTACATCATCATCACGGACACATCTCCCACCAAGAAGCGGCACACTTCTGACCCAGCTAAGGCCTGGGCACAGAAGCCACTTGAAGATGACCTTTTAAGTCTCTTGCGTTTCCAGTTTTCTGTGCAGTTTCTGGTGTGCACCATGCTCTTGCAGTTTACAACAGTTTACACCTCCCATCCAAGCCTTGAAAGTCGTGCTTTCATGGGGTGATGCTGCGCTACTTGAAATGGTGCCCCTCTGATTGCAAAAAATGTCACTGCCAAAACCAAGGAGGACACACAGTAGCCTGGCACCTTGGTTGCACATAGCAGTCATACGAGACAAGGATCCTTTTCAGTCACACGGAATCATACGACATTAGCGGATCCTTTCACCCACCCTATCGCTGTTGCCTAGGACAGTGTAGAGAGAGGGAACGGAGCTGGTGCAAGTGGTGTGCCAAGTTCTCCTCAGCGTCCAGGTGGCTGGAACTCTGTAATCATTAGCATTTCTTTCAAACGATGCGCATTTTCCGGTAAGTACAATCTTGAGAGGCCCAAAGTCAAGTCCAGAAGGAAAGGGAGCTCTTTCATCACTCCTGAGTGCCAAGAAGTAGACCTAATGGACTGATGGACATGAAATCCAGCGAGGCATTTGCCATGTTGGTGACCTGAGTGCCAAGAGTCCTGGTTCTTGATGCCAATCATCAGCACTGCCCACTTGTGGGGCTTGCGGGTTACTGTCTAAACTCGGCTGGCGGTGGGCACATCAACCCCTAGTTGCATCTTCGCTCAGCGGAGAAAGATACTGAGCGACTTGTGATTGCTATCTCCGCATAGTCGGCCTAAGCGTAAGCTCTATCTTCCAACTTCGCTGATCCTGATGGCAGGACCTCCTTTTCAATGCGCCGAAGCTGGCGGACGTGCTTTCACAGCGGGGGCTTCGACGCCAGGTCGCAGCCCAAAGCTCAGTGAGTAAAGCATTGTGAGATGCTCTGCTGAAGGAGCCCGCTTCCGCATTGCCACCAGCTCCCACTCAATGGTGGCGGCAAGCAATCGAAGCCTACAGGTGTCTTGAGTGTTAAGTTCAGAATTCAGATGTATTGAGTCGATGAATCATACTGTATATCTAAATCTACACTATCTACTGCCATTTTGAGAGAGACATTTGAGAGCCACAGGCAAGCAGCCAAGTTCACATTGGAAGAAGCTGCGGACATTGACGCTCCAGTTGCTGAGCTCAGAGGTGCGACCCAATCTACAACGAACATGTGTTACATGTTTTACAGGTACACATATTTTAGCTGTTAGTTATATAACTGATGTTCACAATCTAATCGCATTTCTTATGTTGTAGATTCGCAACTAGTGAAGCTAGTGCTTTTGGCAACTTGCCTGGGAAGGTGCCTTTGGGTATGCTGGGGACTTAGAACATCTACAGCTTGTTTGGCCAAGATGGACAACGCGGACAAGCCCCTTTCTAGCAGAGATGTGGGAGCCACTTATCCAGACACGATCTTCCTCACATTATTGTCAAGTTGAATCGAAAGATGAAGGCTGCAGCTTTCCTCAGGACGGGTCGGCCGATTGGCGTCGATGGGCAGCTGTGGCAGAAAAGCAGGTGATGGATTTGTGCGAGCGTTTCGATGCAGGACTTTCTCAAGTGAGTTGGCCATGAATCCTAGTTTCTGGTTTCATGCTAGAGGACTGTCTGCACCTGTGGAGGAGGACCGTTGGTAGAACACCGCTTGAAGACAGCCATAGTCATTCTTTCGATGTATTTCAATCCAAGCGCAGGACTGGCACAAAGAGCTGCGGATGGACCCCCAGGATGGCCACAAATACAAGCCCGAGACTCAGGAGACTGTTGATTTCTACTTGTGCGTGCTTTTGGCGGACTCAATCACATAACTAGCCGACTAGCCGAAGTGTTCCAAGCCAAGCCCAAGTAAAGACGTTGGCTTCGGCTTGTCGTGAGGCTCGAAGAATTGTCGGATCCTCACAGATCAAATGTTTTGCAAAAGGTCATTGTTTGATATTTTTTGAGGCTATTTTTGTTAGCCTTTGCGTAGCTTTCTTGAGGTGCAAGAAGTATGCTGCTACTCGTTCTCGCTTTGATGCGGAGCAGTGCCCTTCTCCTTGAATATGTTATATAGCTGAGAATCAAGGTGAATTCTCAGGATCCCTGAGATTTGGCACTTGCCAGGTACTTCTGCAGTCATTGCTGGTGCACAGATAGTTCAAAATGTCCCGAAACTTTCGCCTTTGATGGTCTTTGGACCTATTCGCCAGAAGCTCAGCTCTTTGTCTCAGCTGTCTGGACACCAGCACAGCACCGTCACTGCCATACCCGCATCAATGAACGCAGGTCAGGCTCCTTGAAGTTGGGTGACGGAGCCCCGAACTCAGCACCTTCTGAGCTGGCTGTGAGCTTGATGGGCACATGGTCGTGTGTACTCTATATACCCCCTTGTGCTGTGTTGGAAACGAATGTGCGCCGTGGCCTTCGTGTCCTTGTGTGGATTTTGGCCATTCAGTCGATCATTTCGACTGGAGCTCTTATTCCTGCTCTCACTGCTCCAGGCGATTTGTTGGCAGAGCGGTTTGGTGACCCACATCAATGCCACTAGCGACATTGCGTGGGTCACCTATTTTTGGCCGCTTGCAGAACACATATTTGAGTGGTAAGTGTGCGACCATTGCAGGTTTGACATGGAATTGGATGGGGAGATCTTCCAGGTTGCTTGAAAGAAACATGGGCGCATCACGCGTCCCATATTTGCATCGCGCATGCTTGCAAAGAGGTGACAGGCAGACAGCCAGGCAGCCAGCCAATCAGACCCTGAGAGAGAAAGAGAAATAGAGAGAGAGAGAGAGAGACGTACACAGAGAGACACAGAGAGAAAAAAAAACAGAGAGAGGGAGTGAGCGCGGGAAGAGAGAGGAAGAAAGAGAATGAGACTGAGACAGAGGGTGAGGGAGAAAGAGACAGAAAAGAGAAATAAAGAGAATGAGAGAGGCAGAGAGAAAGAGAGGAAGAGGCAGAAAGAGGAAAGCGCGAAAAGGGACAGGCACAATCAGGCACATCCTTGTGCAAATGTATATATAAGTATCAGTATGCATTATGATTACAAGCATATGCAGCACACCCACACACAGACACATGTGAAGTGACAGACAATTAACATCCACATGCGTTGGTTGCACCCGCCGCCTTTGTATTGGGTAATTTGATTGGCAGCAATTGATGGATTGGATTCGGAAGGGCAAGCTTGAAGATGCTGGCAACCGACTGGTATTCAGCGATGGGGATGTTGGGGCCTCGATTCTTTCTTGAGAAAGTCTAGGGGCATAGGCAGATTCTGAGTTATGGACAGTTTGCTTGGAGCTAGGTGTGGACTAGGCAGCTTCCAATTCACGTGTCACAGGCAAGATGCAGAGCGAACCCTACCGCGGGACAGCACGAGTGACATTGCTTCAGGCAGAGAAATCACTGGAAGCAGCGCCATGTTCGGGTTCAAGCCCGCATGAAACCGAGCCATCAATGAAGAATGTCCTTCGTATTAACTCCTAAAAGTAGGGACCACTATGCCAAACTGAGGCCAGCTGATTTACCAAAGGATGCTAGCATAGTGGTGCGTGCCTCTCGATGTCAAACGCTTTGCTGTGGACGCTGAGAGAAGTTGCACACATTGAAGGATGGTGACATCGACATAGAAACACTGGAATGGAAGCTTCAGAACGAGGCCATTTTCCCATTTTGCCGGATCAGGTCATTTGGGGCGGTGCCACATACTGTACCCCATGGCGAGCGGGAAGAATTCTACCCAGTATGTAATCAGAAAGCCACTGTAATTCTCGCTCTCTCTCTATATTCCAGATCCTGAGTACGTTCTTCTTCACTGCGAGGGTCCTTCTCTCTTGCTTGCAGAATGAATGCCCTTTGATCACAGTAGGAGAAGGAGTTGTTTTTCCTGTGAAGCGTGAGGAGGAGATGTTATTAAGCGAGTCCGGCCCTTAGCTTTATTGAATGGTCACTGTAAGACTTCAATACCTTTGTATCAGGATTATCAAGATTCAAGATGATTTAGCTCATGTAAGGGAGAAGATCGTGACTGCAGTAGCAGAAGTTCTCTTCAAGGCAAGTGGATGGCTGCTAGCAGCTAGCAAGGTTTGCGCCTGTTCTCTAATAATAAGTATGCACATATATACTAAGAGAAAGACGTGCGTTATATACTGTCTATGCTGTGCAGGCAGTTGCCCAGCACGACACAGAGCGAGTGCGAGAAGGCTTGAAGCAGGTGCAATGGGAAGCTCATCGCAAGCAGTACTGGCTTGTGTTATCTGTGCTTCCACCTGTCTAGGCAGCCCTTTTGGGTGAAGAAGCAGTCATACCCTAAGAAGTTCAGCTCTATTCTCACAAGAACCAGCCTGTAGCACATGTGCACCCATAGACTTGCTGTTTGGCCTCGCATGCCTACAGAATATCTCAGCCAACCTTCGCTTCTTTTAGAGCAGAACTGGATACAGTATAGTGAGAGTTAAGGTCAAAAGCCTACTGTCCAGAAGGGACGAGCAAGGGGACACCATGCTGCATTTGGCTTTCGCGGGCTCCAGGCTGGCATTTCAAATGCTTTGGCTGCTTTAATGAGAGCAGTAGGTTTCTATTGTGCTCAATCTCGAATTATATATAGTACCGTGCTGTATTTTGGAAGAAATGATCTGCACCAACAAGTTCCCGATCTTCCATTTGATGTGGGGTCGGAAAATGGCCCGAGGCCAGATGAAATGGAAGAAATACCCGGAGCCATATCCATGTTCCGATTTCTTCCATTTGAATGCTTGCAGGTGGTTTTCCTGTCAAAAAAAGAAAAGGAGAGAGAAGGAAGAAGGAAAAAGGAAGAGGAAGCGGGGAAGAGGAGGAGAAGGAAAAGGAAGAGGACAAGGAACAGGAAGAGAAGAGGAAGGGGAAAAGGAAAAGGAAGAGGAAGAGCAAAAAGAACAGGAAGTGGAAAAGGAAAAGGAAGAGGGAGGGGAAGAAGACAAGGAAGAGGAAAAGGAAAAGGAAGAGAGGAAGGAAGAGGAAGAGGACAAGGAACAAGAAAAGGAAGAGAAGAGGAACAGGAAAAGGAAGAGGAAGAAGGGCAAAGGAAAACACAAAGGAAGAGGAAGAGGAAGAGCAAAAGGAAGAGGAAGGGGAAAAAGAAAAGGAAGAGGAAGGGGAAGAAGAAAAAGAAAAGAAAGAGGAAAAAGACGAGGAAGCGGGGAAGAGGAAGACAAGGAACAGGAAAAGGATTTACTGATCAGAGGTGAAGATTAGAAACCAAATGAAAGAAATACGACCAGGAAGCAAAAAAACGAAAAACACACCAACAACCAATAAAGGTTTCGGAGAGTATTAGGCTATTCTCCTCTTCAGATCAGGCGACGTGCGCGCGTGGAAAAAACAGTCTCTCCCTGCCATTTCTCTCAGTTTTTCTAATGACAGAGCAAGCCTTTAGTACAAATGGAAGAAATTGAACACCTACTTTATGCTACAGGGGATTTCTTCCATTTGCTGTTGCCGGGATTTTCCTCGAAAAATGGATCTTCCATTCAATAAATTGTCTTAATATCTTCCAAAATACAGCACGGTCCTATATATATATATATATGCGTTTCTTCAGGCAATGCGCTGATAGATCTGCCGCTTCATATGCGGAAATTGCAGCCAGCTGAGCGCCGTGTGTTTGTAGTCGGGTAGGGCTTTGTCTCAAGTTCACAGGCATTCTCTTATGCTCAGGAATGGTCTCAGCATTCGGACAAACTTATGGACATTTCATACTTTAAGCACTGTATCGCTCCTGCTCTGGAGTTTTCCAAGATGCTGTAGCATTTCAGTTCTGCTTGGCGAGAGGGCAGTACTGTCTGAGTACGATATGACTGTCACACTGGAGTTCTTTACTTGGAATTTTGCAGGGAAGTTGCCCAGCCGTTATGCAAGACTCACTTATCGGCAGATGGTTAGAGAACCCTGTCCTGAATAGAAGCTTTGTGGGGCAAGGGTTCAAGCCTTCAAGCCTGGTTGTAATCAAGGTAAGCGTTCTTCTCTCAGCACGGGCTGATGTGAATGCCCACAACCATCATGGGGACTTGGCCTTAGCCAGCCTTTTTTCAAAGCAACTTACATGTATATATTATATGTCTATTTACAGATATAAACAACATATTTTTGGTTTTGTCTCATGCATCTGTTGACCTTTAGAATCTAGATCATTCGGTTTCCTTTCTTTCTTCTTGTGCAGCTGCTAGCGGTTAGGTAGGTTTGGAGCAGTTGTGTAACTTACCTACATTTGATCCACTTGGTTGTTCAACTGTTTTTGATGGTGCCATTTTGGACTCAAGAGGACAGGCACCTGTGATCCAGAAATTTGGACTTTTCGGTGTCCTGAGGTTGTTCCTAGGGCCTGGGGATCACTAGTGCCATGTCCCAACAGAGTGATGCTGTCCCAAAGAAGGCTCCTCCCGCTGTTCCAAAGGCTCCTCCTCCTACACCTCTAGCGCTCCAACGACAGATCGCTCTGGCGGCTCGCCGGGCAGCTGAAGTGGTCACACCTGATGACAGCGCCGGCATGGTAGGATCCTGCACTGGCTCAGCGGCATCATGGACCAAATTGAATATACCTTCGGGACCAGTGATCACTGAGGTGACTGAGGAGAGCCTGCCCGAAATTGATGAGCAGCACCCAGCAGCAGCTGGATCCAGCATGAACGAACAGGAGGGAGATGATCCTTGGGCAGCTCCAGTTGATGATATTCCAGCGCCACCACCTGTGGCCAACCCGTCGATGAACCCATTTCCTCCAGCCTCTAGTGCAGCGGCTCCGGCTACTCAGGCGGCTCGAAATTTGTCGGAGGGGGTCAACGAGACATCAGCTGGAAGACGGCTCCGTCGACAACAGGAACGTGCTCAGAGAAAGGGGGCAAACAAAGTGAGGTGGGGTCAGGCACCTCCTTTGAGGAGCCCCCTCAATTTTCAGCTCCCAGGTTACCTGCGCCAGATCGGATCCGGAGAAGGGGATACCTGCGCCAGATCGGATCCGGAGAAGGGGAGAAATCAGTGCTTGTGATCGACAGCCGTGATCAGAGGCTTCAGAGCCCGTATCAAGGCTGGCTCCTCGATGAGATCTTGGTTAATGCGCAGGCTGGGATCAATATTCATGTCGACAAGGCACAGGTCAGATCACCGAACACTGGATACCACTTCAACATCTTCTACGTCCGCACGTTGGATGGTCAGAAGTTGATCATTTGTGGCTCCATGTCATCTTACAGCTCAGTGCCTTCTGGCCGATGGGATCAGGAGACTGGCCGCGTCCTTGCTCACCAGGCTTTTCAGCCATTTAGGTGGCCGGTCATGAGGGATGATTCGGCTACGTGGATGGATCTGAAAATCAAGGTCGAAGGTTCGCTTCTGCTCCACCTTGAACTTCGAGGGTATCGTTCAGACAAAGATATGTCGATTCAGCTGAACTACATCAATGATGCCCTGGTTCTAGGGTTGGCTGATCTTCTATGTGTTCCCTCAGTGGTCATCACCGTTTTTGAGGGGTGGCGCGTGGTGGCCATCTCGTTCGAGGTTGGCGGCAGGATGTACGCTTGTTCGGACGGCGGGGTCGTCGTGGCTTTGGATTACCCTTTGTGCCACTTCGAAATCCGGATGGTGGCTGTATCCTCGGCGGACGCGTTCGGCTGGGACGCAGATCGCCCAGAGATGCGGTTCATGTCCGCGGGGGACAAGCTAGATCTAGCATGTTCCTCCGTGTCAGCTCCATCCAGCTGGCTCCTGGTGTCAAGGGTCTCTGGCCCTACTCTGGTCAAGAACTCGGACTGGTGCCGGAGGCGCTATGCGAGGATCGAGGGGCCGGATCAGGTCATGCAGCTCTCGCAGCTGGCAGGGATCCATGCGCATTGGACGGCAGCCACGCAAGCCGACTCGCTGATGGACTGTGGGCCGAGAGTGGGTGCGATCGCTGTGGAGTCCCATGTGCAGAATCTGCATTTGACTTGCGAGTCGCCGCTTTTTCGCCAGGAGAAGGTGATTGTGCCGATCGATGCACTGGCACTTCAGTTTCATGATCCTGAGCTTGAACAAGCTACGATGATCTTGCCGCCGGTCACGGGGGGCCCTTCTGCACAGCCAATCTCGCAGAGGGCAGGCAGTGTGAGAGCACTGGTTGGTGCTCCAGCTCGAATCAGTTGTCAGGTCTACAAGATTCCAGCGTGTCGATCACACAGCCGGGCCAAGCCCCTGTGCAGAACTCAGGTAGTGGCGGCGTAGTTCATGTGATGCGGAGGTCGCTTGAAGCTCGCAATAACGAGCGGATCGCTGCGGCCGCTGTCACTCCCCAGGCTTTTGTCGCCGGTGTCGAGAGGGCCATGGCAGGTCATCGCGACCCGCTGAGGTCCACCTTGACCCTTTCGGCTGAGGAGATCGCCGGGTTGGAGAGTCTGGATCGCGAAGACCGTCCGTTGCCACGTGCTCACGGCCAACCACGGTCCTATGGGCCAGGAGGCGGTGAGAACATCACCGACGTCTGAGCGATCGTGTGGCCGGGAAGGCTCCAGCTCTCTTCGAGTACAGCTTGATCAAATTAAAGTGGTACCAACGCGACGATCGTTGGCTGAAAAGTGGCACTGACCGCCGCAGTGAGTCCGTCGGGTCTTCTTGAGTCAGCTCTAGCCTAGGGCATGATGCTGGTTCTAGGAGGGGCTCTTGTTTAGGTTGCGTCAGGTGTTCACTTCCCATTTTATTTCACTTAACCCGCAGTGCCATCACATGTGGGTGAAGAGCGACAGACGAGAAGTGCCGATCGTGCGCTGCAGGTAACAGCACCCAGCTCGCTGCGGGATCCCAGCCTGTTCGATCAAAGTGTTGCGACTGAGCTTTTCTGTGTTCACAGGGTTCAGTCCACTTTGATCAGCTGGCTGAGATCCAGAGTCGGTCGTGATTTTGCAGTGCATCGTTCATGTCCCGTCATGTGTGGTTTGGACATGAGTCGATCGACATGGACATGACCTTAGAGTGCTCATTCAAGGTGATCATGGCTCAAGAAAGCACGAATCGTTGGGCTAGAAAGATCCTATCGTTTCCGGTTTTCAGCGATGATTTCGCCCAGGCGCTCATGGCTAGTCCTTTCGCGAATCTAGCTCTGATCGCATCGATGGAGGTGGGTTCGCCGGCAGCGTTCGTGGCCAAAGTCGCGGATTGGTCGACCACCATGGATCCAGCTGTTGCAGCAGTTCTTTTAGGAGCTCCCTTACAACTGGAACAGTTTTGGTCGCAAGCCTCGTCGGTCGAACGAAGTTTCTTTGAATCCACTGCAAACCAGCTAGGCTTCGGGTTGTGTGAGCCGGTTCGTGCATTGGCATCGTCACCCGAGACCGCTCGTTTGAAGAGGGCTGCTGCGATCCAAGACATGTTCAGCAAACAGCTCAAAGCCCCGAGGAGGGCAGCGGGGGCTCCCGAGCCTCCATCCTCGAGTTCGCCTTTGCTTGACCAGGAAAATGCCGAACGGCGTAAGTGGGCAGCACGTCTCGAAGAGATTGGTCGTCGAGCAGGGTCGCATGCCAAGTTGTGGGACGATCCCTCCACAGGGGAAGGACTTTCACAAGCAGAATGTGAAAAGCTCCGTCATTTAGTTCTCACTGCACGGGCCCCACGAACGATGGCTGCTTATGTTCGGACGTTCGAGCGTTTAGAGACCTGGTTCGCTGCTAGAGATTTAGGGGTTTTTCCACTGACCACCTCCAAGATCATGAAGTACATGCTCCACTTGAACGATCAGGAATGTGGACCCACGGTCATCCCCACACTCCGAGCGGCAGTGCGCTGGGTTTGCGCTCGCTTGGTCATTGAGTGCCCAAGCTTGGATGAGCCAGCAATCCTGGCGCTCCAACAGGAGGTGATCACTCAGAGAGCTGAGGCCCTGAAGGAGGCCGTGCCTATTCCTATTAAAGTGATCGGGTGCATGGAAGAGTTCGTGGTTGACGAAGCGGCTCCGGATGCGAGTCGAATTTTTATGTGGTGGTGGTTGTGTCTCGTGTTTGCGTCGCTCAGATTTGACGATGGGAAGCATGTCAGGCCAACCGATCTCCGTATGCAAAATGCGGGACTGTTCGGCATGGCATGGCAGACCAAAGTCGATCGCAAGAAACGCGGAACGCGATTCGCTATCCCCCACGTAGGTTTTCGGAATTCGCAGTGGCTCCAGGTGGGTTGGGTCCTGTTCGGTCGTGATGGTCGCGAGCGTGATTTTTGGATCCCCGAATTGAATACCCGGTCGGAGTTTATGGTAATCCCCCCAACCCACCAGAGAGCGGTCCAGTGGTTGAAGGTGTTGGCTAGAGAGGCCCTGGAACAGTTCGGGGGCGATCGCCAAGCGGATGAGTGGCGGGTGTGCGCTCGCACGCTGAACACACTGACTGCTCACTCAGCTCGGGCCACCCTACTGGACGCTGCGGTTCATGCGGGTAGGTCAACCGAAGAAATCGGGTTGCAGGCAACTGGAAGGATCCCGGTCCTATGGTTTTGAAATACACCCGTAATCGGTCTAGTGTGCCCGCTCGCATGATTCATCAACTCGTTCGAGATCTCGTCGCGGATGAACATCCCGTGCACGAGACTCCGGACGTTGAGCTAGAAGATGCCGGGGTCATTGCTGAAGCCGAAGCTCAGTTTTTCATCACTTCTTCGGCCGCTAGCTCTTATGAGTTTGAATTTCATTCATCTGCTTTGGGGGACCCCTCTGCGATCGCTTGCGGGAAGCTCGCAATGGCGGAGTGTTCAGCGGTCGGGTCTGAGTTGCCTGACCTCTCGGTCCTCTGTAAAGCCTGCGCAAAGGCCCGACCAGATCTGGTCTTGGCGCTCCAAAAACCAGACCAACCGTGATCACAGAACGGGGCGAAATGAGACGGGAGTGACGTGTCTGTCGACCTGTTTTGGGACGGGGGGTTTGGTAAGTCGCGTTTAGCCGATCGTGCCGAGAGTTTTCTTTTTGCATGCATTCATGAGTGTCGTGACGTGCAGAGTTTTTGTCGTAGGTTTTTCATCCTCAATTTTCAGCGGCGTTCGCTTTCGTGAGTGCACAGGCTCATGGTCGATCGGACGACGTATGATGCGGCTCGGACGCCAGATTTGCCATTGCGGCAAGTGTTCGGACGACAAAGGCTCCCTCCGGACTTGTGCAAGCTTGTGGCCGATCGGCGACTCCTGACAGTGGAAACCTTTGCTATGCTCGGTGACAACATCGCCGCAGTCAAGACCACACTGCAGGCCATGATCCCGGATGCAACGGATCTCGGCCCGGACGGTCCGTCTCAAGAATTGGCCCTGACATCACTTGCGGCAGTGTGGAAAACTTGCTCCACCATGCAGGACCACTTTGCTGCTCGTAGGGCTGGTATGGAGGAGGATCCATCCAAGATTCCCGAGATCCCCGGGGAAGACCACGCAGAATTCCGTGAGATCTTCGTTGGCCGCCATCCTGATGTCTTGCTGCCGCATCACCGGGAGCCACATCGGAAGTTCGTGGAACGTGTTCAGCGGGATTTCCTCGTTCATGGGTCGGTGAAGTTCTATGAGGTGGGCGAGATCCGCACCAGAAAGGAGACCATTGCCCAGAAATCCGGGCTCACCAAGAACGCAGAGGACCTGTTGCGTGTGGTCGCTGTTGATCAACCCTCTCCGGCAGCCTCTGAGCAGCAGGTCATGGATAAGCTTCATGCTTTCTTTGTCACCTTGGAGTACCTCAACATCTGTGATTTTTCTGTAGGTGCCGGTCCACTGCAATATTTGTCAGATCTTGAGGAGTGGCGCCATGAGAATCGTGGATTGGCTCTTCTGCTCACTGTGGACTCCTTGATCAGGAAGAAGGTTCATCGATTGAGCTCCGATCAGAGAAAGAAGTTCACTACATACTCTGCAGCTTTGCTCGAGGTGCTCGCCCATCACAAGCAGCTGTGGAATGATGCTCGCTCTAGCGCGGAGCTCGACCGGTTCAAACAAGCTCACCAGTCAGAGGCTCCCAAGACGCCTCCGGCTAAGCGACAACGGTCGGTGTCGCCGGCCACTCCAGCCAAGACTCCCAAAGCTCGCAAGAACCGCGCTCGGCGGGAGAGGGCCAAGCTTTTGCTCCGACAGGCCAAAGCCGGTAGCTCGACAGCAGCTCCTTCGAAGCCTGCCGCTCGGGATGAGCGAGTTCCAGCGAAAGAGTGGTCCAAGATCACATCCTTCAAGTATTCAGGTCCTCGACGGTGTCCGTTTTTCAATTGCTCCTTGGGGTGTCGTTTTGGTGATCAATGCAAGAACAAGCATCTGTGTGTGGAGTGCGGCAAAGAGCACTCCTGGCACGGAAACCACTGAAGGCGTTCGCCCTCCCCGGAGGAGCTGTCTCCACCTCCGGGGAATTTCCACGAAGAGACAACTGAGGTGGTCCGTCATCCGCCCATATGGCTCTCATGGGATGACGTGCCGTCAGATCCTCGCGAAGTAGTTCATCATGGTCCGTTCTTTCTCGAGATCTTCGCTGGCACGGGAGGTC
Organism: Durusdinium trenchii; assembly: GCA_963970005.1. Lineage (NCBI taxonomy): Eukaryota > Dinophyceae > Suessiales > Symbiodiniaceae > Durusdinium > Durusdinium trenchii. Next base: position 1,158,013 of record CAXAMN010019335.1, on the reverse strand, counting down.
TGACAGCAGCCGTGCGTGCGCTGGGCATCCCTTGTCTGCCACCGGTGGACATTGAAGCTTCGGTGCAAGTGCCTTCGCCCCGGGATGTTCTCGATGTCAAGTCTGGATTGGCTCATGCAGGTTGCTCACTTGGGTGGCATCACGTTCGTGCATTGCGGTACGCCTTGCAACACCTTCTCTGCTGCTCGCAAGCTTGACGGTGGTCCACCACCCCTGCGCTCGCCTCAGGAACCGATGGGTCTGCCCTCTTTGTCGGCGGACAATGCTACGTTGGTGCTCTTGGGCAATTTCTTCCTCTACCGCTCCGTGGAAGTCTGCACCATCGTCTACACGCAAGGGGGTGACTTCTCGATCGAGAATCCTTTGTTGAGCCTCTGGGTGACACCCTCTGTTCAAGTGTTGTCGCAGGCTTGCCGCACCATCGAGGTGGACTTTGATCAGTGTGCTTTCGGTGCTCCCTCCATGAAGCCTACTCGGCTCTTGGTGACATCCGAGGCATTCTTGCCTCTTCACAAGAAGTGTCCCCGTGATCACCTGCATGTGGTCCTGAAAGGGAAGTCATGGAACACTAAGCTCAATAGATGGGTCTTCAAGACGAAGCAAGCTCAAGTTTATCCGGTTCAGATGTGCAGTTCCATGGCGATGGCAGTGAGATCATGCATGCTCCAGGATTTGTCGCATTTTCAGCCTTCTTTCGACCTCGTGCTCTCCGCTGCAGAGAGAAAACGGGCGCTCGGCCCGGGCAACCAGAAGCCGCCTCATAGGCAAGCCGCTTCGGCACGCCTGGCGCAGTCCGCCGGTTATCAGATGAAGCGGGGCGCCCTGAAGCCGCTCGTGCAAGCTGAAGTCGAACCTGGACAAGCAGTGCAGTGGGTTCTGGGCATTCCACACCCCTTCACTTTATTGACAGATCTGCCTCCTGCTCTCCAGGATGCCGTCCAGGCTGTGACAGCGGATCCTCAGAAAGTTGTTGCCGATCGGGTTCAGGCGCTGTCATTTTGGGAAATGGAAGCCCATAGGCTGCTGCCGGTGTCAGATCAGCATCTCCGCTCGCTGCCTGACCGCCACCTGCGGCGGCTTCTCCGTGGCGCTGAGGATCATGAGCCTCCGGTTCTCGGTCGTTTGTGCCATATCGAGCTGTATCGCAGCATGCTGCGAGCATGTGGTTCAGTCGACGCTCAACTACCAGAGTTCCTGCTGCAAGGTTTCCCCATCGTTGGGCCGATCGCCCCCTCCGGGCGTTGGCCTCCATATGAAAAAGATCAGAAGACCTTCTCAGTGCAGTATGCTTTGGATCGGGCCTGGGAGATTCGCCAAAAAATCGTCAAGCGAGTTCATGCTCCTGTTTCGGATAACCTCCAGAAGCTGTGGGACTCGACCATGGAAGATGTTCATGAAGGATCCACAATAGGTCCGTTCGCTTCAGAGGAACAGGTGACAGCTGAGCTCCAGGGTGATAGGTGGATCCCGACACAAAGGTTCGAGGTAGTCCAGAAGAACAAGGTTCGAGGATGTGACAGTGCGACGACCAATTTGATCAACCAGATTACGGTGATCCAAGAGAAGCTCCAGCTCCCGTATACGGATCTGAACGTCTCTGCCATTCGAGCGCTACGTTCTGCTGCCCCCTGGAAAGAGCTAGGTGGGTGGGTCCTGGACGAGAGAAAGGCTTACAGGCAAGTCGCGATCCGACCAAGTCACCGCATGTTTTCTGTGATTTGTTTAAAGGATCCCTCTGATGGCGTTCCCAAGTTTTTCATCATGATTGGCCATTCGTTCGGTCTCGTGTCAGCGGTCTATAATTACAATCGTAGATCTGCTGCTATCAACGAGATCCTTACTTCTTTGTTCAAGCTAGTGGCCTTCAGTTTTTATGATGATAAATATGGGTTCGAGCCTGATGAAACTGTTCAAAGTGCCAGGCTTGTCGCCGAGAGTGTTCACTTGTGGCTAGGAGCTAGGTTTGATCAAAAGAAACTTCAACTTTGTAGGTCACCTACGATACTAGGCGTGACATATGACCTGTCCAATTTTGTGCTCCTCGTTAAGCCCGAACGGAAGAACGAGCTCCGAGAGGAAATCGATGCAGTCTTGCAATCAGGATTGCTCGACCCGGGATCGGCCGGGAAATTGAAGGGGAAGCTCATGTTCGGCGCCTCACAGTTGTGGGGTAAAGTGGGGCGGGCATTTTTAAGGGTCATTTCCGAACGTCAGTATCTGAGATTTCCTTGTTCTGAGGGTTTTAAGCTAGATGGGGCTCTGATAGAGTCTCTGAACAGATGGCGATCGTTGATCCTAGACGGACCCCCTCGGCCGATCGACCTGCAGGTGGGGAAGAAGTCTGATGTGATCATTTTCACGGACGGCTTCACACCTGACCCTCGTGAGCAAGACGTCAGGCCTGATAGAATCGGGGCTGTCGCCTTCGATCGTAGGCTGCGAAATCCTGTGCAGTTTACTTCGATCGTTCCGTTGTCGCTCAAACGAGAGTGGCTCGAAAGGAAGACTCAAATTGTTCCCGTTGAAATGGTTGCTCCCATTGTCGCACTCGAGACTTTTCAGGATCGCGTGAGAAATTCAGACGTGATCCTTTTAATCGACTCAGAAGCGGTGGAAGGCGCCTTGATCAAAGGCTACTCCTCCAAAACTGACGTGTGTGGTCTGGTCTCGGTGTTTTCGGAGCTAGCTCTTTTTATCGATCGAATTTCCACAGATGCGAACCCAGCGGACTGGCCATCCAGAGGTGATTTAGAGCGGGGTTCCAAGGCCGGGTGGGTCACGCGTTCGCCTATCTGGCCCCCTGCTCTGAAGCGCTCGAAGGGTTAGCTCATCGTACGAAAGTGGTCTAGGGGCCTGGGTATGATCTATGAGCTTGGTCATAGCCGGTTTATTTTGATGCTGTTTTCATTTCTGTGTTTGATGCTCTCTGGATTTTTGTGGAGATCTCGCACTCAATGTTTTCATGACCGGAGGATCGAGTTCTGATCTGTTGGGCTGTCATCTAGAATCAGATTTGACTTGCTCGACCCCATGCCTTGAGCAGTCGAAAAAGGCCAGCGGTCAGGCTGCTCAGCTTTTGTATGATCTGTGAAACCGAGTGGAAGAGAGACACAGTCGATCGTTCAAACGGTCTGGAAGTTTGCTCAACAACGTTCACAACCTATATACCATGTGATTTTGTTATCTGCTGGCTGAAGGCGACGGTCCGACAGTTAGCTGAAAGCACACCATCACAGAAGGTGCGTGCCCCAAGAAAGCAAATTGAGGCAAGGCATGCTATATAGTCATAAAGTGCTTGAGCCATTGCCCATTGGGCCAAGGAGGCAAGAAAGGCCCAGGATGTCAAGCTCGGACCCTCAGGATCTCAAGCTAAGGAGCCAAGGGCTGAAGCAGGTGCGCCTCAACTCAAAACGCGCGCTTGGAACGAGAGTCAGGTGTCTGTCCTTTGCTGATCCTGGAAGCGCAGAGGGGTTGCACAAGGAGATGGCAGAACACATTCAAGCTTTCTTTTTTGTCTAAACTTTAGTTATTTCCAACCTTTCTGAAACATCGAGTGAAAGGAGGTGATGGGCACCAAAGAGACAGCAGCGGCCCTGGAATGACCCCTGAGCACGATAGGACACCATTGCATGCATTCAGGGTGAGGCCATGCACTTGCGTTCGCCAAGGCACAGTCCAAAGAGCACCAGAGGATCACAGAGAAAGCCACAAGTGTGCCGGTCTGCCTCAAATCGGATAACCATGGTCTTCCAGTTATTTCTGCTGGTAGCGATGGAACCTCCACTCATCTAACACAGTCTTCATCACTGGCAAGTCTGAGCCATGGCCGCATGTCATTGCAACCGTTGGTGTGACATTCCCTGTGAGTGGTCACAAGATGTCGTCAGAAAGCATCCGCTTTTGATGTTTTTTTGTCGGCTGACTTGGTTGATTCGTTGCAGCCTGCTAAGGACTTCGCCCGACAAACGGCACGATGGGAAGTCAGGGGAGGACTTCGACGATTCTAGATGCAAATTGTAGACAGTTCACCGAAAATGGTTTCCGTTCATTACTTAAGTTTGGACAGGACCAAAGCCATGAGAGTGGAGGCCAGGTTGAATGCATTGTTGAACTAATTATAGTGAACACGCAACTGTGCAAACCTTTGATAGGAATCAGATGCACTTGGTATTTTTCATTGACTCCAGATCCATCAGAGCTTTCTTGGCTAGGTGCAATATTGGATTTGCTGCGATCGGAGTGCCATGGGCTGCCCACTGAAGGCTCAAAGCCCAGCGTGGCTGTGGCAAGATTGCTGGCTAAAGCGGCGGAAATGCTTGCGGACGCGGGACGGGGGTTACAGGATGTTATGTCCACATTGTGGGTGTGGTGAGGTTGCACAGAGGGGCAGCTTGTTGGGATCTCAGCGTACTTTTGGATGCACACCATGCTCAGCCTCGAGCAGGGCAATGCTGAATCACCCCAGGTTGAGAAGCTGGCTCATGTAATGTTTCCCAGGCACGAATAGAGTCAGATTCCAAAAATGAGCATGCAGCGATTGCCACTTTGCAGGCTGATGCCAACGGGGCAAGAACACCCTGATTTGAAGTTGCTAGGTGCAAATGAGTAGAGTTTGTTCTCGCAATAGCAGCTTGACACACTACGCGGGAGAGTAATTCTAGAGCTGCCCAATGACAGGTCATGTTCAGGGATCCCAAACCAGGACACCTTAAAGGAGGTCCCCCATGCTGATACTACTCTCGAGCGCTGTGTTGCCTTAATGTGTGAGTCTCCGTTGCGTTGTTTCAGAGGTTGGATGTGTTCGAGAGAAACGGCAGTCAGTTCCAATCTCTATCCGCTTGAGCATTTTGTTAGACAGAGCAAGTGTCCATAGCAGTTTCAAGACGAAGTGTTTGCTTTGTATATGTCAATTTGGTTCGAGCAGGTTCGCAAGACAACAAGACTCTTTTCAGCTGAATTGCTGGCTAAATGATTGTTTCATAATTGCTTTGTCTAAGTTCCGGTCGTGGCTTGCCCGGCAACCAACATTCCAACGGCTTCAGAATCGCTTTACATTGTTTTTCCCGAAACAGTTTGCTGTTGGTTGGTTCCCTCTTTTCAGAAAGGAAGCTGGCCGCAGTCTCTGGCCGCGCCTGAACGCTGGAACGGTGCTTCCCAGTGCATGCTGTCATGGTGTCATGCCTACATGCTGCCTTGCTGTCATCTGGACACCAGCAGAAGGACAACAAGTGACAACAAGGGGAGAACAGGAGGACAAGAAGAGGACGACGGGAGGACAAGAGGACAACAAGAGAAGAGGAGGACAAGAGGAAGAAAAGACGAAGGACAAAAAGAGGACAACAGGAGGACAACGTCTGGAGACTGGCTGGCAGCCGCGGCCAAGCTGGTGTTCACAAGAAGACAGTAGGAGGACGAGAAGAGGACAACAGGAGGACAACGCCCAGACGAAGCGAAATCAAAGGGTACAGTGCGAGAAAACAACTGCACACGCGCAAGCCCTGTGTGGCACCTAGTGGGACAGCGACAGCCAGGCCGCACCAACCACTCCTTTTGTAAGCAATGTAAGAAACCACCCCGGACTGAGAGGAAAGTTTCTAGGGGGTAAAAACAACAACACTTTTCGAGCAGGGGGGTTTAGCATAACGGGACCCCAGCTTTTGCTTCTAGGATGTGGTAGAGGTCTCCAGTAGAAGTAGTTCAGTAGTAGCCGTAGCAGTAGCAGTAGCAGTAGCAGTAGTAGCAGTAGCAGTAGCAGTAGCAGTAGCAGTAGCAGTAGTAGTAGTAGTAGTAGTAGAGTTCGTCTTAGTATAGTACAGTTAGTAGCTGTAGTAGGAGTAGTAATAGGTGAGTAGTAGTAGTAGTAGTAGTCGTAGTCGTAGTCGTAGTCGTAGTCCTAGTCGAAGTAGTAGTAGTAGTAGTAGTAGTAATAGTAGTAGTAGTAGTAGTAATAGTCGTAGTCGTAGCCGTAGTCGTAGTCGTAGTAGTAGTAGTCGTAGTAGTAGTAGTAGTAGTCGTAGTGGTATCATAGTTTCCGACAAAAAACTTATGATGATGGTGTATTCCTTGAGCAAGAGCACGGGGTAGCAGTAGCAGTAGCAGTAGCAGGAGCAGGAGCAGGAGCAGGAGCAGGAGCAGGAGCAGTAGCAGTAGTAGTAGTAGTAGTAGTAGTAGTAGTAGTGGTAGTGGGTACCCACTACTACTACTACGACGACGACTACTACGACGACGACTACTACTACCACCACCACTACCCACTATATACCTACTACCTACTACCCACTACCCACTATCGACTACCTACTACCTACTACCTGCTACCTGCTACCTGCTACCTGCTACCTAATACCTACTACCTACTACTACTACTACCACCACCACTACCTACTACCCAGTACCTAGCGCCTAATACCTACTACCTGCTACCTGCTACCTGCTGCTGACTACCTACTGCCTACTAGGTATCACCTACTAAGTAATACCTACTAAGGAATACATACTACCTACTACTACTACTACTTCAACTGCTACTGCTACTGCTACTACTATTCTTTTTACTACTACTACTACGACTACTACTACTACTACCTCCTACTACTACCTCCTACTACTACCTCCTACTACTACTACTCCTACTACTACTACTGCTACTACTGCTACTACTGCTACTACTCCTACTACTACTACTTCTACTTCCTACTTCTACTACTGCTACTACTCCTACTACTACTACTACTACTTCGACTTACTACTTCTACTTGCTACTACTACTACTACTACTACTACTACTTACTACTACTACTTACTACTACTACTACTATTACTACTACTACTACTACTCCTACTACTACTTACTACTACTTACTACTACTACTACTTACTACTACTACTACTACTTACTACTACTACTACTTACTACTACTACTACTTACTACTACTACTACTACTATTACTACTACTACTACTACTACTTACTACTACTACTACTTACTACTACTACTTACTACTACTACTACTACTACTAATACTTACACTACTTACTACTACTACTTACTACTTACTACTTACTACTTACTACTACTACTACTACTTACTACTTACTACTTACTACTTACTACTACTACTACTACCACTACTACTACTACTACTTACTACTACCTACTACTACTACTACTACTACTACTATTACTGCTACTACTACTACTACTGCTACTACTTACTACTACTACTACTGCTACTACTACTACTACTACTCACTAGTACCTACTACTACTACTACTACTACTACTACTACTTACTACTACTACTTACTACTACTTACTACTACTACTT
>CAXAMN010019335.1:1050255-1150674 GCA_963970005.1 Durusdinium trenchii | reverse complement strand
TACTACTACTACTTACTACTACTTACTACTACTTACTACTACTAACTACTAGTAACTACTAGTAACTACTAGTAACTACTACTAACTACTACTAACTAACTACTAACTACTACTAACTACTACTACTACCTACTACTAACTACTACTACTACTATTACTACTACTACTACTACTACAAAAACTATTACTACTTCTATACCACTACAGCTACTACTACTACTACTACTACTACTACTACTTCTAACACTAATACCAATACACTTTTGCTACTACTAATACTACTACTTCTACAACTACTACTACCTACTACCTGTACTACTACCCATTCCGCTACCTATACTACGACCTATACAACTACCTATTCTTTTACCGATGCTACTACCTATTCTACTGCCTGTGCTACTACCCATACTACCACCTTTACTACTATTTGTGCTGCTACCTGTGCTTCTCTATTCCTCCTCCTCCTCCTCCTACTACTACTACTACCACTACTACGACGACGACTACTACTACTACCACTACTAACTCTACCACTACTAACTCTACACTGCTACTAACTCTACTACTACAAACTCTTACTACTACTAACTCTACTACTTTTTTGTTCTGCTACTACTAACTCTGCTACTAGTAGCTCTACTACTCCTACTACTACTACTACTACTACCACCACCACTACCACCGCTACCTACTACCTACTACCCACCTACCCACTACCCACTAAGTAATACCTACTAAGTAATACTTACTAAGGAATACCTACTACCTACCACTACTACTACTACTACTGCTGCTACTACTACTACTACCACCTGTTCTACTACTTCTACTCCTAGTCCTGCTCGTACTCCTACTAGTATTGTTTTTATTGTTGCTATTTCTACCACTGCGGCTGCTGGTGTTGCCTACCGCTACCGCTATTGCTACTCTACCACGAGTGCTGGTACTAGTGCTAGTATAGGTACTAGGTGCTAATGCGCAGTGCTGGCTTTTTGTTTTGGAGGAGGGTTCAAAAAACAAACTTGGGGCTGCAGCTTGTGTTTCTAGAAGGTTGGGGGGCTGCAGTTTTTGTTTGTACCCTGTCGTTGTCGTTGTTGTTGCTGTCGTTGTGTTTGTGTTCTTGCTGTTGTTAAAGGACAGCAACAGAATTGCAGCTGAAGTCAGTCCATTTAAACACATCCAAGATTGATTTTCAATGGTCAGGCCCTAATCTGAATGGAGCCAGCGCCTCACACCGTGATCCTTCAAGAACCCTCCTTCTGTGGAATGTGAAGCGCTTTGAGGTCTACATTGCCAGGAGCTGATTTCATTGCCACTAGCGCTGCTTCAATGTTTGTCCATGGGCTGTGGGGTTGTCGGCTGTCAAGGTGGACGCTTGCTTACTGCCGGCAGGGCCCTTCTCTGCGGCGGCGTTGGTGGCTCAAGGTGCACAGGCCGGGCTTTATGGCCGGATTGAACGGTTGATTTGATTTGAACTTGTTTTGATTTGAGGGTCTTTGTTTCCTTTCTCCTCCTTTTGGTGCGACGTGAGCAACACGTGGTATTCCATCGACGCACTGCAGTATTCAAACGGTCAATGTTGCAGGGTCGGGGAAACTTGATCCATATCTCACGGTAGGTTCTGAAGATTGAGTCTGGAGTCTCAGAATGCACCTGTCGCAGCCGGCTTGAAGAGAGATGCGGGAAAATGGCCCTGCCACAGACAGGGAATGTTTGCAGCTACATGAGCAAGGCACAGTTGCATCTATCTATTTTAGCTACAGGCCAGATTCTGCAAGGGCAGGGATGAGTTGCAATCTTGGTGTTGCCAGCAGCGGATAGAAGGATGCAAGGGCCCCAGCTCAGTTTCCAGCCGTTAAGGGCTTTAGAGCTGAGGCCAGGAGCAGGCTGATCAACTGGGGCAGGAGGTGTGAGGCCCTCATTGGATGTGTTGAATGTAGCACGATTTGTTCTTGTTGCGAAGATCAGTGCGAACTTAGGATAAGTCCTTATTGTCAGCACACCCGAAAATTGACAGTTTTGAGTCTTGAGCAAGAAAGGAGTCGGTTGGCTTTGGAACAGCAGCCGAACCAAGGAGATCATCTGGAGGAGATTGGGAGCTGGTGCCGCAGCCGCTGGTAGGGCACCCGGTGTTGGATGTTTGTTCCCCTGTAGCCTTTCACCGAGTGTTTTCGTCAAGATGCTCCGCCTTTTGTAATATACCAATTGACAGTTGCGCCTCTTGAAACCTACTTGATACAAACGTGAGCACCTGGGAGATTGCCGGGGATAGTTTGTGTTGGCCACGTTGTATACAACTACACTCTTATTTTTTGTCGTGCAACTCATGAAGAGGTAGCCCTTCAAAGGGGCTACCTCAAGCGTTCTCTGTACAATCCTACGTGCTAGAGGCAACCAATTATAACTGATTATATATATATATACCTCGCCCATCGCGCCAGTGAGTAGGTAAAAATGTACCACATATATAAGCGGTAGACGTGTGCGCATCTTTTGGCCGATTGGTCCAGTTTGCTGCCTGATGCGGGTGTGTGAAGTAGGCTCACGCTCACGCCCACACATGTTCCGACTTTTCATGCGGCCCTCCCTTCTCCAGTGATTGTGAAACCTTTCTGCACAGAGTAAGACATTGCTTCAAATTACATTCACAAAATGTTGACATTTACAGTACTGCTTAGCAAAGAGGTGTCCTAACTTTGCTATGAAGCATAATCAACCGTTGTCTTCGAATAGCACACTTTGCTGACACTTTCGTTTTTCCTCAGAATGGGAACTGTGACCTTCGCAAAATGTTCTTTTCACTGTAGCCCTTGCTTGCTTCCAGGCTTTGGACCTCCGATTTCATCAAAACCAGCAGGTTTGGTTTCCCCAGAGCGTGCGCTTTGCAGGTCATGTGTGGTTTTTCACGTGACACGTCATGTTTAGTCTTCCCTTGCTCATATGCAAGTGTTTGAAAAACCAAGGTTTTGGATGGAATCTTGCTCAAAGCTCACTGCCTGATACACAGCTTCAGGCGAGCACACCGTTGGCATTTCAATCAAGTCCAGCGGAATTAAACTAATGTGGGAGCAGATCGGATGTCATTTCTACAACTTCAACACACTCCGACACCATTTGGCTCAACTGTTTTTTCGAGTTCTTCTGAGTCAATATTTGCATCGGACTCGTTTGGGCCCCAGACATGTGACAAGTTGAGCAGATCCTTTGCATGAAGGGTGCGCGAGCGGGAGTAGGCGTAGGTGTCTGCTCTGGATGCAAATCTGCCGAGATGACTTAGGTACTTACTAAAGGAGCCGCTGACCGAATGACCATCCGTGTTTTGATGCTGGCCAGGGTCCTGAGTGCAACACCACTATGCACTGCATGCGTCGATTGACTTGAGGCATTTGCTAGATATGGAACGCGGGCGTTTGACGTTATTTGTATTGACGAAAAGAACGGCACGTGGCCAGTGCAAAGAGATGAGGATTATGTGCGACAAGCATCCGTGCTTGCCAGTTTCTTGAATGTACAACTTGCTTCGCTTTCACAGCTTGTTTGCGTTGTTTGTTTCTCTCCAGCTACTGAGGTTTTGGCCATGGGTGTGGCAATCGAGGTGCCCAAAGAGACCGATTACAGTTAAAAGAGAAGATGCAAGACAGCTGAAGGGCTGAGCAGTTATATAGCTGCAGTAAGCCATTTGCCGTCCTTTGGGCCAACAGGAGTTTGCAGAGAGCGCGGTCGAGAATGACAAGGAGTGTGCCACTTGCCTAAATGACAGAGCCATTGTTTTCCGCTCCGTGTGGTTGCTGAACTCTTGAACCCGCTTTGATATGATACGGCACCTTTTACATGGCACTCTCCACACACTCTGTAGCAATTACTAGCTCGCTTGATTTTGGATTCTTTACAGCTGAATCTCAGTCCCTCTCCTTGCTGCAGAGCACCATGCAGCGCTCTGATGGTCCCTCGGACTTATGGAGGGAATGGGTGCGCCTCTCTCGGGAGAGGATTCTTGGGGCACCTACTCAAGCGGCTTGTTTTCTTGGGGCACCTGCATGAGTTGAAAGGCGACATCGGAAGGAGACATATGTGTTTGTGGTAATTGCAGGCGTTCGACGAACCTACCTCAAGACGGAGGGAGACGAGGCCAACCAGGTGGACAAGGCCACGATCCGCGCACTCTGACGAAAAGCGGTGCAAGGTTCACTGACTACATAGGATTTGTCATTGGACTACGTTGTGGGATTTGTATGCAAAGGAACTTGAAAGAAGCGACGGCGCACTGTACTACTGTATGGACGCGCAGACCAGACCTCCCCAAAAGAAAAAATACAGAAAAGAAGTCATTTGTGTGCATGTCTATATAGTCCTCAGGAACAAACTTGTCAACAAATTCTACATTTATTGACAAGGACACGGACAGATTTGCACATGTCATATAGAAATATGCCAGTCAACTCCCATTGCAGCCTCATTTGTAGCAGAACGTTTTCTACAGCTTCTTCTTCAACAACGCGTGCTCTTCTCTTTGCTGGGTCTGCAGCCCTCCTCCGGGACACCCCAGGGTGGTAGCCACTCTACTCACCTCTTTGCCCGTACCTTGGACAGATCATTCAGATTGAGAAAGCCAAGGTCACCAACTCTTGTTTGTGCTTCTTTGGCTCCTTCTGTATCTCAACGGCATTATGCTCTGCTTCAAGGGGTGGAGCCAAGCAACTTCTCCACTTCCTCCCTTCCTCGAATCTCTGCAACACATCGGGCTCGAATTCAACCACAGCTGCCTCATCGTCAGCCCAGACCTTCGTGCCCGTGCACCCCGACCCCATCTTCTTGGACCCCTGGGCATTCTGCAGTGAACAGAGCACACAATGTACCTCCGCAAGCCGTTCGGCTACTCTATCTCCCTTGAGAGTTGCTTTCAACAAGCAGATGCCACTGGCACAACCTTTCAGAATGACGCGGCTCCTTGACCAATACGTCAGCTCCTCATTCCTTTTGGCATTCCCTAGGTCATTTTCGCCTGCCAGACAGTGCTCCGAAAACTCAGAGTCACTGCAAACTTAGCTCTATATCCCCTCCTTGACGGACAGCGAAGCCAGCTTTTGCAGCTGAGGGGGCCTGTGGCCAAGCGCTTGACATAATATCATTTGCCATCGGCTACCTTGACACAGCAAGACCTCCACGGACTTGGGTTGTTTGCTGGGCACAGCAGCTGACAAAGGCTCCATTCCAGATATCCTTCCAGGGTCATGCTGCAGCATCTCGACAGCAGACACCAGGAAGGTGTCGGTTCACTTTTTGCTCTTTACTAACCAGGCTGGAAGTCCGAAGGGCCCAGCGGTGTTGCTCATGACCGATGACCGTTTTCAATGGCGTGCGCTCAGTGGCCTCTTTCTTGGCTTGATTTGATGTGTGCATCCCGGCCGCGCTCACCTCCTTTGAGGCGCTCCATGCAAGCTGATGGCATCACCATCGCATGCTGGTTCGGAGTCATACACGGTGGCTCAAAGCTGCTTTGGGGACACTGAGTGAGCAGACCTTCCATGCCAGCTGCCTGGCGAAAGTGAAGGGCACAGACCGTGCCACCTCTGGTTCGGACACAAACAGCCCTATCAGCCATTCCAGCAAGGTCTCCTGGTACCAATTCTTCACACTGTCTCCCTACTTCTCCCATTCGACTCCTGAGCCTAGCGCTATTTTTACCCCGTCCATAGTATGGGCACAGCTCCCTGAGAAACCTGATTCACAAAACCATGACGACACGACACTTCCGAAGAGCTTATAACATCAATTGCGCATAGTAAACAATTTGCAATTTTTTTGTTTCCTGGCTCAGCCTGTCATTGAAGATCGCAATCTTTAGCGCGTCGACCCCATGACCTAGTGACTTGAAATGTGTTGTTTGAGGTGAATGATGCGGTAACGCCAGCGTCTCTCCTCACTGTCGATGCCGCGGAAGCTTCTCAAAAGGCCCATGCAATAAGCTTTGGAGATCGTTGACAGCTTTGTGGGTGTTTCAATTCCTTGGCAGACTGAGCGCAGCCTCCTGAAGTCTGCATTCCTGAAGGATGCCTGGAACTTGTTCAAGGGCTTCAGTGTTGTAGGATGCTGCCCCTGTCAGAGGTTTCCTTGACTCAGGTCGCCCAAGCAATTCTCGACAACCAAGTTGAGAACAGAACTATGGCACGAGAAGCAGCCCGTCGCCGTGTGAGCACCTCAGGCCGAGAACCTTGATTCAGCCAGCGCAAAATAATGAACGCATATGATTTATAAAATCAGAGAATATTTTAGGGAGGCACACTTGTTTGACTTCTTTGCTTTGTTGCTCTTTGGCTTTCAGCTCTTCTCTTTCGTGCCTCTCTGCTCTTGTCTTCTTTTGGATTCTCCGCTTTTCAATTTTCGGCTCTTCTTCTTGTAGATTTTAAAATATGATGTACAAGTTTCCTATTTTTTCTTTATTTGTGCTCTTCTTGCACCTTTACATTTCTTCTGCGTCGCTTTTCTGCCTGGGTCGCGTTGCTGCTATTGTTTCCTTGCTTCGCCTTTTTGACCACTACTGGCACGTCAAGCACGAGGAAGCAAGCTATTAAGGTAGCATTCCGAAGGCAAGCGAGCACGCCAGGAAGCAAGGCAATTGCAAGCGACAAAGCAAGCAAGCAGGCAGGCAAGCAAGCAAGCCAGCCAGCCAGCCAGGAAGATAGCAAGCCACAGCAAGGACAGGGCAGGCAGGGCAGGGCAGGAAGGGAAGGGAAGGGAAGCGAGGACACAAACCGTGGGCCGTTCCGCCGACTGTCAAGAGGATGCCGGCCTAAAGGCATGGGGTTGGTGACCACATTGCCGTAAGAGGTGCAACCTCAGTCAGCAAGGGGACAGAGCAGATTTGCACACATATTCTAGTATATACTGTAATGATTCTAGCACAATTTTCCCTCCATCATCTTGACCCGCAGCACCCACCCGGCTGTTCTCCAACTTGCCAATCAGCTTTCGGCACCTAGGCGCTGGGCTGATAGCTCTGAGAGGGCTTTGTCTTCAAACTGCAGCTATCCCCACGTTGCCGTGCGAAAACCTGATCCACTTGTGCGCTGTGCGGCTATGGATTTTGGTGATCATGCCAATTTGTCCTTCGCTGCTTGAACCTTGTGCAACGGTCATGTTTCAGGGCAAACACTGCTGAGCGCATCGGCATGGGCAAGGCTGTAGCTTTGCTGGATGTCCCTTTTTTCTTGAAGAGTTGCAATCTTGTGAGACAAAAGGCCAGCCCCTGGACTTACCTTCAGGCTGTTGATTCAGCAGCCCCTGGCGACCAAATAATTAGAACAAAGCGTGTCCAAAAGGGGAACCTTGGCAATCACTCAGAAGACAGGCGTGATAGCCTTGACTCGACATGCAAACTGGCCAGCCTCTCATGCCGCCCATGCCAGTGAAGGAAGGCACGTCATGTTGTTCCCTCCAATCCGCTTCAGGCGCTTCTGAAGCGGCATCCGGAGCTGCTTGTCATCAGCGTTTCAGGCACAGTCACTACAGTAGCTAGAGTTGGAGGATGTCGAGATGGGTTCATGCCACTCTCATTCTACACGATGTCCGTTTTTTTGTATTTTGTGAGGCTCTGCTCAGAATACGGGGACCTCTTTGTTTGCCTTCGACGCTGTGGTCACGAAGGCCAGCCGTGGAGCTGAGCTGGTGAGTCAGTGGTGAGCTGTTTTGTGCTGATTCTGGTTGCCCTGATGTGAATGAACTAATTCTGCTGCTTTGTCGACTGCGACAGTCAATGCACCCGCCACTCAAACACTCACAGTATATATATATATATAATTGAACAATGTGCAGGGGAGTGCAACTGCGCCAACCCGAGCATGCTTGAGAATGTGCCAGTGGACTGCTTGGAGATCGGTGAGATCATGAGCTTGTGGCAGTTTGATGAAGAGTGTAACGTGTTCACCTTTGCGAAGTTTTGAACAGTACGCCCAAGAAACTTGGACAGGTTTTGGGACTCCTCAACCCATTTTCATATTGGTTCACTGTTGGCTGATTGATCACGCCATTGCAACAGAATCCACAAGACTCAAGACATGGGTTGATGCTATGTTCTGAAGATGCGTTCGAAATCGTTCGAAGCTTAGGGCCTAGCATTTATTGAAGAACAAGTTTGCCGTGACAGGTCTGTTCAGCACATCACTCCTAGTGCCTGGGTCACAGTGCCAAAATGATTCAAGTTAATCACATTTGCACCCGAGGTAAGTCGTAGGATTTGAATGATTCCAAGGTCGCTGCACAGATAATTTTGCATTGGCCCCAGCGCTACCAAATTGATGAATCCAAGGTCACTGGGCTTTTTGTAGTCGTTTGAACAGGATGTTTAGCGAGTGAAGGCTCAGGTGTCCATGCTTGGGATTAACTTGTGGCATTGTTTTCTTAGGCAGTCCATGAAAGAAGTCAAAGCTGGAGAGTCCAGTGGCCAGGTTAAACTGGCCTGGATTGCCGCTTTTTGCTTGGGGTCGGCAAGTTGATATTGCATATGCCCTTTGTGAATGGAGAGCTTCTCGATACTGTATACTGTAGGCAAATTATGTGACACTTATATGTTATATGGCACTGGCTTTGCAGGTGCGCATCTCTGTCACGAGCGCACGTTGGTTTCTCAGCCACCTGCTTCTTCCTAGTGCCCCTGGGAATAGGAGACATCGAGAATGACTTGAGCCTTGAGTCATGTTGGAGTGGAACCACAGTTGCCCGTCAGTCATCCCACGGCAAATGAAGCGCCTTGGAGCCAGTCAGTGGTGGTGTTGGGCGGCTGAGGCTGAGAAGATCCTATTTATTGGAGGTGAACAGTGATCACGTGGCCTTTGTACAATCTGAACATTGGCTTGTGTGATGCCGGTGCAAGCCGCAGAATCAACTGGAGCTTGCACCGCCTACATGACACCTCATATTCAAAATCAGAGGGTGATGTAATTCCAGCAATCGAAAGCAACGATTTGCAACCTCGCGGTTCTTAGCTTTTGTAATTGTCGGACGCCCGGCCCCTTATTTTGGATCGTGCAGCAAGCGGCCTTTCGAAAGGCCTTGCCTTTCCAAGCAAAATCACGTGCTTAGAAACTACTTTGTGCGACAAAGATACCTAAGGCTAAGGCATGCAGCTGTTAAGTGGATGATGGTAAAGCCTGCTAGCCAATACTTTGCAAGCTCCTTTGAAAAAAAGTGGGTAGTACTGTAGATGCTGTAGACATCTTAACATGGAACCCTGACAGCCACAACTTGGAAGCAGTGAGTGGAATCGATACAGCGCACATGACCTAGCCGAAGCCATGCTGTTTTATATTTTGTGCCGGCGCCGTAGATTTTCCACGTGCTTTTGTCGTTTGTCACTAATGTGCTGACCAAAACTTTTGGAAGATCCTTTGGCTTATATGGGAAGACTCTTGATTGGCATTTGAGGCTTCTTCCTCACACTGCCATTTCTGCTTGTCTTGCTGTCCTATTCTTGGCAGGGGGTTGAAGAACCAAGGGTCGTTGTTCGAAGATCGAATTTGATCAGGTTGAGACTCCGAGCCAGTTATGCTTCCTCGCAATCGAGCATTGGCAAGGCGGGGTGGTGGAGTTTGAGTTGAAAGGTCACCGTTCAGGTTGCACAGTGCACGGCACACCAGGAGCTGGCAGGAAAAGAGACCATTGTCCCTAGCCTACCTGGAACGCGTCACGGCAGTGAGATTGGTGGGAAGTTTCTTGGTCCACTTGAGGCTTTCTTCCATCCTTATGCTCACGCAGGGGGTGGAGGTGAGCGCGTTTTGTGGTGCTTGGCCTAGACGCCTCAAAGCCTTTGACAACTTTGACAACATTTGGAACAAGGGTGTTGCTGAGGTGCTCGATCCGCGCTGTGCAGCAGAGATATCCAACAGTGCCCATGCTGCCTGTACCAAGCTTGCCACACGCTGTGACCATAGCTTACGAGGTGACTTGTGTCGTGTACACCGGAGACACTGACGTAACGCCTTCGGAGTTCTTGTTGCAGGCCAGGCGCTTATGAAGATTCACAGGTCGAAAGGGTTCAAGGCACTTGCAACGGTCTGATGTTGGTTCATGTTGAGTTTGCAGGCCAAGAGGCAATTCGGGGTGGACATCAACAGTGCAGGCCAATTTGAGTAATTGCAGGGCTGCGCAGTTGGCAGAACACATCTGGTAAGAAATTCTTGACGCTCTTTGTGCATTGTGGACTAGGTATTCGCTTTGTTTTCCTCCATTCCAGACGATGGGTCGATGCATCGTCCTGGCGCGTGCCTGAGCTTGCGCAGCTTGCGCCCGCTTGGAGATGCACATCGCTGATTTGCAAGGAAACGCTTCACCCTCATCGGCCAAAGCAGGGGCCCCCTTCGGTAAAACAGAGTTCACAAAGTCTGACTGTACCTGACGACCCTTTGGCAGATCGCTTCGGTTCAACCAAGGTCTAGGTTCTTTAGTGGTTGGCCAGGCGGCCTAGATGAGTGCCATTTGGGTGGTGATTTCTTGCACTCACAGCTGTTCTGAGGATGGGAAGCTTTGTGCCAGTTGCGTCCCGATATTTACATAGACTCAATGGGTCACGCCGTCATGTTTGATGAGCAGAGTGTCTGGATATTCACTTGGTACAACCTTTGAGATCCTTTTAGGATCTTTTAGGCATGATTCATGATGAAATTCAAGCACGGTCCTACGACGAACGGAAGAGACATTGTGCACCCTAGCATGAACACTCAGGAAAACCTAGAGGGCCTATTCGGATATTGAGAGTGCGACAGAAATATTGGAGCCAGGTTATGCTTTCACGCTACCTTTGTTCAGTCTTCTGGCTGGTTCGCGGGTTGGATGTTATGCACCAGGCTTAGGCAAGTGTGCGTTCACTGGTAGCTCAAGCGCCAATTCCAAGAGATGAGGTGCATTACCCGACAATATCCACCGACATGCTGGAGCAGGTGGAACCCATGTGCAATGGATGCTGCATTTTTTGTGGCAATGCACCGTGAAACTCATATGGAGTTGGAAAGTGTTCCAGGTTCGCACAAGAAGCTAGCCCCTTAGCTATTTGGCAGCTCGCTGATAGTTGGAATGCTGCATGCAGATCCTTCTTGCCAGAGTTCGGTTGAGAGCATTTTGTGAATCCAGTTGCCCAAAAGCGTGACCGCCCTTGCGGCGCCGAGTTAACCTGCGGTTTGTGCTTCAGGAAGCGATGGCGTTTGCAATGACGTAACTGTGGCACGTTCCTCTTTGCTGTCCGCAGCAAAGTTGCACTCCTGGCACAATTGAACACACGAGTCTTGACAAGGATGGCCAACTAAGCCCCAATCTTGCTCTTGGCTTGAGGCGGAGCCATGTCTTTTAACATCGCTCGCAGGTTTTACTACAAGATCTTTGCTGGTCTGTACGGACTGGCTGGGTGACTGGCTTGGACTAATCACAGCAGGGCTAAATATGGCAAGTGGTGCGGCCGGAATGTTACCCAAGCTGAGGAGCTTTGCCGAGGCGTGCCTCACGACAAGAGCAGAGTTGAGAGTGAGAGTGAGAGAGAGAGAGAGAGTGAGTGAGTGAGTGAGTGGCTCAAGATTTGGGCTCAAGTCGGGACTGTGGTGGCACTTCGACAGATCCCACGTGGCCCAGAAGATCTAGGTGACCCCTACCTCCAGGTGATCACCAAGGGTGTCTTCACCATTGCCCGTGATAGAGACCAAGTTTGAGGCGGTCCTTGTCATCTCGGAGGTTGGCCATGATGGCTCCAGCCTGGGAGCACTGGGAGTTTCTGCGGAGACGGAACAGGAGAAGCTACCTGGTGTGTGGAGGATGTGAACATTCATGGATCTGGTGTGACCGAGTCAGCACCAGGTGGAGATGTGACAAATGCAGTACTCCATGGCCTACAGGAGGCGCCCCCTGGAAGCTGCCAAGATCACCCTCAAAGAAGGTCAGGAGGCCACATGGACGAGATCGAGTACAGGTGGAACCACCGCCCGGATTGGTCAGCAAACCCAGGCAGCAGGGCCAGGCAGCCTTGAAAGGCGTTGGACTGGAGCTGGAGCTTCAGCCGTTGGAGGAAGTTTTGAAAGCCTATTTGGATTCCCTGCCAAAGGAGGTCAAGGATGCGGTGGTGGGCCTAATCAAACCAGCCCGAGCGGCCACCATTGATGTGACAGGGCAGCTCAAGGCCACAGTGGGTGAGTTGAGGCAGTTATCCACCAAGAAGCAGTCATTGCAGAGAAGAGTTGATCAGGCGAAAGATCAATACAAGCTGCTCCTTGATGAGCTCAAGGGAGTGCAGGAGGCCATAGACCATAGACAAAGAGCACAAGCAGCTGGGAGATCAACCTGAGGCCTATGCAAAGCAGCTGAAAGAAGAAGCAGTGCCCACATCCCCGGCACGAGCATGTTTTGGACAGTGACGCAACAGAACATGTCCTAAAGGCTCTGGGGCAAGCGGGCATCATTTTCAATTCGGACCAGCAAAAGGAGTTGGAACGAAATGTGTCCGAGACTTTGACCAAGCGCCGCAAGACAGATGGTGATGCCCAGTTGAGTGGGTAACGCCAGCCGGACAGTTGTTGATGAAAAAGGGGACGGTTTTCTGGCAGTGAAGGGGTCCTGGTGCAAAACTTGTTTGGCAGAAGGGCAATCTGATGCCAGCGCTTGGGATGAGTCAAACAGATGGGACTGTTTGAGTGTTTGGAGAATTGGACTGGATTCCTGACACTGTAGTGCAAGCGGGCGCCGAACTTGGCCCGACGAGAAGATCAGCCCAAGGCGCGCGACCTTCTGAAGGATCTTGGCCTGGATTCCAGCGGGGGCAGGAGAAGACGCATTGGCGCTCAACAGACGCGGCTCTTGAAAGGTCGTAAACTCCAAGCTGCTCAACCTCAAACTTCGCTCCCGGCCAGTGAGGATTCGTGTGTGGAAGACATCTGTGCATGCCGCTGTCAGCTATGGCATAGAAGCTCAAGGGCTGGCGCCCCAGAGACTTCGACTCAACTGCCCCGCCACGCTGGCCTTCACAAGGGGCAATGTTGACATTGTCTTTGACCGACAGGCCAAGCTTCACCCCAAGGCAACACGCGTCAGGTCATACGGGCCTGGCCGCCAGCTCAAAGAGGTGAATTGATGCCTGCCTGGAGGATTTCGTGGCGAAAATTACAGGCAGCGGCTCACCCTTGGATGGTAGTTGCTAGGGCCGATGGCAGCACTTCAAGTGTACTTCATGGAGATGGGCTGGGATGCAGCGGCTTTGGATGAGTGGGTGAGGGCCCCAGTTGGCATCATGCTCAAGGGAGCCTCCAGGGTGGCCATTGATGCATCGACTCAAGGATCTTTGCGCACACATGGCTCCGGAGACAGAGTCTTGTGCCCACTATGCCAGGTGCCGGTGACGATGAAGCACTTGATCTGGGAATGCTGCTACGATGAGAAGCCACTTCCACCAGCCTGGCAGCAAACCATTCAGGCCAATGAGAATGCCATGCTGTAGGCACGAGGTATGATTGACAGTGATGTGCGCCTCAAGAAGTACATTGGGCAATGGAGAGATGGGTCATGGCAGATCAGTGGCACCTGCACAGCTTTAAACACCTGAACCAGGAGGTGAAACGAGAGGGCTGTTGGATGATCCTTCAGGCCTTCCTTGGACAGCATCAGGTCAACATTCCTCACAGAGCTGGTTGGTCGGCGCTTCACAAAGGGGCCAAAGGCACCACGGCCCCGGATTTGTGGCACAACTTGCTGGAGGAGGAGTGGCAGCGCCTGAAAATTTTGCATGTGCCGCCGAAGCTTCTGCGTGGCACAGGAGAAGATATGGGGGCTTGGATGTAGTTTTTAGACGCCAGGCACTGTGCAAAAGCCAGAGCAGTCCGTGAGGCACCCACTGAACTGGTTGAAGCCCTGAAGGAGGAAGGTTTGACACATCAAGCAATCAAGCTGTCTATGAAGTTGCAGCTGAGCGGATCAGTGCCATCCTGTGTGACAAGGACCACTACATGAATGGCAAGCTTGA
This sequence comes from Durusdinium trenchii, assembly GCA_963970005.1. Lineage (NCBI taxonomy): Eukaryota > Dinophyceae > Suessiales > Symbiodiniaceae > Durusdinium > Durusdinium trenchii. Next base: position 1,136,684 of record CAXAMN010019335.1, on the reverse strand, counting down.
GAAGGTTGAGACCACTTACACTGCCAAAGTTCGAGCGCCGAAAGGCCGGATAGAAGTCCCCCAGAAGCTCACGCAAAGAACTTCCGCGCCTGGTTGGCGCGGCGTCGTGCAGACTTGATGGAAAAGAGCCGAGAAAAAACAGTGAGTGTGAGAGTGAGAGAGTGATAGAGTGAGTGAGTGAGTGAGTGCGAGAGAGAGAGAGTGAGAGAGAGAGAGAGTGAGAGAGTGAGAGAGTGAGAGAGTGAGAGAGTGAGTGAGTGAGTGAGTGAGTGAGAGAGTGAGAGAGTGGGTGAGTGTGAGTGGGAGAGTGATAGAGTGAGAGAGTGAGTGAGTGAGTGAGTGAGTGAGTGAGTGAGTGTGAGAGAGTGAGAGAGTGAGAGAGTGATAGAGAGAGAGAGAGAGTGAGTGAGTGAGTGAGTGAGTGAGTGAGAGAGTGAGAGAGTGAGAGAGTGATAGAGTGAGAGAGAGAGTGAGTGAGTGGGTGAGTGAGTGGGTGAGTGTGCGAGCGCACATCGCACGGGTGAGCAAGTCAAAAGCACCTGGAAGGTGGTTCTTGTGAACTCATCCTGGACCCGAAGTCACATAGTAAAGCTTTGGAAAGTGCCAGCTGCTCAATCCAGCGATTGTGTTTTCCACATGAAGCAGTGCCAATGTTTCATTGTTGCAGCAGGAGCGTCAAATAAAGACTCAGGCCAGAGCGTACTTGCACGGTCTACCCTCCTTGCGACACTGCTGCAGTCCTAAGTCAAGGTGCAGGTTGGTTTCGCCAGTATGATTCGCCCATGTTGCTTTTCTGCGTACTGTAGATGTAATAGATGCCTGGTCAACATGCACACGGACAGCATCTACTCTGGAGGTCCTTGGCACAAACAGCACTTAGCCTACTGAGGCAGCCCTTACAGCTTTGCCGCTGGAGCGAGCAAAGAAGGACGATTTGCAGTGCTGTAGGTCTAGGTCACTGAAGAATGCATGCCACACTGCCGCTGGAAGCTGGCCGATGGTGCTTGAGCTTGAGGACTTTCCTGGCAAGCTAGTGCTTTCGTTGGCGCAGCCCGGTTCTCTAGAGTTTGGCTGCTTTTTTCATCCTTTGCATGAAGTACTGTTCTGAACTGCAACATCGTGACACCGTTCTTAGTTCTCGTACTAGAACACACACACACACACCCTCTCTCTCTCTCTCTCCCTCCCCCCGTCCGCCTGACTCCCCCAACAGGTTCAGACCTGAAAAGAACCATGCGCTGCAGCTGGCCTCTCAGCTCTAGTATAGTTGGAGGATCTGGCCCTTGGAAGTTTCACTAGGTTTGTTTTGTCCTGTTTGTCTCTTGAGAAGCTGGGGTCTTGAACCGTGGATGTAGAATTTAAAGTCTTGATTCATGTTGTTTCGCGGGGCTGTTGGTGACATTCCGCTTGAAACGATTCTCTCACGGCCGAGCCTTGTGCAGGCTGCGCTCCTTCTCGAGATATCTTCAGATGCGGACTTCGGATGGTGCGACGCAGAGCACGTGCGAAAAGTCGCAGCAGCTTCTCAACATGATCTGAACTGCAAAACGGATAAGCTGGAACTTGCTTGGCAATGTTTTGCTGCAAAGCTATACGGGCAGAGTGACCAGTCATGATGTTGACGTAAGCTGAGAATGTACGCACTCAACTATGTTCAAGTAAAGTGCTTTTAGGAGCCATCTAATACTTCAAGTTTGCAGGTTCATTATGACTTTCTTCCATGACCTGCGATGTTTCAGTCCAGGCGAGAATAACCAAGCCCGATTGGTGCTTGCGGGTGGATGTGCTGGCCTTAGGCTTTGCTCCAGCTTTGCAGTTTGGATTTGATTTTGGCAGGCTAGGGGTTGGCAGCCTTTTCTTGACCGCCTCTGCCAAATCACTCCGCATCAAGAGGCAGAGATGATGGAGACCGGGCACGTGTTGAAGCATTGCAGAAGCTTTGTGCGGAGACACTTGCACAGAATTAGGTGGAATTGGGATGTGGCGTGGTGGACGGATGAACTTACACCCAGTGTATATCATCAAGATCATACAAGATATCGCGCAGAATGGCTGCCTTGAGTTCTCCTTGCAAAGGGGGTGACCCTGCACTCAGCTCTACGAGGTTGTGTTTTCGTGGTTCCCCTGCCAGACTTTTAGATCAAAGTATCCTACCCTGCTCAATCCAGTAGGGTAATTTTGCGGTTTTGGTTTTTGGGAACCTCATGGCCCTCCTCTCCGTGTTGGTCACTCAGGCTAGGTTTGCGCCAGCAAGGTGTAACCCAGGATTGGGACGTCGAAGCCTCGGAAAGAGAACGAATTGAATCTTGAATTGAACGAGCGGCTAGATCAAACTTAACACATTCTGTAACATATGGGCAAATGTGCAATGTTTCACATTTTCGGACTTGCCAAAGAGAGAAGCCGAAAAGATCAAGGTAAGCTTCCGCACGAACGTTCCACTCAAGGAGCTTGAACTGTGCTTGTCCTGGCCACAGTTTCGTTTACGGGTTGTTATGGAAACCAGGAGATGCAAGCGCTTCTGTCTCAAGCTGATGTAGGTGCTGGCACCCCAATATTCACACTTTCTGGCTGTTTGCACCAATCCCGTCCCTCCCTTTTGGGAGTTGCACGGGCTCGTACCAGGATTGCATACAATGCGGGATGAGCACTTTGGCATTAGCGTGGTGGAGTTTATGGCTGCTGGTGCTGTTGCGTGGGCCCTTTTTGCTGGCATGTTTGCTGGCAAGGTGTGCGTGAGTTTGTTCCTTGGTTGTGGTACTTGAGGTCATTGCTCACAACTCTGCGGGGCCTTCGATGGACATAGTCATGGCCTGACTAGAGTGTGCACTCCATATCGCCAGATAAGCGCAATAGACACTATGCCGGCTCCTTTGCACAGGTCACACCACTGCCAGATGGTAGAATGACAGGGTTGTTGGCAAACGTGGGTGCCTAAGTGAACTTCAGAGCCAGAAAGTAGCGAGCAGCAAAGTCATGAAGAGTATGGTGTGGTTGCCACAGAGACAGGATGATGAAGACTATGCGAAGAAGCTCGTAGAGACCCTTGATCAGATGAGTGTGGTGCCCATGATGCATTGCCCAGATTCTTCACAAGGTTCACCATTTTCTGAGGTGCAAAGTAGGTTGCATGTTTTGTGTAGAATGCTTCGCATGCGAGAATTGTATAACTTGATACTTCAAGCAGCCACACGGTCTTAGAAGAATGAATGTCCCAAGTCCCAACAAAATGTGTCCCGAGACGCAGATTGGCAGTCACACTGTGGCAGTAATTTTCTCAATGCAAGTAATAGGCTTAGTAATAGCTTGGAATGCCATTTGTGCTGTGCTTTCTGAAACATGCATACTTTCACATTGCACATGCTCAAAGGCGCAGAACAGCGACTCGACATGGCCAAAGCTGCAAGAGAAGCAGTGCGTCAAGCTCCAAGAACGCTTTAACAAGTGCAGTGTAAACTTGTCTTTCTCGTAGAGCCAAAGGTTGAGGGTTGAAGGCCAGACAAGACTGTATGCTGCAGCATGTTCTTCTCCCGCCAAGGTGATCGGTTTTCCCAAGAGGCATTTGAGGAAACTGTTGCTGAACGCCTGGGGCTGGAAATCATGGTCTCTTGCAGAATGGACCAAGAGCACTGTTTTCCGCTGTCTCAAGGCCTTGTCCTTCCGTTGCGAAGGACAGCTCCCTCAAAGCACAGTTGACATACCGAGAAAAGAGTTGAGACATGGTGTGAAGAGGGACAGTGACGGGTCTTGTTGGCTTGAAAGGCAGACCAGTAGAGGCATCAAAGACTGGAATAGAGTCGCTAATAGTACAGGTTGACGTGCTCTTGCTGGGCCGTTGATTCGCATTGGGTTGCTTGAAACTCACAGTAGTGCGACAGACAGAGGTTTTCCCAAATATATATATATATATACTGTAAAGGTTTGTCAATACTTTGTATGCAGCTACAGTACCGGTCTTCTGGACAAAAAAGAAGAGGAGTGAACACCACCAGGTTCTCTGGGGCAGAAGTTTGCTCCCCTTGCTGCAGTAGCCTCAAGGTCTGAAGGGTCTTGGAGGGAGGATCAATTTTGTTTGAGTAATGTAGGGTCTTGATCTGTAAACACACCCCTAGCAAACGATTGAGGGGTTTGAATCATACGACTCCCACCTAAACAGCGAGTCAGGCCTGGTACTATTCCTAGTAGCAGTCCTACCAGTAGTACTAGTGGTGGTACTCGTAGTAGTACTAGTACTAGTAGTAGTAGTAGTAGTAGTAGTAGTAGTAGGAGTAGCGGCAGCAGTAGTCGTCGTCGTCGTCGTAGTAGTAGTAGTAGGAGTGGGAGTGGTAGTAGTAGTAGTAGGAGGAGGAGGAGGAGTAGTAGTAGTAGTGGTGGAAGCAGCAGTGGCAGCAGTAGTGGTAGGAGCAGTGGGAGCAGCAGCAGCAGGAGGAGGAAGAGGAGTAGGAGTAGGAGTGGGAGTAGGAGTAGGAGCAGTAGTAGTAGTGGTAGTAGTAGTAGTAGTACTAGTAGTAGCAGTAGTAGTAGCAGTAGTAGTCGTAGTGGTAGTGGTAGTGGTAGTGGTAGTGGTAGTGGTCGTAGTCATAGTGGTAGCAGTAGCAGTAGCAGTAGCAGTAGAAGTAGAACTAGTAGTAGAAGAAGAAGAAGTAGTAGTAGTAGTAGTCGTAGTAGTCGTAGTCGTAGTGGTAGTGGTGGTGGTGGTGGTGGTGGTGGTGGTATTGGTAGTGGTGGTAGTGGTGGTAGTGGTGGTAGTGGTAGTAGTGGTGGTAGTGGTGGTCGTGGTGGTGGTGGTGGTGGTGGTGGTGGTGGTCGTCGTCGTGGTGGTGGTCGTCGTCGTGGTGGTGGTCGTCGTGGTGGTGGTGGTCGTCGTGGTGGTGGTGGTGGTGGTCGTCGTCGTCGTGGTGGTGGTGGTGGTTGTGGTGGTGGTAGTGGTAGTGGTAGTTGTAGTGGTAGGGGCAGGAGGAGTAGTAGTAGCAGCAGTAGTAAGTAGCAGCAGTAGTAGTAGTAGCAGTAGTAATAGGAGTAGGAGTAGGAGTAGGAGTAGTAGGAGTAGTAGCAGTAGTACGAGTAGTAGGAGTAGTAGCAGTAGTAGTAGTAGCAGTAGGAGTAGTAGCAGTAGGAGTAGTAGTAGTAGTAGTAGTCTTGGTGGTGGTGGTGGTGGTGGTGGTGGTGGTAGAGTAGCAATAGCAGTAGTAGTAATAATAGTAGTAGTAGTTGTTGTTTTAGTTTGAGCTCCGCTATCGTGGCATGTTTTCATCCGCAGATGGGCTCAGCTTGCGGTGGTGTTTGTCTAGATGGTACCACCTATCATGTCCAGTGGCTGAGTTGCAGGCTGCGAGTTGGGCAACGGTTGCAATGGACATGGGCATCCACGAAGCGATGGACATGTGACATGTGTGGATTTTAGGAGGTTGAACCATCATAGTGGATGGCTCACATAGACATACACATAGGGGGTGTAAAGAAACCAACTCATAGCCTCCCCAAGCATACGCATTTGTATTTGGATTGCATGAAAGTGGCCAAATGTGGTAGGCATCGGGTATGTTGAAATGGTTTTTGCATGTTTTTGCTATTTAGTATGTCTTCGAACCTTCTTAGTAAAAATACAGCTTTCCAAGAACTAGAAGCTTCCTTGGAATCGTTGCACCTGTAGTAACAAGAAACTTTTAGTATGTCTTTGAAGCTTCTTAGCAACAAGAAACTACTAGGTTGGAGGCCATTACTACTGGTAACAATAACGCTTTTAGTATGTTTTTGACGCTTCTAGTACCATGTTGGACGAGCCAGGCTTTGAGTCGTCATGGCCCCTCGCTCAAATTCTCCCTTCGCATCTCCGCGACCATTGCGTTCCCCTCGCACCGCAGAGAAGGCACCTTGCCCACACTATCACTTCCAGTCTAAGAGTCATTTGTTTGTGGAGTGGATATTTTTTGTTTCTCAACAATGATCAAATGCAGAGACAAATATGCTGTGAAAAGGCCTAGACGTGGCTTCAGATGATACACTCAATTTTTACGCGCACATGTAATTTCTTTTGTCAAAACTGCAGCAAAGATCTGTATTTCCCATCAGTACCATAAAGGGGTGTTTTTTCTTTTCCAGACGGAAAGGTTGTCAAGCGCAACATCTCCTTGTGTGACTTGGCGGATGCCATGCCCTTGGTGCTGGAAGTAACCTGATGCTTTACAACTGTTGCCTCAGTGTTCTACAACGTTTCATACGGGCCCAGGATGTCACGCGTGAGCCAGACTTCCTGGACGAGAGCAGGGAGCGGCTTAGCTTGCAGGTGGGGAACGTGTGAACCACCAGCAGCAGTCAAGCTACCACATTTTTGGGGCAGCATAGCCATAGGAACAAGAAGCTACTAGGGGCTCCTGGCCTTACTACTAGGAGCAAGGACGCTACTAGGGGCTCCTGGCATTGCTAGTAGGAACAAGAATAAGCTACAGCGAGGGAGGGTGGGAGAAGCTTCATCGAAGAACCTTGCATTCCGTTGCGACGGGTCCGGGCCCAATGGGATCTCTTCTCAGACTCTTGAAGGCCACAGGTCTACTGAACGAAGCGGAGGAAGCAATCGATGAAGAGGCATTTCAGGCCCGGGATTTGTCTTTGATTCTTGCATTTCATGTACGATCCATTGTTGGCTGTCCTTGCCAAGGCAGCTGAAAGGGTCAGGGTCTGAGAGCTAGCACAGACTTGTCGGGTAAGTGGCGAAATAAGGACCCGAAACGAGCTCCTGAGGCTGCCTCAGATGCCTTGCATTTGTTTCGGGAGATTGGCGACAGGCTTGCGAACGGCTTGAGTTTGGAAAAGGCAGCTGTAGGAAACAAAGTGTTCCAATGGCATATCAAGTTTGCCCAGCTGTGGCTGTGGCAGATGGAAATGGTTCACACCATTATCCACGCTGATTGACATAATTACTTTATTGCATTTTGTGTTGCACGCAGGGGGGGCATTGCCAGATCATTGAGATGCATCATCAGCGCCTATCAGGACCATGGCAGTGACGGCAGCAGTGAAATCCATTCTTGTTTGGCAAGAAGAGATTTCCATCTCCAGTTTAGACCAGTTGAGCCAGGGTCGGGAAGAGTTGGAAGCAGCCTACATTCGAGCTTCTGAGGACTGCCTACACAAGAGTCCAACACTACCAAAGACATGTCGATGTTGCCACTAATGGCACGCCTATATATATATATAAGCTTTGGCTGTAGCTTCCTTTTTGGCAGCTCACAAGTCACAAGTAGAGCATGCATGGATGGCTTGACAGCGATTGGGGGAGATTCTGGGTTTGGATGACATATGGCAAATCTTGTGCATTCGCAGCTTGAAACTCAGTATATACAGGTGGAAAGCCATTTCCATTGCGACCATAGCTCATGGTAAGACGCTGCGGCCTTCTGACCTTCGCCATCCTGGCAGTCTTCGCCATCTTTACCAAAGAGAGCTGGCTGAACTTCACAGGTCAGCCCGCCGAAGCTACACGGGGAGCCCACCTGCTGCGACGAGCGCAAGGCGCTGAAGGTGGCTATAGCTATGACCCTTTGACGTGGGCATTGGACATCACAGTTCCAGATGAACAGACCAAACAGGCAAGGCCGTTTGGTGACTTACAGTAACTATATATGTATATATAGTTCTTGGAAATGGTCAGCATAATTTTTGAGCAACTGAACTGTTTTTGCTATATAAATATAGTATAATCCTTTTATTCCTGATTATTGGCAACAGCTGCATTATGCAAGCTACCACCATCAAGACCTTGGAGCCTTCGTCCAAAGATCATTCTTGACACAACTTTAATCGATATGAATCGAATGCTTTTTCAAACGCATATAACCCCGACGACGCAAACCACGTTGGAGGCGGTTGAACTTTGCGACTTGAATGCCATTTGGCCCTCTGCTGCTGGCAGCCTTGACCGCGAGGATTTCAGACAGCGAATGCGAGGAAGAGGGGCCACAAGCGATCGTGCCATCGACTCTGTCTTCAATGCTTTTACTGGTGGCACATATTTGATAACCAGGCTGGGATGAACAAGTCCTTCACATTGAATCTGCTTGGAACAATAGATGCTGTAAGCTGCTTGTGCAAGCTTCTTGTGCAGGCGGGACGAAGCACAAGAGCTACTGCAAGCATGTCGTGCTGGCGGCAAGGCAGAGACTGGACCATTAGGGCCTGGCCTTCTCAGTGCGCGACTGCAGATCATTGGTGCTTGGCTCTTTCTATATGTTTTCTCAGTTTTTGCATCATATTTCATCATTGGGCGGCCGCTGCTCTACCAATTTGGGATTGATTTGTTGCCCACCGTCCCAAGATTTTGGGAAAATTAGCTTTGTACAGCATCAACCATCGATTTGATGCTTGCACAGCTCAAAAAAGTCGTTGGCTGGACTTTAATGGCTAGGCTGAGTGTGCTGTGGCACAGAAGACTTTCTAGATCATCCTTCAATGCTTTCAGTTTGCGAGGAGCTGGAGAGGTGCCGCAACAATGGCAACAAACTTGGAGAGGCAGGATTGCCATTCCGAGCAGCGTGCACGTTTTTGCTCCACGCATCTTGGAGGCTGCAATGATGATGTCCTTGGTTGAGCTCAAGATGCTTCAAGCAGTGAAGCCAAAGGAGGTACAGTTGCAGACAAGGGCATGAGGTTTGGGTTACTGTGTTTATACATAGTTATATATATATATATCTATATAATTGTCCGATGAAGTCTGGAAAACATGAAGAGCTTTGGCTTTGTAGATGCCAGACATTGTCGGGAATATCCGCAGTTCACGAGGTTGACCGGTCTGCAGGTGATTTCCATGGCCAAAGCTGCCCTGGCATTGGACAGGGCCTCAAGACTGCCACAGACGGACAGATCCACATTTGCCCTTGATGCCTGGCCGCTCACTTGAAACTTGTGGGTAGACCAAGTTGCTCAGGTACAGCCACTTCACAATAAGCCCCTGAAGGCGAGAAGCAACTGTGCAGCTATGTGACATGAGAAGCTCCCGCTTTGCAAAAGCACGTTCGGCCTTATGACAATGAATGAGTGATGCAACGTGCAAACCTGAATTGTTCCAGGCCCATGGACTTGTAACCCTGGCCGTGCCCTCAAAAAGCTATTCGAAAGCTCTTTGCAAACTCTCTTTTCTGTGCTGCGTGTGACCTATCCACCCTCGGTTGAGCATCAATGGATGTAAACTATTGCTTTTGGCAACTTGGACTTCAGCGGGGGCTTGTGGCAGGTAGTGGAAACACACCGTGAAATGATTACCATTCGTACGTTTCAGAATTGGGACTCATTCAGGCAAGTGCCCACAAGAGAGCAATTGATGCAGGAACCTGGCTTCATTTTGACATTGACGCGGAAGTTCCAAGGCCCAGAGCTACGAGCATGCGCAGAAAGGCGATCACATGATGCGCGCAGCCCGTGCCGCTGTGGAGGCTGCTGCACAATTGGTTAGAGGGTAGAGCAGCAGACGGATGAAAGCTACACCACCATTTCCAACGAAAGTTCATCTCGCAAGAACCAATGTCTCAATCCTCAAATCTGTGAAAGGCCTATCGGCAGTTGGCTGACAAAAGAGGTGAAGCCAAGGCGCCTGAAACAAGGGGTTGCACAAGCCTACACAAAGCATCAAACTTCTTTGTATATCACTGAATCCCCTAGCAGCCTGCACGACTCGAGCTTGGAGTAAGAAAGTGTTGCTTCTACAGTTTGCACAGGCTCTGCACTTTGTGGCAGCTGCTGCTGGTCTCAACAATGACTTGAATGAGGCAGGAACGGGACACCTCTGATTCCAAATGACCTCGCTCTATTTCAGAAAGTGCAAGCATTTGGTTTCTTATTTTGTTTGATGCAGGCTGTGCGAAGCTCCAGCCAGGCGAACGCCTCCGCGCGCCTCGCGTGATAGACAGTTCGAAGGATTGAAGCAACACAAGCCCCTCTTTGGGGGGTGGATCCGACGCTGCTTTGCCTATGCTTGACTCTGTGTCTGAAGGCCTGTGCCTTGTACCATGAGCTCCAACTGCATGCTTTAGAGGCACCTGCGGGGCACTTGTCAGTTTCTTGACTTGTGCAGTTAAGGCTGTCCTTGAAATCGACTGAACCAACAAACGACCCTTGCGCGGCCGTTTTGGCTTTCTGAGGCTTTTGGCAACCTTGACTCAGATAACTCGACACTTACATGACATGACTTCTGTTTGGGGTGCCCCTCTATATCCTTACAGGTGTTTAACCAATCGAAAACGCTAGGACCAAGTAGCAAAATGCGAAAGCAACCACCCCAGTGAACAGGGTTTCCAAGAAAGCGGCACAAGCAAAAGCGAAGCAATGCAAAGCTGTTTTGCATACTCGAGTGACGTCACCTGCGGTCGACCGTTTCTAAGCTCGGTACAGCGATCTGTGCAATGCTAATGCAAAAAGACTGAAAGTTTCATATCCCAAAAGGAAGTTGTTGCACAGATCGGGCTCGGGCAGCTCTTCGTTCACGCTGCCCCTTTCGAATTGCCGAACAGCGTTCTTCTTCCTTAAGATCCGCCTCCGTTGAAATCAAACAAATCCGACCGTCTCGCTTCAGCGCTTTCAAAAGAACATCCTTCATGTTTTTCGTGAGGCTATCTGCCAGTTGTTTAAATGTCGGCACCCACCTCAAAATCAACAGCTTCTGTTCAATCATCTGCTTACACATCAAAAGATCAATGGCTGTTTGCCTTTCCTGAGCCAGATGGCCGGTGGCACCACAGTGATCGTACAGTGCCTTAGCATCGGTCACCAGAATTCCTGGCACTCGCAGGCGTTCACGCCATTGTGCACTGACCTCGATCGTTCCGAACCTGAGAGCCTCATACAAAAGTCTGTTAAACAATTGATGGTCGGCTCCCCTGGTCAAAGCACAACTCTCGGCGGCCATGCTACTGCGAACAACACGAGCAATCTTGTTGGAATGGAATTCCAAAACATTCGAATTGCGACTGGTGCTCAAAACTTCTCCATCTGTCAGGAGATGAAGTTCTCCTGATTGTGCAGTTCCATCTTTCTTGCCTAAAGCTGCGTCGAAGTAGGTGACAAAAACTGGTTCACCTGACAGTTCACGAAAGGTCAACTGTGCTTCACCTGCCCGTGCTGCATCATGCATCTCCTTCAACAAAAGATTGGCTTCCTTGGCATCTGATGCCACTGCAGTAGAGACACGTTGGGCCAAAAAGGAAATCCTGAACATGTATTCAGGAAACACATGTTGAGCAGGCCATCTCATCTTCATGATCAACTGTCGGAAGGCGGTGAGTTCTTTTCCAACCAAACGATGGTTGGAATCTGGTGGAACCGTCATGGGCTCAATCTTCAAGACGTATTCCGACATATCATCAATGATGACATTCTTCTTGACATCGTGCTTCACCTTCATACCCAGATAGCTCACACCTTTCTCATCCACAGCCTCCCAAGCCTTGATGTTGAAGACCTTATCAATCCCTTTTCTCAATGCCTCAAACTTCGGGTTTCTGGGGTCACCGGTAAGGAAACCATCGTCTACATGTAGACCACACAAGGCAAAAACGCCGTCACTGTCCTTGGCTATGAATGTGCTCCGACAAAAGGGGACTTCCTGCATACCCACTTCAGTCAGAAGCTCAACGGCACGAAGATACCATAGTCTTGGAGCCTCTGCCAACCCGTAGGCTGACTTGACCACACGCATCAACTCAAGCGGACGAACGGCCTCGGAAGTGGCCGTGGCTGGCAAACCCTCGGGAGGTGCACGAACGTACACCAAGCGGTCCGTATGGCGGCCACTTAAGAATGCTGTTGCCACATCGAACACCCAACAACTCCAGTGCAAGGTCACACAGAGACTCTTCATCAGTCTCACAGCCGTGGGAGTGGTTGTAGGGCTATCGGTGCGATACTCCCCAATGGCTGGGTCAGTGTGACCCGGAATCACAATCCGACTCTTGGCCTGGAGAATCTTGGGATCCTTTGATTTATTTACTCGAACGACCCTTAATGGCACCCGAAAAATCTGAGATCTCGGAACCGCTGCTGACTCTTCTGGGGTTAATCTCTTGATCACACCATTCTTCAACCATGCTTCCCATTCAACCAAATCGGAGTCCTGAAATTTCTTTGCTTCCTCTTCGTTGAACCATCTTGGGTCCAGCTCCTTTCCGGAAGCTTTCAACTTTAAAAGAAGCACTTCCTTGTAGACTTGCCAGTCTTCTTCTTTCTCTACCAACTCCGCCCAGAGCTTCACATCTTCTTTGCTTCTGAGCGAAACCTCATACACCTCATCTTCTTCAATCTGCACATATGCACTCTTCATTTCACTTTCTGCTTGTTTCTCTTCTACGGCCTTCATGTCATTTTCTGGTTTCACAAAAACTGTCATGCCCCTCCATGGTGCAGAACAGCGCTTTCGAGGCCGTTGCATGTCCTGAACTGACTCATCCACCAACATCGCCTGTCCAGGCTCTTCAAGTAACATCATAGTGATGCGTCTTCTTTTCTTCCCCTCTGGAACCTTTTGCAGCTGTTTCCTTGGAGCACGATGAAGTCTTGCTGCACTCACCGGCAGGTCGAGAAGCCGTCCCAGCTGCCGAACCTCACTTCGAGGCAACCATTGATTCTGGGCTGACTTTTGGTTTTTGAGAGGCGCCACCTTGTTCTTCAGACGACCTGTCATCTCCTGTTCTGAGACCATCACCTCCATCTGTTGAAAGAGGTTTCTAGGCACCTTTAGCTCTCGTTCCAGCATTGGTTCCTCTGGGCTCTTCCGCTTCAGACACAGGGGAACATCATCCAAGAGCTTCTTCCTTCTTACTTCGTTCTCTCTCATTCTTTCTTCATCTTCCTTCTTGTAAGCTTCTTCTTGCGCGGCCACTTCCTTCCAAAAGGGTTCATCATCTTCCTCAGCTTCTGGCCCCGGCGCTATGGTGGGAGTATACTCCTCATCATCGATCTCTGAGATGACTTTCTCTTGTGGCACTTCTCTCTTTTTCACCTGGTGCTTTCTTCTTGGGATTGGTTTGCTTCTGCGGGTCTTTCCAATCTTGCTCAACACCAGCTTTTTCACACTCTTCAGTCCCTTCATCATCTGGACTGCCTCTCTCTTGCTCCGGCCATTCTTCTTACCGAAACGGAGAAGTCCTTCTTGCGCCTCCCAACTCTTATCTTCTTCTCTTTCAGGAAGTTCCTTGCACACTTCGCTCATGTCCTCGAAAGTCTGGCTCCCTTCTTGCCATTTGTCTTCCAACTCCCGGAGCTCTTCCATATTGACCTCAGAGTTTTCTTCAATCGTTGAGCCTCTCAGATTCGCAGCTGCTAACAACAAGCACCTGCCTCGCCATGAGACAAAATATTTCTCATGAGACTCCTTCACGATGATCATCGCTGGTCCTCGCCATTCTCCAGGATCATGTCGATATCTCCCTTTTCTCACGCGAGGCACCCAAAAGAAAACTTTCTCACCGGGCAAAAACTCTCGAATTTGGCCTCCTGGTTTCCGACTCAGAGCTCGCTTGAGCTTGTCTTGAGCTTCCTGGTGAAGGAGTGAACGTTTTGCTAATGCTCTCATCTCAGCCTGTCGTGCCACCTCTGTCTCTGTGCTAAGTGCCTGACCGAGTGTCGTAGCTGACACAGGATCGTCGTCAAGTAGGTCAGGCAAGAGGTTTTGCCGCCCAAAAACAAGGGTATTGGCACAATAGCCTCTACGAGTGACGACCTGGTTCTTGGCCTGAACCGCACAAGCTAGAGTCATCTTCATCCCTTCGCGGTCAGTCACCTCATGCTCGAAAATCAAAGCTCCCCATGCGATGCCCAAAAGAGCACCGTGGCGCTCAGCGTGTCCCAGCTGCCAGGCTGCATGGGAGCCAGTGAACTTGGTTCCAATGGCATGCTGTTCAAGCAGAAGAATGAACTCTGCTTCCCATTCGCCTCCTTGGTCTAAAGTGAGTTGATTGGGAACGCCGAACATCCCAATCCATTTCACCAAAAATTTTCTTGCTACGTGAGGAGGGTTGCGACTTCTCAGCAGTGTGGCTTGGTGATAGTTTGTGGCTAGGTCAATCATACTCAAGGCCACGTACTTTTGGTCCTTGCAATCCTTCACGAACTTGAGGTCGATTGCCACCGTATCATTGAATACGGTTGGCCTCAAATCACTTCTTTGGCTCATTGGTCTTCGTGGAATTGGTGCCGAGCCACAGGTGTCACACTTCAACATGGCAGCTTCATCGACCAACCACTTGGTCTGCGCCTGCCAATCTCAACATTCTTGAGAGGACCTCATTTGAAGGGTGGCCAAGACGCCGGTGCAACATGTGCAGTTGGTCATTTTTCCTTAGCTTCATCTCTTCTTCCTTCGTTTGTGCTTCAAGCTCTTGATCTTCCAGCATTTCATCTTCTTGTACTTCAAAACGTTCTTCTGGAATGTCTTCTTCCTGCACGTAAACTTCTTGCTTTCTACCTCTTTGTAGGTATTCTTCTGCTCCTTGGATGACCTTCTCTGCAAATTTCTTGGTGTATCCTCCGGCAAAATCGGAGAGAGGCTTCCATCGTCCATCAATCTTCACACCTCCTAGCACAGGTGTGTGTTGGTGCCCTCCTTGGCACTTGGCATCACATCGGTCGAGGATCTCCTCGGTTCCTCGCAAACGAGTCCTTTTCCTCAAAAACAGAGGCTGACCCTCTGGAGTGTGCTCGTGCGGCTTCTTCAGACCGTAGCAACACATGTCTGTGACTACTTCAGGCATCCCTTCGAAGGCTTCAACAATTGCAGGTTCCTGCCATGCCCGAGAAGTGGCAGGATTTTCTCCCAGTAGGGCGCCACCCCTCCTTCTCTGGTCTCTTGCCGCCTTTCGCACAAACTTCAAAAGTTTTCGAGCTCTTTGTCTTCTCACTCCCAATCGCCTCCAAGCTTCAGCATCCTTGCGACCATATTCATTGAGCATTGACCACTCAGTACATGGCCAGGCGATCACCAGCAGATCTGGATCTGCCCTTGCAAGGTATTGGTGCGCTTCGACCTGGTGATCATCTCGCTGTAGGTCCCAGGAGGGGAGACTGATGGGTTCCCACATCTCCCATCGACCGGTCTGGACCGCACACAAGGAAATCATGCAAGTCCAAGTGAACAGTTCAATGACCCTCCATGGTCCCTTCTTACTCCTCCATCGTGCTGGGAGACTTTCACAGGCTTTCTTTGGTTTCCGGTCCTTCTCCTTAAGTCCTTGAATCTCCTTGAGCTCACGCACATTGTGGCGCATCTGGCTTCTTTGATGCTTGCTCAAATGTCGGACAACCCCTTTCTCCACAAAAACTGGTTTGGCGTCTTCATCCTCGCTTTCTTCTTCAGATTCTTCGTCATTGATCATCACACCAAACTCATGAGAGGTCTCTGACTCTTGCTCACTTTGGGGTTCCTCAATCATCTCCCATTCACTGCCTTCTGGCGAATCATCGTCTTCTTGGCGCTCTTGCAGAGGCATGTACTTCAGGTCTTCTTCCAACCTCGTCAAAGCTCGAACCAATCTTCCATCATCCTTCTGTTCTTCTACCTCTGTTTCATCTGCAGATTCCTCCGACCTAGGTTCTTCATCATCCTCTTCACTGCTTGCCTCGCTGATGTCTTCTGCCTTGAATGCCCAGGAGTGAGGCGCTCGCTGGAGTAGCTTGCAGGTGTCTTGGACTTCTGTTGCATCCCAAAAGGAAGTTGTTTCTCCAAAGTCAAGCAAGCAGATAGCTGGATGTCGTGTTTCATTCAAGATCATTGGCTTCCAGCTTCCTTTGATTTGTAACCTCTTGGTCGCAAAATCCATCACAATGCCCCAACGGGCCATTTCTGAGGGACCCACCAGCCCTGGACAATTGGCAGCTCCACCTCCAACGCAAGACATTCGAATCAGATCATGCTTGCCATGCAGTCGAACTGGGTAGATGAAGGCTTTCGTGCTTTCTTCTGGTCCTCCGGAGCCAAACTGAAACCTTTCTTCTTCGGGTTCTTCCAACCATGTCAAACCCAAGGAACGCAGCTGTTGCTGAAAACTCTCATGCCACTGCCTTCCGGCTACCGCCGTACGACACCCGGAGTCCATGATAGCCATTCCCGGCGTCAAAGTCAGGAACACACCGCTTGCCGGTTCAGGTTCTGGTGCGATGGGATGATGCACCATCCAGGCTCCGTGGCGTTCGGAGAAGTAGATCACATGTTTCATACCGCACTCCTTGCACGTGGCATAGTGCCCGTCACCGTTTGAAGACGACCTCAATCTTTCAAAGGGATGCTTGCAGCGAACTTGGGCCTCAGTGGGAGTGGGTGCACATGAAGACGGCTTGAGTCCATGCCTGGTCATCTGCTTCTCGTACAGTTCCAGTCGGAACTGGGCCAACTTCTTGTCCTTGACTGCCTTCGGCATGGTCTTATTTCTAACTTCTTCCATGTAGTTGCCATGCTGCAGCTCCTTCTTCGGTGTCCCCATCTTCGGCACTATGGGCGTCTGGTAGCCTCCTGAAGCTGAGGCCGTTGGATCATGCTCATCTTCACTGGACTCATACTCAGGCAGCAAATGACTCCTTCGCAGGCTCTCATAGGCCTGCTCCCGCTCCTCTCTCTGCAAAATCTTCTGGATTTCCTTCTTCTCATCTCTAGTCATCTTTGGAAGAGCGGCCATAACTTCTTGCGGACTAGCCTTGACCTTCTCTTTGGTCTTCTTGACGGCTTCATAACCTGCTGCCTCCTTCAGGAGCCCCTTTCGGAGGTGATACATCTTCGGTTTCTCTTCATGCCGACTGGACTCTGAGCTTGGGACTTGTTCGTCCTCCTCATCCTCATGGCTCACCACTGTCCATCCTCGCTTCCCTTCTGGCATTCGTTCATCATGGCTGAACTTGTATCCGCACTGGGAACAAAATCGTGCCGCCATTGGCGAAGGCCAACGGCACTGCGGGCAAGATGCACATCCGACTGGACCACTGGTCTGGCGTGCCACTTCTTCAGTCCTTGTCTTCTTCTTCACAGTGGTCACTGCATAGGTGAAGTGGATGGCGTTTCCACCTGACGGAGGATTGGAAGTGACGGTCTTCTTCTGGTGAGGCCTGTCTTTGCCACTCACAACATTTGGACACTGTGGGTCTCCACGCCAATGCCCCTTTTGACCGCAGCTGGCACAATGGGAAGCTTGCTTCTTCTGAGCCACCGACGGCGGAATGCCGGGACTTGAACGGTTGCTCCCTTGCGACCATCCTCGCCCCTTCCGCTTCTCATTCATCTTTGTCTTGGCCTTCCAGCCCGCTGCATACGCCTCCATGATCTGCTCCTCCATTTCTTCTGGATCATCTTCGTCCAGGCCTTCATCCAAGCCTTCCTCAATCGGTGGGAGTTCTTCAGGGTCTTCATTGGCTTGGTCTTCAATGAGCACTTCATTCAACATTTCCTCCGCCTCCAGGTCCTCATCATCTTCACCTTCTCCGTCTGGGTCTTCGCAGTCAGCCACAAATGACCTCTTGAAAGGTCGCTTCAACCCAATCTTCTTCTTGTCCTCACTTGGCCTGGGACGGAATGGTCTTGCACTTCTGCTTGGAGTCGGGAGACGGCGTTCATCTTCATGAGTATTGGCACACCGATGTCTCAAAGCACGCTCTATGCCGACTGGATCGTACTGGCCGCCAGCCGAGAAGAAAACATCAAGCCTCTCCCTCCGTGACAACGAACAACGGTTCAGCAAACGTTGGGCCCATGCTCTTGTAGAAATCTGCGTCTCTGGGTCCACACGTTGATACTGAGCCTTGAGCCTTTTCATCTGTCCGATGTAGGCTGCCACCGGCTGGCCAGGAAGTCGACGGTAGGAAGCATACTCTTTCTCGGCTCTCTCGAAAAGCTCCTCCTCCGACTCACCAAAAGCCTCGTCGAGAAGCCTCCAAACGAGTCGCAAGCCACCAGGCCGTGTGAACTCTGAGATCGGGGCCTGGTCCAGGCAATCTCTTGCCTCTCGCTTGGTGCTCAAGTACACCAACATCGCCAATTCCTCCTCCTCCAACCTATACAACTGCTGCTGGGCCTCTACAGCCTTCTTCCATTTCACATACTTGAACCTTTCACCTGAGAACTCTTCAATCTTCACGGAACCCAAGCTGCTCTTGGGTCGCTCCAACTGATGTTGAACCTTTCTCTTCAACATGCTTCTAATCGCTGACGTGTCTGCAGACGAGTCATCGTCCGTCAAACTAGAGTCCATCGAAGATGGGGGTGTCGAGCCACCACCACCGCCGGAACCCGGCGCACCACGCCCCACGCGAGTCTCGCCTGATGACTCTTCGGCTTTCTTCTTTTTCTTTCCATCTTCTGGCTTCCCTTCAGGCTTCGCTTTGGACTTTCCTTCAGATCCTGCGACCGGTGGCGGCGATGCAAACGGACTGAACCCGGGTGGTGGAGACGACATAGGCATGGTCATTCGTGGCATTCCATTCCACATCCATGGTGCCCATCCAAACTCCAGGGGATAGCAACCATAAACAGGAGGAGGAAAACCTGGGCATCCACATGAACATCCATGGGGCACAGGAGGATGGTGGTGAGGTATGCCGGGACCAAATGGAGCTGAAGGTGGACAACCGGAGAACCCTCCATGTGATAGCCCTGGTGGTCCATGAGCCCCAAAAGACATACCATCGCACCCGTGCAGGGTCCCATGAGGTGATGTACCGGAAGGAGTCAATGCGAACGGTCCGGAGGTAATCGGGAAAGAAGCCATATGCTCACCACACCCGCTCTTCGGCACAGTGGTTCCCGACGGTGCGTTCCACGGTTCGCCCGAAACACACTGCCAAGAGCTATTGCTCACTTGCGAAAAGGGAATGGTCTGAGGCACACAGCTGGCATGAACTGCATCTGAAAGAACCGGCAAGGTTGGGCCAGTCATCCCCTCCGGACTGGTCACTCCCTGCCCTTGTCCAACAAAATCATGAGCAGTTCCTCTCACAATGCGCTGAGGTCCATAGCTCTGCGGGGTTCCTCGCGGTCCCCCGGCCCATGGATCGTGCTGAGTCAATGGATCTGTCTGAAGCTCCGCAGGGTCAAACCTCTGGGGAGATTCTGAGGTCGCCATGCCGTCCGGCTAAAGCAAGCAGGCAGCCTAAAGCGAACTATGCCCCCAAAAAGGAAAAAGGGTATCACCAACCAAGAATCTCCAACTACCGCGGATTTAACCCCTCGGGCTCCGCTACCAATGTTTAACCAATCGAAAACGCTAGGACCAAGTAGCAAAATGCGAAAGCAACCACCCCAGTGAACAGGGTTTCCAAGAAAGCGGCACAAGCAAAAGCGAAGCAATGCAAAGCTGTTTTGCATACTCGAGTGACGTCACCTGCGGTCGACCGTTTCTAAGCTCGGTACAGCGATCTGTGCAATGCTAATGCAAAAAGACTGAAAGTTTCACAACAGGAGTCTGATGTTCCATTGTCTGCAATGCTGTTGGCAACCTGCACTGGATTTCACCGGGGTAAGAATGAGCAACATCCATCCATGGCCTTGGTGGCATGCTGGGCAGCCTTGGCATGAGGGCTGCAGCATCACGGGGCCTTTTTGGTGCCAGCCTGGGAGGTCTAAGCTATTTGTTCTATAAGCACACGGAATTGCAGGTGGGATTTGCAGGATGTACGTAAAGCTAGCAGCTAGAATTAGCTGGGTTGAGGAGGTTCTGAAAAAGGTTCCATGACAGACTTTAGTGCAGATTCAGGTTCTGCAAAAAGGTTCGGGCGGTGGCTTTGGACAAAGGTTTCCACCCATGTTCCTTCTGGTTGAGGCTGGTGTGAACACACATGGTCCAAGTTAGAGAAACAGTGTCACTTCGTAGACTACATGTTGTGTAAAAAGTATATCCCCTACTGGGTAGTCTTCCTTGTACTTTGGTGTGAGTGCTGTCGCCCCTGCGAACAAAACATTCGACGTACTGTAACTAAATGCAATGTGTCACACCTGCACGCAGTACGCCTGTTTGCTGTAGAAATGTGTTTTGTTCCACTTGACTCCCAAGTTGTTGAATTTGGTTCGGGGGCATGTCGTGCAATTCAACGAACAGAGCCTCGTGCCAGAGAAACACAAAGTATACTTTTGTGCTGTTTGGGGCTTTTTTTGGTTTAGCTTTGCCTTTAAAGGGGCAAGATTTTGACAAGCAGACAGCAGGTATATACAGTAGTCTCCTGGTGCAGCAGCGTACGCTGCATTCGGTCGCAGTCACTTCACTCTTTCTCCAGCAGCCACATTACCGCCCAACCTTGGCTTCAAGTGTTTCTGTATATATATATATAGTTAACGACATTGGTACCGGAAGAATGACGCAACCCCTGCCTCAGGGCATTGTAGAGGCTGAGGAGGACAAGCTGGTGCGTGCTTTCCAAGTTTCTGTAGAATCAGACGAACCTCGGCGGCAGGCCTTTACCGCCTGCATGCAGCAATATGGCGCATGCGTTCTCCGAAATGCAGTGCCATTGCACAGCCACACCAAGCTGAAGAACCCCAAAGACAAAGTCACAGAGGTTCTTGAAGGTATCACTTTCAAAGGAAGGCCGTTGCTGGGCCCTTCGACACTTAGTCGCCAGAACATGCACACTTTTTTGATCTTTTTAGTTTTCCGCCAGAGACTCTGACTTGCCATACAGCTGCACCAACAATTGTTTTTTGAGCAGAAAGATCAACCATTTCAGCCTCCAGCCAGGAAATGCATCAACTTGGACGTTGCTGGAGCAGCCATTGGCTCGGCGTTGGCAATGCCTTTGCTAGTCCCAGGCTCTTTCCTTGCTGGTGCTCTGCTGGGGCACTCCTCTGGATATATTTTGTCCATGTTCCAATCCATGAAGCAGCCATCTGTCAGGGCTTTGCTTGAGACTGGGTGCTCCAGGAGTCTCAGCCTGAATCTGCGTGTGATATGATGCTAGTTGCTGGCTATACACTGGAGTAGTTGCAGAGCACCGGTTTTCGAAGTTGCCGCGGCATGGAGGATATGGGCGGTCCCACAGGCACCACACACATGCACACATACAATCACAACATACAACACCTTAACACATACAATTATACAATAATATATGTATACTGTATACTGTATACACATGCTTGCACACAACATACGTGTAGTGTTGTGTGTAATGCAATGTATGTACATTGTTACATAGTTATACTTTACAATGCAATGCCAACCTGCATACTCGTATGTCAAGCAACGTCGCGTATTTGCCCTCCATTACATTCTTCTTGCCATTCAGGATAGCTCAGACCTCCTCCGTTGGCCATCGATTTGATGCTGACGACTTAGCTAGCTGCTGGTCGCAGTCTGAAGCCTCAGAAGAACCCGGCCGGTCGTGTTTGTCACCAGATCCAGTTGATGCAACAAGTGGATCCAATTCAGCCTCCTCACAACCATCAGGCCGGTCATGGGGATCAGCTTTGTCTTTGATGCTGTTTGGTCCTTTGGCCATGTCCAAGCGATCAGACCCAAAGTCACTTGCAAAGCAAGAAGGCACTGAAGGCACCGAGAGGTCGATTTGGAACAGTTGGTGTTTTCATGACGCCGAGAAGCTCACCGAAGAAGGGGTTATGCCGGATGTGGCAGCGCTCATGCATGAAGTACATACTGCTTCATGGCAGACCCGGAGTGAAAGCAACGAATTGCTAGACACTGATGCTACCTGGCGTTTTCCAGACTTGGCCTCTCTTCAGAGTTTAGCGGGCACTTTTCTTTCAAGTGTGTAGATTGTTAGTTTAGCAATAAGGCATTTCGATTGATGAAGTGGAGGCCCTGTCACAGTAAAATGGTGCTCACCTAGTTTCCTTCACTGCAGATGCCTTTAAGGTCATGAGCATTGGAATCCTTCGTTCTGCAGAGAAGTTGTGGCTTCCAATCATCAGGGAGCATGTGAAGACAGTATCTGGGCAGGCAGGCACCAAACCTGAGGAGGTTGTTGTCCTCAAGCGTGCTTTCTTGGTTTGGGCTGATGCCAGCCACGAAGAAGAGAGTCCTTTGTGGCAGTCTTGGGCCTCATGGCCGTGGGCAGGGCAGGCAGCAACATCAGGTTTTTGCCAAAGCTCAAGCGATGGAGTCACCGTTCTCGTGCCTTTGATCGATATGAAGAACGGACACAGCACGCAGTTTGCAAGTGATGGGAGCCGTACGAGCCCAGAACGGGGTAGCTTGCTGGAATCTATGCTCACACTTTTGATTCTTTTGTTCCACTCATGCTCACCCCACAGTTCTTTGTCGCTCCACTTGTGACAAGCAATGCTTGTCATAACCATGATCCAAACACACATTGAGAGAGAGAGAGAGAAAGGTGCTGAGCTTCAACTCCTCCTTGGCTCGCACAACGGTTCGGAGAGTCTCAAGACCGGGGAGGTGGGGATGTGGAAACAGCAAGGCGATGCCCTACAGCATCTAGCATAGTTGGAAAAACCCACATGTGATTCTTCTGGTAAATTATTTCTATTCTAAAGCAGTGTAATTTTTGCAGTGCAACGGCAAGTAGTTGCATGATTCGTCATGATCATATATATATATATATATATACTGTATATATAATTGTTCTTCATTGGATACCGTACCCCGACTTCCATGTATGCCGCTATACTACCGGGGCAAACTTCCCAGGGTCATAGTCACACATGCACAGTTTTCCGGCAGGTTTTCCAGGTCAGTGTGCCGCTGCTGGCTGGGGACGCACTCATGGTGGACAACCGCTCCTGGCGCCGCTTCCGACACTCGAACGATCTCGAAAGGGCTGTTGCGGCGTCTCTTGCAGGGGATCGTGAGGGTGCCGGACTTTATCCTCCAGAATTCCCCTTTTTCTCAGACATCATTTCAAGTATTTGTGGTCTCTATACTTCCTTGACAGTGCATGCCAGGAATGCGGATTCTTGTTGCGGACCTTCATGCTCCGAAACTTGTTTGTCTTGTGGGGTGGTCACACAATTGATTACTGCTTGTGGCAGTGTTATGTCCCAAAGCCATATGTCAGATTTCATTAGTAAGTGCACCTAATCGCTATGTCCTTGCATGCTGTTCTGGCAACTTAGGAATGCACAACACAGCAACGGAAAGGGGTTTGTTCCTCGCCTATGACTACACAAGCCATGATTCCAAGGAGCTACCCACAAGTCAGAAAGACATTGCTTTCTGGTCTGCCGTGGCATGGCTGCTTCGCTTCAAGCAGGCTGTGCTTGCAGCAGGTTCCCTGCTACCGCAGAAGATTGTATAGCTAAGCATAGCTGAGCTGTCATTGCAATTGCCGCGTCCCCGTCTATAGCCGTTGAAAAGGGGATCGAGTGACAATCAAGATGGTGAAGACAATCATCTTGGCTCTCCTGGGTGCGATCCTGATCCCAAAGCCTACCAACGCTTCCATTTGGTGCCTCAGAACGTGCATGATGCTTGTGACCGTCACCAAGTTTCTTTGGCAGAGCCCAGATGTCGCAGGTGTTGTGCAACTTCAACTTGTGCAGGACTCCAGCAACCGATTCAGCCGCCATTTTGGAAAATGGGCGTCCACCTGCTGATCTCACGGTTGTACGTTCATGAACTTGCATAGTAGCCACACTTGCTGGCACGGTGGCTGGCCTGGGCACAACTCAACTCGGAGCGTTTGTTGCCACAGCGCTGAATTGCATGATTGGGGTCTAAAACAAGAGATGAAAAAAAGAAGGCAAGGGCTCCTTCACATTCTTTTCTTACATCTCTTTTTATAGGTCCTTTATGAATTCCCTACCATCCAATTCTTGGCATATCTTTCGAGAACTGGCGATTTGGAGGCCACTGAGCTAATGAGCTTGGCCGAATGGCACAAGATGTGCAAGGAACGGACTTCAGAGCTTCCCCTGCAGAACGTCGTTGCGGTCTAAGTGCGCCACCTGGCAGGATGATGCCCAGATGCTCCAGGCAGTGACAATTTGCTAACGTTCTGTTTTTGGACCATATAGTAGGAACATGTATCGACGACGGCAAAGGAACAAGACATGCATAATTAGCTGTGGAGGCAGCGGAAGACGCAATGGCCATCTACCGGCGCCAAAACAGTTTGCTTGGCCAGTGGTGGCCCGAGATAGCACTATGGCTTTTGTTTGCGTGGTGTCAAGCCAGAGAACCACAGGTCAAACGTCTTGAGAATTTTAGTCAAAGCTCACAGCCGTGGGCTAAGACTGTTGGGAACGTCAGCTTCAATCTTCAAGCCTTCGCACTTTGACTTGATCACATATACATATATATAATATACTGATATACTCTATTTTGCACTTGTTTGTATTCGTGCTTGTGTGCCTTTGGGTAGGCGTGGCCAGCTGAGGTTTGATCCAGGATGACCAGAAGGGCTTGGAGGTGGCTGAAGCTGCGCTGGTGCAGTGCGTACCTTACGGACTCTTCGGACTCGTTGGACCATTTGGAGGACATTGTTATATATAAACACACACACATATATATATAGACTAACTATATTGCATTTCCTTATAGTATCAGTATCATTATGTGATATCATATTACATTAAATATTGTTTCGGGGAAGGGGGGTCAGCAGTGAGGTGAGAGTAACAGTAGGGCCTAAACAAGTGCTGTAAAGAGGAGGTATAACTCAGAGTAAACTTAAAATACTTGAGAAGCTAATTGCTACTGATCGGACGCAGAAGGGCTTAGGCTTCTTCAAGCAAGCTTACCCCGCCTCATAGCAGGGGCCGCTTCCTTGAAGAAGCCTGAGGCTTTTCTCAATTTTGTGGAGCATTAAGTTCTTTTGTTGTTTTGTTTGTGCATGCCAAGTGGGCAACCAAACAGCATGTGCTTTGCAGGTTCCGTGAGCAACACTACAAGCGTGGTGAGGTCAGTGAAAGTCACTTCCCACTCACTTGTGCAAGATAACTATCTATATATATTTAGGCACCCTGTCAACTTGTGAGTTTAAGTGGTGGAACTTGTTTTCAACTCAACTTCTGCCTTCATCAAGCGCCCAGCTAGTGTTTGAGGCAATTGCTTTGGACCAGATTGCCTCAGTGCTGTATAGCATGAGAAGGCCCATGGAGGCTCGACCTAGACACTGGTCTCAACCTAGAGGGGCTCCTGGCATCGCTACTAGGAGCAGGGACGCTAGGGGCTCCTGGCCTTACTACTAGGAGCAAGGACACTACTAGGAACCCGGGTGTCATGGGAATAACTCCAGGAACTGAAGACTTTGCATCTCACGGATGCTTCTACTTGATGTCTCCAGGCGCTGGAGCATGCTATCGAGGCATTGGATTTGATCAAATCCCTCGAGGCCAGGTTCAGAGTGTTCCAGTTTCCATGTTATCAAGAGTTGAGAGGATGGAGGTGTGAACACATACATAGGTAGGCATGGGAGAGCCTTCTGAGAATCTTTTAGCTTTTGCACCGAGAGGTGTGCACTAAAGCAAGCGGCTTGCGTTGACACGGCGTATGATGTATGAAATCCATCCACGTGCTGCTTTGATGTTAGCCCTCCCTGGCCTCTTCGCGGGGCCAACATTCAGGATTTACCCTGGGAAGCAATTATGCTTCATTCAGTAGCCAGAGCCCCAGAGAGCAAAAAGGTTAGTCTACGAGTCTACGAAGTCACCGTGGCTGTCAAGACTGCAGCAGGGCTCACACTGCATTTCATGGCCAGGCCGCTCTGCATTGCACTGTGAAGCATTTTCCGGAATCCTTGCAGGCAGCTCAGGAGGCCCAGCCAATTCAGGAAGACTTGTCCCAAACGTAAAGTTTACAGGACATGTCTCTTCAAGACTTTGCTACCAACGGCCAAGAATTCTGTTCAATAATGTTTTCTGGACATTTTGCGGGCACGACTTTGCGGGCAGGCCATTTGGATTCTGGAGGACATCGGTGACCGCAGTGGACAGGCTTTCAATTCTGGTGCTCGCACAGAAGCATGAAAGGTAATGCGTTTGTGTGCAAGGTGCCCCTGTCTTACAGGGGAATGTTGTTTGCGGGTTTTGCAGTTTTGTTGCCGGCTTGCAAGCCCCAGTCCTTTTTTCTTGCCCCCGTTCCCTTGAGGCCTATGTCCGCCTGAACACGGTGTTGCTGCGGCCCTATCTTGGCCACGGTATTGAACTGACGGAATAAACATTTGAGATTCAGCTCAGCCACTTGTCAAGTCACTCTGCGTGTTTCTTTCAGCAAGCTGCGACGCGCAAGACAGTTGTTTGATTCCCGAGCGCGTGATGTTGCATGTACTTCAAAGATCTAGTCTTGTCCTCCCGCAACGTGTGCCAGCTGCGTTGCTGAGGCAACATCATGTTGGCCATGCAGTAGATGCACGAAACACGCAGGCAAAACACAGATGCAAGCACCCTTCTCCTTCTGTCATGTTGGCACTGTGTCAGGACTAGCCAGCCTCCCAGGCTGACAGCAAGGAACCTCCTAAACTATACTTATATACATATAACATCATATACTATCCTCTCACACCAGTCATCACCCCAAAGCTTGTTGGATACTGGATACCATAATCCTTCAAATTCTTTGCTGTGGGTTCACAGCATCAAGCGAATCAATCCCAGCAATTTATTCTATGAGCAACCTCCAAGAGTGAGTAGCTGCGTAGCTTCTTGCCATGGCAAGCCCTGTGGATCCTAAGAGGAGGCCAACTTGGCAATGTCCAAGAAGCCTTTGACAGTCTTCTAGCAACCGCCTCCCGCTTCGGGCAACCAACTCTTGCAGATGAGGACGGCCTGTAGCCAGCGGTCAGAGAAACACATTTTATCATGTGAACATTAGTGCTTGAGCAAGTTTAGCCGGAAGCTGTACTGAAGCATACGGTTAATACGCACGGTCATGAACCTTCACACCCAACTTGGCCAGGGCAAAGGTTGCTCCGAAGAAGAAGCTGATGCCCAAGCCACCCAAGGCGTGAATCGAGATGGGTGTGTGTATTCCTGGGTGTTAGGCAATCAGGAACCCAGCCCACGCCCACCCCCAAAAAATACAGATCCATCAGGCACGGGAACAAAGTTCTGCAGACCCAGATGTCATAGGAGAGGGAGGACTGGGTGTCGCAGCAATAACAAAACTCGATTGCTGGGTGGACTTTGGAGGGGACTTGGAGAGCAATGACAAAACCATTGTTTTTCCCCAAACAGTTTACTGTTAGGGGTTCTCAATGCTTTAAAGAATGGTCGCCTTGGTGCTGGATGGTCTGGTCGGGTTCCCGGCCGGCTTGTCCCCCACTTCCTCATTTGCCTCCCAGTTCTTTTCATTTGTTTCCCAGGCTGGGTGATTGTGGTCGGGTTCCCGGCTGGCTTGTCTCCCACTTCCTTTCATTTGTCTCCCACTTCTTTTCATTTGTCTCCCACTTCTTTTCAATTGTCTCCCAGTTCTTTTCATTTGTCTCTCAGGCTGGGTGCTTGTGGTCAGGTTCCGGGCTGGCTTGTCTCCCACTTCCTTTCATTTGTCTCCCACTTCTTTTCATTTGTCTCCCACTTCTTTTCATTGTCTCCCAGGCTGGGTGCTTGTGGTCGGGTTCCCGGCCGGCTTGTCTCCCACTTCCTTTCATTTGTCTCCCTTCTCATTTGTCTCCCAGCCTGGGTGCTTGTGGTCGGGTTCCCGGCTGGCTTGTCTCCCACTTCCTTTCATTTCTATTCATTTGTTTTCCAGGTCTGTCACTGCTGGTGTCCACCCTTTTCCGCTGGCCATGCAGCTTTCTACACTGGTGCTGCCGCCCTTTTCCGCTGGCCATGTAGCATTTCTATTCATTTGTCTCCCATGCGACTTCTGTCTTTTTGCCTGGTGCCTGCGCTGCTGTTTTCTGCCGCGTGACTGTCTCCGGGAGTGCATTCCTGCCACACTGTGTAACTCTCTCAGCTTTGTTTTCCTTTTCGGGCAAGCGTTCCATGAATGACCGGATTGCATTTTGTGACAGTCTCAGGGCATGCGTCAGGCACCAAACATCAATTTCATGTCACATCCTTCGCTCCTCACGCTTTTATTTCTTGTCCTCACGCGGTCAGCTCCTTGCTGATTGAGCAGCATGACCAGCGTCATGTTCGCACTTGAAGAATAATTCCCCAAGAGGTTTACTGTCAGGGCTTCTCAATTCTTTCTTAAGATGTGTCCGCCCGCTCTGTACTGCTGTGTCCGTCTTTGCCTTGCAATCCTCTACACTCGTCTCCCAGCTCTGGGTTGCTGTGGCCGCCTCTGCCTTGCAGTCCTTTGTCTCCCAGCTCTGGACGTCGCAAGCTCTAGTTTCGATGTTGAAAAAAACAAACTGTTTGGGGCCTACGGTGGTGTAATTTTTCTTCATGTCGAGTGACAGGAAAACCCATACTTTCTTTGTGCAGGGTCCGCCTCCGGTTTCGCTGCTTCACAAGCAAAAGGACGAGCAGCTTGGTCATCACTATAAGCTGCAGTGATTCTTCAAGTTGTTACTATTTCGACAGAGGAAGGGCACCCGATCACAGGCATGTTACTGCAATCCTACGCACCAGAGCAGCTGACAGCTGAAACGAATGATGATAGTGATATATGTATGACTCGCACGACTCGTATGACATGTGATACGTGGTTTTGCTTGCGCGTGCCATGTACCATTTTAAGCTTTCAGGAACCAGCTCATGCTCCCGAAAGAAGAGCCACTGGACGTCCCTGATTCCGGGCTGGCATTGGTCACCCCGCCCCCACCGCCACCTGCGGCTGCTGCTGTGGCTCCCTCTGCCTCGAATGCTTGGCCTGGCAGCTGTCCAAAGAGTGCGGCCTTATTGTCAGGCAGGGAGTCGAGGTAGTTTGAATTTTGGAACGGCCAGAGACTGTCCCCGCAGGTGCCTTCGGTGGCTTTCCATCAGCAACTCCTCCAGCAGTGGTCCCGACTGTGGTGCCACCTCCCACGTTGACACCACTTCCCACAACTGTGGCTCCGCCTCTGGTATTGGCACCCGCCCCAGCCCATTCACCTCCTCAACCCATCAGCGCGCCTGCAGAGAAGACACCGCAAGCCGGTACCTCAGCCTTTGGAGCTGAGGGGGGGCTTGAAAGCTAAGAAATGCTGGGAAATGGAAGAAATGAATTGTACGACTTGAACATGTGTGATTTGAATAGGAGGCTGAACTGGAGCAGCTGGCCAGCCTGGTCAACGCCTTGAGGCATGAACAGTTTAATCACATCCATGTGACAACCTCGGAGCCAACATTGTTTGCTCATGCAAACTTCTCACGTGTTAAGCACGCGATGCAGGATAGAAAACACAGCTTTGAAGGAAGAACTCTTGGAGTGGAGGAAGGAACCTCGCTGCAAGCAGCCAACTTGAGATCCTGGAACACGCCACCCGCTTTTCATCAGATGTGGAAGGCTTTGCCTCCTCGCTGTCATTGGGCTCCCAGCCCCTTTCACAAGAGATACCCGGGTGTTTTTTGAGGTCTATTTCTTTAGCAAAGGGCCAAGGGCACATTTAGTTTTTTCAAGGTAAGGATTCTCATCTTCAAGGACTCACACTTTGTGCTCCCAGTACTCTTTCCAACTTGTCTCAATGCCTCTATTGTGGCTCCTTGACTTGTTTGGCATCCTCTTCTTCGTACTTCATTTCTTCTGCATTCCGACGCAAACATATGTTCCTCTTGCTCCGCTCAAGGCCCCAACTATTGCCAGACATTTTATGACTTCTCCAAGCCCTTCAAGTGCCTTTAGGCCATTTTGTTCCATCATCCTCTGTGCCGCTGTAGCTTGGGCATCTCATCCGAAGCTCTTTTCGACACCGCCATTTTCAGAACTAGACGCTTGTACAAGGCTAGGGAGGGAATTCAATTTAGTCGTGGGTTCCCTAGTGTACGGGGAGCCAGAGAAGCGTTATATAGTGAGCTCGACGTGCGGTATTCTATCCAAAGACAGCCAATACACTTTTCGGGAAGGCTTTGCGATGATGCTTGTTTGTCATGTCGGCGAGAGCGGTCGCAAGCCATTTTGAGTGGGTTGCATTGCATGCTGCACAAGCAGTTTATGTTGCTTTAGTCCTTTGCAGTTATTTCCAGCTGCTCCGTTCTGCACTTACTCACCTGCCCATAGCTAGCCTTCATTTCACTCCCGTGGGCCTTCCTTAGATTGTAATGCCTTTTAACTATATAAACAAGCAGTTGTATGTATACGTATGTTTTGTTGTTAGGTTGTAATATGTTATTGTGAAACGTCATCCATGGAAACATGTGGTGTTGATCCCGATCGAACCTCGGACGTGGGGCCCAAATCGTAGGGGCCGTGGTTCCACCTGTGGCTTTTTACCGCTTTCGCACGCCATGGAGAGAAAAGGCGCGTGAAGGCCCTACGGTGCCTAGGTTTGTCAGTGGTACCGCGGAGCCTGATCGACATCTTCCAGGTGACCGACGGCGGAGAAGATCATGGGAGACCAGGATCCCAGGGGCTTTGCGGCCGCGTCCACCGCGAGCGTGACTGGGGCGAGAATGGAAGGGATGTCGCGGGACCGCGGCCATGCGCCGGGCTATGACGGGGAGAACCCCGAGGCCACGTTTCGGCAGTATGAGAAGCAGGTGGCCCTATGGGAGTTTGAAGCAGAGGTCGCAAAGGCCAAGAGGGGAGTGAAGTTGCTGAGGCAGTTGAGTGGGGTAGCTGCCCTGGCCGTCGACGACCTGCGAGTGGAGGACATCGCATGCAAGAATGGGGTCAAGAACGTGTTGAACAGGTTGAGAGAGTACTTTCTTCCCCATCTCGAGGTTTCATTACCTCGAGCCTTTGAGGCCGCTGTCTATGGAGCTCCACGAGGCCAGAAGGAGTCCTTTGCGGAGTACACGAAGAGGATGGAGCGAGCGTTCTTGAACCTGGCCACGGAGGGCCCGGTGGCAACTATGAGCCGGAAGAGAATGACTACCCGAACGGGTTCGACGAGGACGAGAACTTCATCTACCTGGCGGACGGCGATCTGGATGAGATCATGGACGAGCAGGACGTCATGAGTGCTCTGGCCGCCTACAACGACACTCGTCAAGCACTGAAGGACCAGCGACTCAGCCGTGGATACTACCCCGGCAAGGGCAAAGGCAAGATCAATGGCTTCCAAAAAGGAAAAGACAAGGGCAAGCGCCGGGTGCACTTGGAGCAACTCAAGCTCAGGACACGGTGCCGGAGGTGCTTGCAGATCGGCCATTGGGAGCGGGAGTGCCAAAACCCGCCAGCCTCACAGACCTCCAAGACGGAGAGTCGGGCCTTCTTCGTTGGACTACGCCCTGAGAGCAAGGATTTTTCCCAGCCTGCACAGAGCTTTTGGCTGAAGAAGTTTGTAAAGGATCAACGGGCCCGTGAAGACGAACCTGTCTTGGAGCCTGGAGTCGAATCCTCCGAGCGATACATGGAGCGAGCATGTATGGGCCGTGAGGAGGATCAGTTTTGTGGGATTACCACCAAAGCCATAGAAGGGGTAGTGGACACTGCGGCTGAGGGTGGCTTGGTTGGGCGGGCACCACTTGCTCGGTTGGAACAAGAGTTGGCCTGTCGTGGACTTCGCATCAAGTGGGTGCCCAAACAGTCCTCTGCCAAAGGTGTTGGGGGAAGCGCCGCGGTGGAGGGGGTGGCCCTAATTCCTATTGGAATTGGAGGTGTGAACGGCGTGCTAGAGACCACAGTGGTTCAGGGGGATGCCCCACTGCTTCTTCCAGTTCGCCTTCTCAAAGCCTTGAACGTCGTGATCGATTTGATGAACATGAACATGAAGTTGCAAACCCACCGGATTTCCGTTCCTCTACATGAGATGCCTAGCGGACATGTCACGGTGAACGTGTTGTCATTTGCTGAGGGTCGGTTCGCTGTTCCGCCAGAAGCCGGTCGACAAGACGAGTTTGAGCTGGAGAATGCATGTTTCGCGATTTCAGCAATGCCGGCTCAACCAACCCGGTCTATGCAATTCGATCGTGTGCCCCAAGACGCCCATCGTCCACCAACATCCAATGGCGTCGCTGCTTCAGAAGGCAAAAGCATTGGTGGGCGCTACACCCTCTACGGATCCAACTCCAATGGAGGTGGGGCATCACGTGCCAAACCCGGACCCTCGCGTTCCGATCAGGAATTGGAGGGTGATCCTCGACAAGATAGGCATCCTGCTGGTTTTGGCCGCGCTGCAGGACGCTACGGAGGCTTGGTGCTTGGACTTGGTCTCGCCGCGGCAGGGACGAAAGTCCATGGAGACGCTCGAGGACTACTATGCGGAGGTGATCAGCTCGGCGATGCCACTGCGTCCCTTGCAGAGCAAGGAGGCTCCAACCACATCGGCAAGGGTGGTGGCAACGGTTCGAGCTCCTACATCGTATGCCGAGCGTGCCATTCCAGGTGGGCCCACGCCGAAAGAGCGGCAGACATTCGCAAGAAGCTGAAGGACGGCCCCTTGAGCACAAAGGCCCAGGCGAGCAAGAAGGACACAACTTCATCCGGGAATATGGCTCCGGCATCACCTACGAGACCAAGAACGCCTACCCGGAGCGAGGGTCCTATGAGCGAAGCCATGGGGATGACTCCACCAAGGGTGCCGGAGGAATCTCTCCTCCAGATCCGACAAGACCTTCGACAAGAGATGGACATGCGCGTGCAAATCATGGCACAACAGATGAGGCACGAGCAGGCTGCATCGACCATCCAGCTGTCGCAAATTACGACCACGCAGACGCAGCAAATGGCCGAGGAGATCAAGCGGGCAAACATGGCCAGCCACGAGAAGGACATTCGCCAAGAGAAGCTCATGCAGATGATCCTGCAAGCTCAGAACTCTCCGGAACGGGCGCAAGATCCAAGAGCCCGCTCGATGACGTCGCCTCCACCAAAGAATATCATGACCTGTCACTGTGGGAAGCCAGCCGAGGCCCTGGTGGTCAAGAAGGACGGTCCGAGAAAGGGGCGCATGTTCTGGAAGTGCGTGCGTGCGACCTCTTCGTGTGGATCGACGAGAAGGACCAGGAGGACATCGAGGATGCCAAGACCGCGGCTTCATCCTGAACCCAAGGCGGTCCAAGAGTCCAAGGCGGGAGGCCTCTGCGGCGCTGGCGCTGGCGGCATCGGTGCCTTGCACAAGCTGGTCGAAGGTGTCGGTCTCAAGCAGCAAGGAACCGGGGGAGGCTCCGATTCCAATCCCGGACGACTGAACGAGGATGAGGCTCAGGCGACAAGGGCGCAATGCGGAAGAGATCCGTACTTCCACGTGGAGAAGGTCTACTGGCTAAGGCAGCCGGGCGGCAACTGGTCAGAAGAAGAGGGCAAGATCCCGACGGAGGCTTCGGAGGTCTATGTCCAACTGAAGTCCAGCCGCCGAAAGAACTTCCAGGAGCACTGGGAGGAGAACAAATCAACCCAATTGAGTCGAAAGAACCGACAGATGCTCACCAAGGCGATGAAACAAGCCGAGGAGAAGTTCAAGAACCAGGACGGCGTGAGCATCAGCGAAGTCTACAGCCCACCTCGCATCGCACCTCATTTGGAGAAGCGGGGGTGGAGAGTTGGGAGCAGCTTCGATCTCTTGACGGGATGGGACTTGGCAGATCCCAAACAACGGCTCCAGATGTGGAGGGCCTTGAGAATCTTGAGAGAAGAGCGACCCCGGGTGATCATCGCATGCCCTCCTTGCACCGCGTTTAGCCAACTGCAGGCGATCAACTTCGGCCGCATGGACGCGGACAAGAAAATCCACATGCTACAGATCGGCCGAGAACATGTGGCAGTGCTTCGATGGCAACTGAGGAGGGGCGGTGCAGTGCTTTTCGAACACCCCGACGGAGCCAGCTCATGGCAGGACCCTGAACTCCAGTCTCTGGCGACTCACGCCGGAGTCCGGTCGGTGGTATGCGACCAATGCATGTTCGGGCTGAATGTGGACGGCACCGGCCTCAATCGGAAAAGAACGAGGTGGCTCTCCAACATGCCGCCCGTCTTGAAGGCCCTGGATGTCAAGTGTGACTCAAGCCACACGCACACCGTCCTGATGGGGGGAAAACCACGACTTGCTCAAGTATACCCTCAGAAACTATGCGAGGTGATCTCCAAAGCCATTGGGGAGTACCTGAACGGCAACGACCTGGGGTGCTACGTCATGGAGGACGAAGAGGAGGAGGATGCTGACGATGACGCGGCAGAAGTTCAAGAAGGAGCGGATGGAAACTATGAGCCAACAGAGGAGGAGAAGAGAGCAGTGATGAAGGTGCACAAAGCCGTTGGCCATCCACAGAACCGCGAGTTCGTGCGGTTCCTCCGAGCTGCCCGGGTACGTGGAGAGCTAGTGCAATGGGCAGCCAAAAGCCGTGCGACATCTGCCAAGCGAAGCAGCATCCAAAAGTTCCAAGGCCGACCGCGATCCCTCGGGCTTATCAGCCCAATCAAGTGTTGGACATTGACCTCTTCTACGTTCCGGCACCTGGTGATGGTAAACAGACCAACCCCATCCTCAACATGCTCGACTGGGGAACAAACTACCAGATGTGCGAGGTCCTGGCTGGAAAGAATCCCACGGAAGTGTGGGAGGCATTCATGGGCACTTGGGCCAGAACCTTTGGCTACCCGGAAGTCATTACTTGTGACGCCGGCCGGGAATTCATGGGGGACTTCATCAAGAAGGCCGCAGCTGAGGGCATCGTGATCCACCAGATCGCAAGCAAGGCGCCCTGGCAACAAGGGAAGACGGAGCGCCATGGAGGACACTTCAAAGAACTCCTGGACAAGGCTCGAAGCGAGGTCGTGGTGCAGGACCGCGAAGATCTGAAGCGGCTCATGGCTGAAGTTGAGCAAGCAAAGAACCGGTACTCCAACCGGTCGGGCTTTTCTCCGGCGCAGAGGCAGATTGGACAATGGCCCACAATGCCAACACCCATCATGTCTGATGAGGCCATCGACCCGACCCTGCTGGATGGAGTGCTCACCGATGACATCGAGAAGCTGCACCATATGCGAAGGGCATTCTGCGAGTACAACGCTCGTACAACCTTCAAGAAGGCCCTGAGATCAAGACCCCGGGTTTGGACCGACTTCAAGGCTGGAGAGTACGTCTTTGTCTACCGCGTGCCCCGGCTGAAGAAGAGGAAGAGTGGCGGCCCGGTGGATGATGCCTTGACCTCGACCAAGGCCAGATGGGTGGGCCCGGGGGTTGTCATCGCTCCTGACGGAGCCAACCTATGGGTGTCCATGATGGGAGAACTATGGAAAGTGGCTCGAGAACAGTGTCGCCAGGCCACCACAGACGAGAAGGCGGGCATTGAGGCGGTCCTCCAGGAGTGTCAGGAGCTCATTGAGGAGTTCAAGCGTGGCTCTCATCGGACGGGATTCAAGGACATCACGCTAGAAGAACTTCCACCAGAAGAAGATGAAGGGCAAGAGGCGGCAGAGAGACCGCCAGCAAGAGCACCGCCCATCTTCGATGACGACGCGGAGGTGATAGAGTATGTCCCCGAATGGATGGACCCCGACAACGAAGAGGAGGTGGATGAGCAGCTGATGAAGAGGAGGAGGTCCATCAATGAGCCGGAACAAGAAGAAGCCCCATCTTCGAGGGCGAGCAGTGAAAGAGGAGTGCCTTCAGACATGCACAATCCAACATTTCCGGAGGGAGTTCCAGAGACACCGGCGCGAGCTTCCAATCCGAGACCTTCGACACCGTTGGATGCAACAAGTCTAGAAGTTCAAGAAGCTATGAGGATCTCGGAGGAGAACGCCAACCGGCTGGATGGGACACCAACTACCCCGGGAGGCCCAATCTATCGGTGGCAGGAGAGAAGCCGGCCGTCTGAAGGAAGCACACCCTACCTCATGGAGAAGGAATGGTTTCTGGCAGAGCGTGAATAGGCTCAGGAAGAAGAAGACCTACACCGAATCCGCCGGATTCAAGATCTTGCCGGGCGGCCCAAGGACAAGGACTACTGGACGGTCGATTGGGAAAAAGGTGAACTGATCCGGCATCACCGCCGGAGAAGAAAGGCCAAATTCGACCCCAGGTTCAATGGAGATGCACCGGTGCCTTGGAACCTGCTGAGCGACCAAAGAAAAACCACCAGGCAAGATGACAGCCTAGCTGAAGGTGAGAGGAAGGATGACTGGGCGAACCCGGAGGCGAAGAGCTATGACTCCTGGTGGAAGGGCTTCACCACGTTCTTCATCCGGGACATCGAGGAGGCCCGAACCTATGTGGCGGAGAAGAAAGGTCAAGATGAGGTCAACTTGAAGAAGGAGAGCCAGCAAGATCAAGAGGAATGGAAACTATCCGACCTGTCCGAATGGAACAAGGTCACCCAGAGTGGGGCTGTGGAGGTGCTGGACCTGGAGACGTCTCGGCGAGTGAGGAAGGAGCTCCAGGACGCCGGCCAAGAAGACAGAATCCTGCCGACGAAAATCGCCCGCAGGTACAAACCAGGCGAACAACCTGGAGAGCCCCCTACCAAGAAGTCACGACTGTGCATCAGGGGAGACTTGGACCCGGACATCATGGAGCTCGAACGATTTTCTCCCACCTTGAACACGGTGAATTTCAACGTGATGCTGCAGCTCGCCGCCAACGAGGGCATGAAGGCTACGGTGGGGGACCTAAAGAACGCTTTCTGCCAAAGCCAGCCTTTGAACCGGCCCAATGGGAGACTATACTTCCAACGGCCCAAGGAAGGAGTGGTCGGACTTCATCCGGAGCAGATTGTCCGAATCATCGCTGGTTGCTATGGACTGGTGGACGCTCCTCTGCATTGGCGTAAGTCGTTGACCGAGGACCTGCAGAAGCTGGGCTATGAGATGTCGGCGCTGGACCCTTGCGTCATGAAGCTGTATGACAAGACCAGGAAGAAGCTGTTGGGAGCGATCGCCATCGAGGTGGACGACCTCTTCACAGTCGGACACGAAGAACATCACCGGAAGATGAGCGAACTCCAGCAGAAGTACAACTTCGGGAAGTATGTGAAGTTGATGGAAGAGAAGGACGGCTGCGCCTTTAATGGTCGACGAGTCCGTCAATTACCCGAAGGTGGCTTCCTCGTGGACATGCAGAAGTTCATCGAAGACCGACTGCGCCCAGTGGCACTGGAGAAAGGCCGCAAGGTGAACCGGAAGGCAAACGCCACCGAGAGCGAGGTGAGTGCTGCCCGGGCAACATGTGGCGCGCTGAACTGGCTGAGCCGAGAAGGCCGACCGGACGCCTCTGGACCTTCCAGTCTGGTGGCATCCAAGCTGTCGAAGCTCACGATCGAGGACATTGTGCAGTTGAACCAGGTAGTGGACGAGCTGAAGGAGACGGCAAGCTTGAGCCTTCAAATCCAGCCGCTACAGAAGATGCGGCTGAGCGTCGTGACTGACGCTTCTTTTGCGAACAATGGCTTCCATTCTCAAGGAGGTCATTTGGTGTTGGCACATGAGAACACCCTCCGCGACGGCGACTTGGTGGCCACGAACATTGTGGCCTGGAGAAGTGGGAAATTGCAGCGGGTGGTGAACTCCACCCTTGCAGCGGAGACGCAAAGCCTCTCACGAGGCCTAGCTGAGTTGCTTTGGATCATGGTGCTGATGCAGGAGCTGCAGGATGGCAACTTCAATGTGAAGTCATGGCGGGACCGCCTCGCCGGAGAAGAGCTGATGGCCATCAGCTCCGAGATGAGCGATGTGGGGTTGAAGGAGTCCCTTGCGGTGGTCGATGCGAAATCATTGTACGATCACCTCGCCAAGGACGGAACTGGAGGGCAAGATCGAAGAACCGCCATAGAGATCCAGATCATCAAGCAAGACCTCAAGCAGCTGGGCGGCTCAGTGAAGTGGGTAGATCACCTGGCAATGCCAGCAGACGGACTAACCAAGGTCCACGGATCGAACGTAGCTTTGCATGAGATGATCCGCAGCGGCTTGTTCAGCATTAGGCCCACGGAGGATCAGATGGCCCGGAGGGCTGAAGCTCGAAAGTCCGGCCAGAGCAGCTCACAGATCCGAAGGATCGGGATCAAAGAGAAAGTTGGGAGCTGTGAAACGTCATCCATGGAAACATGTGGTGTTGATCCCGATCGAACCTCGGACGTGGGGCCCAAATCGTAGGGGCCGTGGTTCCACCTGTGGCTTTTTACCGCTTTCGCACGCCATGGAGAGAAAAGGCGCGTGAAGGCCCTACGGTGCCTAGGTTTGTCAGTTATAATATAGATGTGCACTTATTGGCTATTAGCTGGCTCATTTGTCTTGGATGTGGCAGTTTCAGATACCTCTGGAAGTGTGTTTGCAGTTGAGGATGGTGCCAAAAGTCGGGAGGCAGAGCAAGCTTTAGAGCAAGCTCGTATTGTCACTTGCCATGGATTCTTGTGGTTGGAGGGGCGTGGAAACCGAATAGAATTGGTTTGCAGTTGCTGAGTGGGACCCAAGAGTAAGTTTGAACAGAGGCACAGCTGGAGGCGCAAGTCCATGCAGCACAGCAGGCCGAGGACCCGAAAAGGATACTGTAGCTTGTGAGGATACACGATACGGCAGTAACCGTAACCTATGGAAAGTGCTTGGTGCCGATGCGAGAGACCCTCCTGTTTGGGGTGCTCAAACATCCCTATTTGCCGCTTGGGCGGGGAGGTCTTGACGGCACAAGGCATCAATGGCTCATGTGCATTGTGTGACGGACGTTTTGGTATGTTTGTATAACAGCTCTTCGTGGGGTGACTGTTTTGGTCTGATCACTATACGTGCACTTTGGCTCAACTCTGGTGTGGGTCTCTTTAGGCACTTTAGCTCAACGTCTTCGTTGCAGGATTTGGTGCGGGACCAGCTCACAGACGTTGAGACGAAAACATTGCGGCTGCAAAGTGAGAACGAACTTGTAAAGGGCAGGTTGCAAAGACAAGAAGCTGAGGCGTCGTTTTGTTTATCTACCCGCATTTCAGCCACTGTTGGATCATTATTGGTGCAACATTCAATTTGTCCACATAGTTTGCCAACTGTCCATCATTCCCCTTTTTTGGCACGCTTGACTGGGTATGGCGTCTTAACACATTTAGCTTGGCTAGGCGAAGGCGGCGAAGACAGAAGTGGAGGCTCTGCAGAAACAGCTGTCAGAAGTGAAGACCCACAGCCCCGTGGCACCAGAAAGGTTGCTAGGAAGGGATGGAGAGTGAAGCGGGTCCAGCGAGGACACTACTAGGGGCTCCTGGCATCCCTTCGAGCAAGGACGCTACTAGGACCATAATCCCTCTAGTCATAACCACCCCAATTAGTTTGGTCCCCTCACATGTGGGAAAGACATGGAAAGACAGACCCGCCAGCCAATAAACTTGCCACAGGCCTCTACTTTTCGTTTCCAGTAAGCACATCCCAATCTTTCTCCTCCACCTTCCTAGCTTCTCCTGATCCTTCCTCATAGAGATCTCCACCACATAGGTCCTTGCCTTCATGTTCTTACGATTCTTTCCAATCCTCATCCTTCCTCATTTGCATCCTCATTTACTTTATGCTCATGCAGCACTCTCACTCCATCCCGTTCCAAGTTTGAAGAGAGATTTAGTCTATGGGAATGGAACCCGTTTTCATGAAGAGATCTATATAGTCTATGGGATCCCTCCTCATGAGGAGATTTAGTCTATGGGATGCCTCCTCACGGAGAGATTTAGTCTATGGGACCCATTCTCATGACGAGATTTAGTCTATGGGGCCTCTCCTGATTGACCACCCCCAATTAAAAGAAAAGACAGGAATCACCTTGAGGGGGGTTATTAATCCAGCGTCTGCATTATACAACCTTTGTTAATTCTTTGGTTGAACATATATATATATAAATTTATGTGGTCAATCTTTACAATCAAGAATTGCGCTCACCAATAGGTGAATATGTGTTTTTCCCGTGCATGTGCACACAGCGGGCCAAACAGAAAGCCTAGGAGATCTCCTCAAGAAGGAGTTCGAGTCTTCCCGAAGCAAAACTTCACTTTTGCAAGAGGAGCTTGAGGCTTCAATGAAGGAGCTTGGAGATTGGAAGACAGAGCGCATGACGATCAAAAGGGAGGTGGAAGCTCTTAAGGCGGAGAATGCAGCCTTGGAGGCAAAACATGCAGAAGAGGACTGCTTCACCCACATTTGTGCTGAAACAAGTTCAAGTTTTTGCTTTTTCCACAAGCAGGTCATGGTCTTGGGAGACTGGACTTGCCTAGGATTCGCAGCGCTGGAGCAAGATAGAGAAGCTATTTGCAAGGCATCAAGCAGCCGTCAGGGTGCATTCTTTATCGCAATTGACCGCCCTGGAGAATTTCAAGAACCAGCTGAGGCGGGACCTAGGAATTGCGCAGCATTTGAGTTGGGCAATCCTGGAGCTCCTGCTGCAAGTCTTGCACTGCTCAGGACTGCTTCAGCCAATGAGGACATAGAGGTTGAGAACAGCGATGCTCTGACCCAGGCGAAGTATCCATCAGTTTTTTTTTCTCGCGTCATTGTCTCATTTCCTTTCGTTTATACCATTTGATTTATTGAATCTCACCTCTTCTTTTTTATCCTCATGCGTGCCTAGCCCGTGACAAGCCATGCGTTTAGTTAATTAAGTCGGGGGCACCAGATATGGGGTCAAAGCAATTGAGCAGCCTCTGCAGAGAAATCAGGGCCCATAGTGGCCTTTGTATCAAATTCAGTAAGCCACCAAATCACTAAGTCACTGAGTGCTCTTCTTGCCTTGTCACATTTTCCCACCTCTCTGGACCCAGCCTTCAGAATGTATCTCTAAGGGCATCTTTTTTTAGACCATTGGACAAGCAAGTTGCTCATTGGATAGCCAAGAATACACAAAAACTGATAGAAGCTTATTCGTGCCAGGTGCTCTCAGATCCTCAGATGACTCTGCTTTTGGAAAGCTTGGTGAGCTCCGCATCCGAAAAAGCTTTGCAAAGGCTGGCGAGCTCCGCAAATAACACAACTTTGCTGAAATCGCTTGTGCCTTGGTCAGCATTCAGCAAAAATCGCCCAGCGTCAGAAGACTGGCCTTGTACCAGTACTACAGGACATCGGCTGATGACTCCACAGATTGCTTCATTTTGTTCGGTGGGTGCAGACTTACAGACTTGCCAAGAGTGACCTCCCACAAGCATGGATGTGAAACATTCCTTGCGACGGCCAGGGTCAAGTCCGACTCAAGTCCATATGTACCTTAATGTCCTTTAATCAACATGTACAGGAGAAGGCAGTGGACACAACCACGCCCGCGCGGACACGCTTTGCCATGTCGCTCTGTACAGAAGGCGCAAAACAATACGCTTGGATGTTCACCTGCCGAAACTTGCATTTGTATTGAGGCCGCAGCATCCTCTCCCCGTTTGCATCTCACATTTTTCTCTGAATTTCACTCATGTTTGGGAAGTATGCCAAGGAGAACGTGCGGGAGATAGCCAAGTCCAAGGGCTGGGTACCTGAGAAGGATGGAGGCGGAGACGGCACCGCAACAGAAATAATTGAGGCATCGGAGAAGGAATCGGAGAAGGAATCTGAGAAAGAATCTGAGAAGGAGTCCGACAAGGAATCAGAGAAGGAGTCGGAGAAGCAAGCTGACAACGAGGCTGAGAGCAGTGGCGAAGAGAGTGCCAAGAAAGACGATTTGAAGAAAGGCCCCGGGTCATCCTTTGGAAGAAGTACTGTAGATATCGCAGAGTGTCTCCAGTCAAGACCCCATCCAAACCACCTTTGTTAGTTTTGCTTTGACACCTGCACTTCTAAATAGAAAAGCAACCAGTTGCGCAATGTGGAGATTTACCTTATTATTGTTTAAACGTGTGTTCTTTTTCAATCGTGAGTCATTTTTTCAGTTTTCCTATTATATTTTCTCAGATCTTCTCATGCTGTGAGAGGATGAGAGCGCCTGGCTCCGACACCCGGCCAGGTGGTGAAGGTGACCAGCAGGAAAAAGAGGCGAAGATGGCAAAGGCAAAAGAAGCCAAGGCAAGGCGGATATATGAATTTCTTGTAATTTGTTGGCTTGATTTGGCTTGTGGATTAAGCTGGATTAGGGGGGTCGTTTGTCACAAGCAGCAGGGGGGTTGTTTGGGCCTATCTACTGATAGGGCAAGAGAAGCAGTTCAAGCTCAAGGACAGCTTTGAATTTGCATTCGCCACAATTTTTGTTTGAAGAAGTGCCTAAAAACAAACAGCGATTAGAGGCTGATTCGCTTGTGCAATGCCTCCGTCTTCGGCTCTGAGGACCCACCGGAAACGCCCACATCGCAAGCGGCGGCGCAAGCGCAGTGTGAGTACCAGCAGTTTGTAGGACGGCTGTGAAGCGGTGAACATGCCTACATGTTTGACATCTCCAAATCAGGACCAGACTATATACTGTGTATATATAGAAATCAGCAAATCATTTTGGCAGACGACGCTGAAAGTGTTTTGCCCCATCTCCTCTCACATCTACATGGAAAAGCTGAGATCAGCCAGGAATCGGCCTATGCGCACCAAGCGCTGTTTCCGCGAATTGTTTGTCAATAGTATATTTAGATGTCTTTGATCCATGTGGCCCACAAAAGCGGCACGCCAACTGCCCACCAGAACCGGCCTTTGCAAAAAAATGGCTTGTGCTAGTAGATTGTACACTCATGATTTCCAAAGCAGTATATGCATTGTTCACAACTCAGAATGTTTCATGGACACCATGAGGCAAGTTCAGATGCAGCTCCAAGAGTACCAGGAGGCCTTTCTCTTCAGATGTTGGTCTAGGGTCTTGGAGCACAAACACGAGGTTTGCTAGTGTGGTGGGTCTTGGGGTAGCTCCAGGCTTTGGCAACTGCAGAACAGGCAGTAGCCATCTTCAGGGAAATCAAGGCTTGGCTTACTCATTTGTATTCAAGTCGGTTCAGGTGTCGGCATTTCTCCCAGAGCTTCTTACTTGGCTTCCAGGATCGACGTGGTGAAGCCACTGCCATGCGCCAAATCCTTCGAATATTTCAATGTTGAACATGGTGCCGGAAACCTTTTGTAGTCACATGTATATATGTATATATACAACATTATTAACAATATAATAGTATAACAGTATAACATAACATAGATAATAAGTAAAAACAAAATACATACATACATACATACCTACATACATTACATTACATTACATTACATTACATTACATTACATTACATACATACATACATACATACATACATACATACATACATACATACATACATACATACATCCGTAGCCATTTTGGCTCAAGCCACGAGTGGTCCAAGCAGGCAGCCAAGGAAGACCTGCTAGTGAGGTACTCCCCTATCGAACATAGCGGGCAGAACCACATCGACCAGTTCTTTGAGCTCCTCGATTACCAAACACTCTTTGCTCGCAATAGCCGTGCTCACCAACCTCGCTTTTGAACTCACCCTTGGCACCAGATCTTAGAGCGGGCCCTGATCCCTGCCCTCAAGGTGTGTTAT
Organism: Durusdinium trenchii; assembly: GCA_963970005.1. Taxonomy (NCBI): domain Eukaryota; class Dinophyceae; order Suessiales; family Symbiodiniaceae; genus Durusdinium; species Durusdinium trenchii. Next base: position 1,093,360 of record CAXAMN010019335.1, on the reverse strand, counting down.
CTCAAGGCCCACTGAAGGTCTCGGCAAGTGACAAGCTACGCCCGGATACAAGATGCCGCAAATGTGGCAGTTGGTGGCCATCTACAAGAGCAGGCATTGGAAAAGGCAAGGGTCAAGGACGACCTCACCGCACCAGCAATGAAAGTTGGCAAGCGAGTCCAAACGAGCTCCTTGACAAGCCGCCAGGGCTACATCGCCTCAAGCCACTCAAGAAGAGCATGCCAAACCAGACAGCCAGTGAGCTCCTTGCCAGCACTTGGGAAGTCATTCCCACTGACATCCAGTCCAAGTTGCAAACCCTGGCCTTTGGCCCGCCACCACAAGAAGAACCAAGCCTGGAAGCAATCCTTCAGACCCACCTCAAGGAGCTTCCACAAGCCGTCCAAGATGTGGTCAACAAGATGCAGCAGCCCATCAAGGCCTTGGCTCAGAAACTCAAGACACAAGTTACTGAGCTCAAGACGATATCCATGAAGAAAGCGCAACTCCAAACACGACTGGATCAAGTCAAAAGCCAATATGCCAGCATGCTACAGGACATGCAAGGGCATCAAACAAAGCTCACAGAGGGTCAGAAGAAGCTCAAGACACTCTCAGAGCAATACATGCAGGCGGTCAACAAAACACCGCCACCGGCTGATCTGGACCTGCGGGACCCAGAACTTCCCATCCCCATGGCAGTTGAGACCTTCGTCACAAGTTTGGGCATTGAGTTGACTGCCGAGCAGCGCAACCAGCTCCACGGCCTCCTCAAGCGACCAGGGGCTGACGTGGATGATCCAAACAAGCGAAGGAAAACAGATGCACCAACTCCGCTGTCGGGAGAGGAGTGTGGGTAACACTACTCACAAAAAAGTCAAAAGTTACCCCGGAGTTGAGGTGCCAACACCCTGGGAAGAAGTTGATTGGGCACCAAAACATGGGGATTGCCGCGCTGCCTCAAACTCGGCGTATGGGGACAAACAGGTGACACAATGTGCAGGGGAACAGACACATTCACACCTGTCTCAAGCAGTACAAGCTCAGAACCCTTTTGGGGACTTCTCAAACAACTTGCAACATTTGAGATTCCACACAATCCTGACCTTCACAGGTTTGACCTTTTTGAAGATTTTACCTTACCGGCTTCGGTGCATGGGCAGCTGCTGGGTGCACCTGGACCAGAAGTGGTGAGCGTCCAAGGAGGAGGCAAACCAACTTCTCCTGGTGCGACCAAAACCAACCACGATGGCAAGATGGACCCATCGTATGCCTCCACAACTGAGTGCATCCTCCAGAATCTCACAATGGCTGTGGGAAATCCAAGTGCACGGTGTTTTGCCAACGCCCCATGGAGAGCGTTCACCTGGACGTGCGCCCTGTTACAGGAGACCAACACCCTCAGGGAAGCTGTTCAAGAGTCCTTGGAGCTCGCAGAGCCGGTTGATATCCAGCAACTCCCAGATTTGAAGCCACTGTGGAAGAAACACGATCTCAACATCGAAGGAGATGCCAACCACTTTGTCAACACATTGTGGAACTTGTCACAATCAAGGGCATTTCACTATCGATTTGCTGAGATCCAACCTGGTGGCTATCTCACAGACCACATCCAACAGCCCATCCTGGTCCCATATCCTGACAACTGGCCAGAGACCACAAGCCTTCAGGACCTCTTCAACGGGTGGGCGAACACAGGACTGGGGCAATACCTCATGGATGACAAGCCCGTGTTGGTGAGCCACAGAGCCGAACACCAAAGCATATACTATGGTTATGCAAATGGCACAAAAACCAGAAACATGACCCAATGCCGCCAGAGTGGATGAATCGCCTGACCAGCCAAGAAGAAGAACCCTTATGGGCACATGGTTGGATTCCTCGAGCCCAAGAAGCCCGTGCTCAGGCGCATCCCTACCAAGGACATGGATGCTGGGCAGGCTTGGAAGTCACCCCCCTCCAGCAACACAGTGGGCGGGCTTTCACACTGGATGCCACACCATCCACGTATGACCTCCGGAGTCAGATGTGGATCTTTGGCTTATGTGTTCATACCATGGCACTAGGGCAACTGAAAAGACTGGGCACAGCCTCTACGGGGAGCACCCGGAGCGGAAGTGATCTCCATTAAAGGAGGAGCCAAGCTGCCAGTGAAGAGTCCTGCACTAAACTTGACGAAGTTGAGGGTGCAGAGCACATATGCCTCAACAACAGAGTGCATACTACAGAACCTCTCCATGACTGTGGGGAATCCAAGCTCACGGTGCTTTGCAAACGCACCATGGCGAGTTTTTACATGGACGTGTGCGCTCCTCCAAGAAACGCGCACTGAACCCTGGGGCACTTTGCATGCAGCGGTTCAAGAATCTCTCGAACTGGCTGAAGCAGTAGACACCCAAGAACTACCAGGAATGCAAAGGTTATGGAAGAAGCACGATCTGAATGTACAAGGAGATGCAAATCATTTTGTGAACACTCTGTGGCACCTCTCACAAAGCAGAGCCTTCCACTATCGATACGCCGAGATCAAACCCGGGGGCTGCCTGGCCGACCATGTTCAGCTACCCCTCCTTGTGGACTATCCAGATGACTGGCCAGACAACACCATGCTGCAGACGCTGTTGAATGGATGGGCCAATGAAGGCTTGGGACAATACCTCATGGATGACAAGCCCATCCTGGTTACACACATCGCCAGGAACACCACCATCGACGGGGTTGCAACCAAGCGCAAGAAAGTACTGAATCCATATGGGACCTTCACTGTACCCAGATCACTGGACGGATTTGCAAGAGCCTCCACCGAATTTGTCCCGGCGGCCCTGATCTGCCATAGAGGACCCAATCATGAATCTGGCCACTATTTCGCGATCCTCATCTACAGGGATCTCATGTGGCTGGCAGACGATGGCAAACCTCCAATCCATCTGGCACACCTTACGCCACAGCCGGCCAGCCAGGTGACAAAAATCTGGGCAGTTCACATCGACGCGTTCAGAACTACCCAACAAGTCATCCAGATGCTTCCACCGGCAGAAGAACCAGATTTTGATCCACCACTTCACCCCAGTCCAGAGAAAAGACCTCGCCTCGAACAGGCTCACAACCAGTTGCACTATGCGAATGTCACCACCTTTGGAAGGCAAGTCATCGACTGGTACTGGACGAGGAAAAGTGAAGTATAGTGGCCTGCAGTCACTTAGAATATTACCTAATGCCCCCGGGGCATTAGGTCATTATTCTATATCTTTTTGGGGAAACACTTAGAATATTGGTTGGATAGGGTTGGATGAGAAGTTGAAGAAACACATGTCATGGGTGGGAAAAGGTAGCGCAGTGAATCTGAGGTATGCTGAATATTCTATCTGCTGGCTTCAAAAAACTGAACAATTCTATCTGTTGGCTTCTAAAAATTATTCTATGTGTTACCAATTCACCTTAATATTCTACCTGTCTGAAGTTCACTATATACATCTTTGTGGAAACACACCTGGAGCCACAAAAACATGAGCAGACCTGCCAATACTACGCGATCAGGGGACGAACTGCATTTGGAGTCCCTGCTTGGCCCAATGAAGACAACACAGACACCCATGGAGGCATCCTGATCTTGGGAGACCCATCCTGCGGGCTTACACCAGTTGAAGACTTCACAAACCAAGGGTGCGGACCGATACCAAGTATGGCAGGCCACGGAGCAAACAATTCTGGTAGCGGGTGTCTACCTTCGCCAATGAGAGCATCCAAAGTGAGACCAATGCCACAATCCTCGCCAGGCTCATGGCATTACTGCAAGCTACAAACCATCCCTACATCCTGATTGGGGATTGGCAAAACACACCAAGTGCTATCTCGAGTACAGTACTCCCGTCCAAGTTCCACTTTGACATCCTGGCACCTGACCAAAGTGTCCTCTCTGGCAATGTCATTGACTATAGCTTGATCCACACCTCACTTTCCAGCACAACTGCTTTGACCACTGAGTGGGCTGTTCCCTGGAGACCGCATGCTCTGCTGACGCTACACCTGGACATTGAAGCAGCCACAAAAGAATACAGGCAGGTCCAATACTTTCCTGCACTCCCAGCCACCCCGGACATTGACTTCCGTCCATGACAAGGCACAACACTGGACGGATTGGATCTCCATCACTGAACAATATCTTCTACAAGAACATCCTTGGGCTGCCCAAGGACGCGGAGCAAATTTCAGGGTGATGATAAAACCCCTTGTTGCTCCAAAGCCAGGAGGCACTTGGAAAAAAGGAAAGGCTGCGTACTGGGAACAACTTCAAGCTCGCTTTAGACTGGCACTCCAGCAGCCACCCACTCAACCAGGAGGGCCCGCCAAAGGGTTCATGGCCGCCGTCAAGGACATCCAGTCCAAATGGCTTGGACCCCCAGTTGGGGCCAGTTCCTAGACACCTGCCACCACTGGCACCAGTACAGGGACAACCATGCAGCAGAGCTTCTCCAGCATACCATGCAACACCAGCTCCAGGAAGCGCAACAGGCAGCCAACGATGAAGCGCATCTCCAGTACAAAACATGGCTACAACAAGGACATGCAAAAGGGTTGAAAGGTCTCTTTCGAAGCCTCAAGAGCAGTGAAGTTCCATGGACAAGACCATACCGCCATCTCGAGCCAGAACAGCGCATGACCCAGCGCCTAGCCGATTGGGGAGGTTTGTGGCGCATCAGGCAGGACAACCAACCTGTTCCTCGAACAAACCTAAAGACCCATCACGTTGACCTCCACACTCTACAGACTGTGGTGCAGACTCAGGAAATCCATCCTGGACGACTGGCAAGCCAATCTCCCAGCCCACTTGAACCACGACAGAGCAAGACCAGGAGCCAATGTCCTCCAAGTGGCACTTGAGAGATTGCTACGACAAGAAGTACACCGAGCCAACAACAAACACGGGGTCAACGTCCTCATGGACCTGTCAACCTTTTATGATACCATCAAGCGCTGGCCATCCAATATCCCCCACTCATGTTGGAAATGGCCATGCAGGTGTACACAGGACCAAAAGCCATAGTAGCTGAACAGGAGATGACACCCTTTTTCCATGTTGACCAGGGCGTCCCGGCCGGGTGTCCCCAAGCACCACTCCTAGCAAAGGCAGTGCTGACACCTGCCCTAGCCCCATGGCAGACTTGAGAAAATCTATAAAGATCCCCAGCGCTACATCCATGAGAAACCAGTCCGGCGAGCTGCTCACACCACCAAACAATACAAAAAGCGGCTCATCCAGCAATGCCGAAATGCATGGACGCAGGGCCAACACCAATGGAAGCCACATCGCAGTGGTTTCCAGTGCCACACTTGCCAAGTCCGCGTCCATCAAGGGCTAACCACAGAGATCATCGAGCAGAGACTCAATGAAAGCTGCGAGCTCCTAGAACATGAAGCTCCTGAACCAGACCTCCCGGCTAACAGAGCTGTTGGGAAAAAGGCAACCAGGGCCAGCGTCATAGCAGAGATCCTGACTGTCCAAATGCAGCATCCAACAGCAGCTGATGAGCATGCATACCAAGAAACAACAGGCTACCTCAAATGCAGCAAATGCAGCCTCTCGGCGCACAAACGGGCCAATGAAGGCATCTTCACCGCCTTCATCCACAGCCGCTGCATTGACGAAGCCTATAGCAAGGCACACGAAGCCCACGCCACGCACCATCTGTGGCAAAAAGGCAAAGGGATCAAGTGCACCAAATGTGGCACACAAAGCCATTTGGATCAGGCCGATCGGGTCATTTTGACCCTGGTGCAGCTTTTCAGCAGTCAGCACCGTACCAGTCAACTTTCCACAGGCCATGTAAAACCCAGCCAGCGCCGCTGACGCGCACTCAGCTGACGGCGCCGGAAGAAGGCCCTTCACCACCAGCCCCCAAGAAGCTCAGGTTCACTGACCATAGCTCACCCGAGCCTGACCGAGAGCAGACCAGTGAAGGTGGTGAAGAAGAAAGTCAAGAACAAGACCCCGTCACTGTAGACTTCTTCTGAAGCGACTGACCGGGCACGAACAACAGACCGCCCAAAATGGGCAAAGGCTGAAACTTTAGAAGAGAAATACATACAGACATACAGACATACAGACATGGCTCAAGACGAGTGCTCAAGCGGGCCGCCAGTGAAGTCCCGCTAGTGCACTGCCTCCCCAAGCGAACATTGCCTGGACGAGAACTAGGATCTGGAGTGACAAACTCCGGCCTGACACTCGGTGCCGCAAGTGCGGCCAATGGTGGCCATCTGCAAGAGCAGGCGTTGGAAAAGGCAAAGGCCAAGGACGTCCAGCCAAGCCAGTTTCTTGGCAAACCACCTGGATCGACGCTCCACCAGGGTTGGGACGTTTGAAGCCCCCAAGATCCAACGAGAGGCATCTGACCTGTTTGGAGCGGCATGCCAACCAGACCTGCAGGACAAGTTGCAGCGGCATCGGCCCCACAAAGCAGCCCGAGCCGGACCCATGAGATGCTCAAGACCCACATGGCTGCACTCCCAACCCAGGTCCAGGAGGCCGTCGCACGCCTCACAGCACCAGAGCCAGCATCCGAGAGGGATATAGCCACAAAGTTGAAAGGGCAGGTGTCTGACCTCAAGAACCTGTACTCAATTGCAAGAAAAGCTGGACCATACCAAAGCTCACTACCAGACCCTGCTCAATGAGACGCAAGAGCTCCAACAGAAGCTCAACGACGGCCAAAAGACCCTGAAGCAGATCTCCGAAGAACGCATGCAGGCAGTGAACAAAGATCCCAAGCCAGAAGAGCTTGAAACCAACATGGAGGTTGATCCCCTCCCGGCTGCACTGGAGAGTTTTGTAGGCAATTTGGGAGTTTCTCTGTCAGCTGAACAGAAGTCTCAGCTACATGGACTGCTGAAACGACCCAGCAGTGGTACTGCAGACCTCTCCAAGCGCAGGAAAACTGACGGCCTTGGCCTCGACATACCAGTACCACTGGACGATTTTGACTGGGGACATGATTTTGATCATGCACATTTTACAGCACGAGCGTCGGATGTCTTTATCCATGATGGCTCACAGCAGAGGGCAAGATTTGACATCCACGGAGTTGCTGGGGACATGCAACCCACGGGAGACTTATCTTCCTCTTCAACTCAAGGGCTATTTGTTGCAGAGGGGATGAGCAACATGATGCGTCTCATTTCTCGAACAACACGGACTCCTGTTCCAATGTTGACTTTTGCCACCAGCGCCCGGCTCCTGCGGAACATGGTAGCCGGTCTCGCCTGACAGTGATTGGAGGCACTGCCGATCCCACGAGCAGGCCCCTATACAGAGGACTTCAAGATGAACCAGCATGTCCTCTATGACTATGCCACTTCGACCGACCTATTGATGCAGAACCTGACTATGGTTGTTGGGAACCCGAGCCAAAGATGTTTTGCAAACGCCCATGGAGGGCTTTCACTTGGTTGTGCGCCTTTCTACAAGAGCACAACCTCCAAGAGAGCCTGGAGACCAGTGAAGCCGTGGACCTCCAATTGGGCGCCAGCCACTTCGTGAACACACTGTGGTTGGCCACTCAATCCAGAGCCTTCACCTACAGGTATGCCGAGATCCAACCAGGGGGCTTCCTCAAGGACCACATCCAGATGCCCATCCACATTGACTTTCCTGCCCACTGCCCAGATGAGGTGCACTTGCAAGACCTCACCAACGAGTGGCGCAATGAAGGATTGGGCCAATACTTCATGGATGAGAAGACAGCTCTAGTGTGCCATCTCAAACGTGACACGGAGATTGACGGCCCCAGATCACCAAGCACCACCGCACCATGAATCCTCATGGCACCTTCACAGTGCCAGTCTCCCTTGATGGATTCTCCAGACGGCAAGAAGAGTACGTTCCGGTTGCACTCATCTGTCACAAGGGCCATAACCACATGTCCGGCCACTACTATGCAGTCCTCATGTACCGGGACCTCCTCTGGTTGGCCGACGACGGACAGACGCCCAAGGTGATTCCCATTTGACGCGACAAATGGCTAGTGACATAATACAACTTTGGGCCATCCAAGTCTCCCATTTCAGGACTCCATCCCTCACCAAGCAAGAGAGCAAAGCCCAATGCAGATGCCATGCGTCTCTACTTCGCCAACTGCACCAGCTTTGGCAAACAAGTCATTGAATGGTATTGGGAGTGCGAGCTTTACATCTTCGTTGAAACCCATCTGGACCAGCAGCAGCACGCAAGCGCCTGCCAATATTTCACCACACGTGGCCGGCAGGCCATCGGAATGGCTGCAGCCAAGAATACCACCAACGACGCGACTCATGGTGGCATCCTCATCGGGGACCATACAGAAGGGCCCACCCTCATCGACAGCTACGACGTCAATGGGTGCGGCTTTGTTGCCTGCCTGTCGCAGCAAAGGGAACTCCCGCTACTGCTTGTAGCTGTCTGCCTCAAGCGTTCCGACACCTTGGCGACTGGAACACACCCCCAGTTCCTTTGAGGAGACCGTCCTTGGTTCCAAGTTTGCCTGGCAGATTGTGGCTCCGCCCCAAACCTTGCCATCAGGGGCCGTTTTGGACTACGCCCTGGTCCAGAAACAACTGGCTGAATGCACGTCCGTGCAGACTGAATGGGCTGTTCCCTGGCGGCCTCATGCCTTGGTCTCTTTGACCTTCGAACTGGATGCAGCCACCCGGATCTACAGACAACCGTGTCCCTTTCCAGCAATGCCACGCACACCAGACATTGATTTCCGGCCATGGAGCACATACACCTCATTGGCCACAGCAATTCAGCTCTATGACATCGAACCCAATCAAGAGGCACAATCCTTGGCTGACTGGGTTTCAATTACAGAGCAGTACTTGCTCCAGGAACACCCTTGGCAACCACAAGGATGTGGCTATTGGGTGCAGGCGGCGCACACGCCCTTGGCCAAACCGCCCGCCGGTCCTATGTGGCGCAGAGGCAAACCAGCCTATTGGGAGCAGCTCAAAGCAAGACTTCAACTTGCATTACAAGCGCCCGCAGGACAATACAGGCCCATCACTGGATTCCTTCATGCCGCCGTGGATGCGGTTGGACCATGGCCCACACCTTTCTGGACATCCCGTACCACTGGAAACAGTACCGGGACGATAGATCTGCCAAGCTACTGAGGCACACCATCCAACACCAACTTGCTGAAGCCCACCAGAGACGAAGCAGCGCTCCAATACCAGCACTACCTCCAACAAGGTGAAGCCAAAGGGCTGAGGGGCCTTTTCAGATGTCTCAAAGCCTCAGAACTTGCATGGCAAAGGCCCTACACACAACTTGAAGTCCAACAACGAATGCCTCAACGAATGCAGGACTGGGCCAAGCTCTGGCAAATTCGAGACACCAGAGATCCGGTACCGTTGGCCAATGCTGAGCAGCTTTTGCAAGACCCCAAACAACGTGCAGCATCTCTGCCAGAGATCTCTCTTGGACACTTGGCACATGTGCTCAAACATCTCCCAGACCGTGCTGCTGGACGGCGTCCCCACCCAACTTGTACGCACGGCACCACCTCAGGCACTCCAACCACTCCGACAGATCCTCTGCCAGCCGATGATGCTGCCGCACGGGCCATAAGGGCCATGGAGACTGCAAGGAAAAGAGCCCGTAGGAAAAATTACATACATACATACATACATACGTACATACATACATACATACATTGGGCAACTTGCCAGGACACTCAAAGCCCTGCCCAACAAGGCCAGTGGCCCAGATTCAATTTCAGCACAGCTTCTTCGGACAGCGCCGCCGCTTTCCCTACAACCGTGGTTGAAGCTCATCCATGAGATGGAGCAAGCAGCTCAACTACCAACCCAGTTGAAGATGCACATGGTGGCGATGCTGCCAAAGAACCAGACCATCGAGCGCCCCATCACCCTGACCTCTGTGCTCTACAGGGTGTGGTGCCGACTCCGAAAACCCGTGCTCGATGACTGGCAGCGCAACCTACCACCTCACATGAACCATGGAGGCCGGGGGCAAATGTGCTGCAGGTAGCCTTGGAAAGGCTGCTACGCCAGGAAGTACACAGGGCAAACGGCCAACATGGCAGCAACCATAGCTTACCTCCAAGAATGGGGTTGGGATACACAGCAACTCATGCATTGGACCAGACAGGAAACACAACTTCTCGTGAGCAACGACATCACACTCAACGCACCATGGTGGCAGATTGAAAGCCTACTGTACAAAGAGGCTCAACAACAAAGAGTCAGCACAGGCATTGATTGGCATGTCAAGCTTCCAGAGAGACAGCGACTGCGACTGCACCTCAAGACATGGGTCCAAGGAGCGCTCCAATTCCGGGATTCCAAGGCAGCCAAACCCTGTCCACTGTGCCATGCCCCAGCCACACCAAAGCATATCCAGGGGCCAGCACCATGAACCCCTACCGGCGGAATGGCTGGAGCGTTGCCCAGAAGAAGAATCATTATGGTCTAAAGGGTGGATCCAGTTGGAACGCCAGTCCAAGCCCAGGGCTCTCTTTGCGGGGCTGGTGGCCACCACTCACCGTTCAGCTCAGCTCTGTCTGGGAAGTCAATACCAAGACCTCTTGAACAACGTCACCGAAAGGGACAGGCAACGAATCACTGTCCTCTACATCAGCAGAAACACAAGGACACCAGACGCCCCGGGCAATGTGAACCCCAGCTTCGAAGGCCAGAGAGACTCTCTGACAGCATGAAACCGAGCCAATGGCATGCACGACCGCCGCCTCACAGAGTGGCAGAAGACCCTTGACCAAGACCACAAGATGATCTACATACAGGCTGTCAAGAGGCTAGAGAAGATCTTTGAGGATAAAAACCGCTACATCCACTGCAAGGCACCCAGACAGCAGGGCAAGCAGACCAGACAACACAAAAACGATCTGGCGAAACAATGCACCAAGCCTTGGCAACCCAGCCAACACCGCTGGGAACCACACCGCAGCGGCTACCATTGCAGTGCCTGCAGGACCCGAATGCACCAAGGCTTGACCACGCCAGTTCTTGAGGCCAGGCTCAAGGAGACATGCGCGCAGCTGCAGGTTGACACCACCAGCCAAGAGCCAGGCCCTGAGGCAGCCCCGCTCACCAAAAAGCCTACCAGAGCCCAGAAAACGAAGGGGTACCTCAATTGCACTAAATGTGGCACCAGCATACACAAAAGGATCAATGAAGCGGCGTTCCAAGAGTATGTCAGCAGCCAATGCCTGGATTGTGCCTTTCCAGGTGAGCACGGTGGGCATCCCTATATGGCAAAAAGGAGCCAAGATCCACTGCACCTTGTGTGGTCTCCAGCTACACTTGGATAGCCAACGCCGGGTGATCAGCACCGCAGCCCTCATCAAGGAATGCAAGGGAGCTGGACTCAAAGTCACCGCTATTTCCAGCAGCCCACCCAAGAGGGAACATCTCAACAGAGCACCCCTGCAGATGCCACAAATGCTTGCAGGTCAGCAGGGACGATCCCGAATCCAACTCCCCGCAGGCTGCACTTTCCAACTGAGCTCAACGCTCATGAAGGCCGCCAGAAGCACCCCCCTGCACCGGCCATGACACCCAGCCCAAAGGCAAGAGCAAAGTCCGAGACCGCTCAAGCAGCAGATCGGCCACCAAGGGAGACACGAACCAGGCACCCTACCTCAGAGGACAGCCTGGAAACCGCCGAAGAGGAAGCGCCGGAGCTCGATGAGGAGTTTGCGGTGGACTTCTTCTAAGACGACTGCCATGCGCTGTGCGGCTGTGCGGCTGGGCGGCCATGCCAACACGGCATCGAGACTGCTGAGAAGAAAAACCCCTCTAGAAAAAACATAAGAACATACATACATACATACATACATACATGCACACACACACACATCTATATATATATATATACACATACGGCATACAGTCTTATGGCCATATCTCAGTTTGACATGTTTTATGCTTCGTGTTCTCTTCTCGAACAAAAGGCCTTACTTTTGGCAGCCAATGTCTACAAGTCAGTGGGCGAGCTCGTGGAGGTGGCGACTTGAGGGCACTGCATCAGGGTGGAAGAGAAGGACCAATATACAAACAGTATAGTATTTCAATTGAACCGTGCCACAGACTTTGTTCTTTAAATGTGGGGGCCAAGCCTTTGCGTGAGCAAGGGCGCAGATGAGCGGAACCAGAAGCGCACTGTTGATCCTCCACCACCAGTGGGCCTTGAAGAGGCTGAGAAGTGGCTGCTCGAGGCGCAAGATATTTTCGAACAACTAGGTGAGAGGCGCTTGCCAGTGCCTCAAAAATACAAAGACTGCCGCAAGAAGACAGATTTGATTGAATGTAATTACACTAGAGTTGTGCATGCTTTCGGTCGCTGGTGACGAAGGGTTGGTCCAACCCAAGCTACAATTGCTCCCAGCCAGTGTTGCGCTGAGGCTGGCGCAGGTCTTGCATAGCATGGCCAAGGTTCACATCGCCAAAAACGAGCCTGCTGAGGCCGACTTCATGGGACAGAGACAAGCATGGGCATGGACATGCATGGAGTCTTCAGGGATTGATTGCTGTAGAATAGATACGGCGCAACAAGCAAGAGACCTAACTACTAAAGCACAGTGGCCAGATGGCAGACGGCGTTTGTTTGAGAGCATATATAATTGTTTAGTCGCATGCATGTTTCGGATTGGCAGGCTAGGTGCATGAGGCATTCTCTAAAACATTGCAAACGTTTTATCTGCACCGTCACTGTCTAGTGCATTTATGTATGAGGTGGCTCCCTTGATTTTTGACCGAAGCAATTCGTTTACAAATTGCCCGCCTAACAATGCGACGAAACGAGGCGAGTGTGCAAACTTTTGCAGAGATGGTCGCACCCAACCACCCGTCTCTTCAAATCCAGTTAATGCTCGCACGATTTTGATCAAAGAGCGGGTATTGTTGTACTCACCTCACCTCATGTAGGCCCATCAACCCCATTGACCAATTAAACTGATAATACTTTGCTTAAACAATACTAGTTGCAGCCTTTTGGGGCATCGAAAGTGCTCTTGCCAGGCTGTTCGGCTTGCTTATGAAGCTCACGCTCTTTGCAAGAGAGCGCGGGACAAGCCAGCAGAGGTCACTTGTCAGACAAGATTTCCACAGCCTTTTGATGCGTCGGTGGTGAGATGCCCAGAAGCGGTTGTGGAGTGAGGCAGGCACCTTGCTTTTCACGGTGGAAGCTCATCTCTCCCTGATCGCGCAGTTGGCCGGGGGCTTCACTCAGCTCACTACAATGGTATCCATGGCAACCCTTTGTTACAGCAGAGAAACTGCGAGAGACACTAACCCCATATCTTTCACCAATAATTAGGATGAGATCACGCTAAACTGAGTAGATACTCAGGTAGAAGGTGGCAGGCCGGGCTGGGTTGGGACTTGGCTGACAATAGCAGTGACCTCAAAAGAAAAGAGCTTGGGCAGGATGCGGGGCAGCCGAGAGCTGGAAGAGCAGCTCTCAAAGGCCTTCCCGGCTTGGTGGTTTTAAGTTTGATTTTCCTGAGCCCTGAACCCGTTTGAACTGAGGCGGAGAAAGCTGGACTAGCAGACCTTCACTCAGAGGTTCTCCAGCTTGAGGCGTTCAGGTAACTTGAGAGTTTTACCGTTTATGGACACTGCTTTCATCAGAGTTGCCTAGGCAAAAAAGATCGCAGACAAGCTGGGCCACAAGCAGGCGTCAACTCCAAGCTTTGTAACACCTTTCAGGTAGTTAGTCGGGAAGGTTTGGCATTGGAGGATGTTCTGACTCTGACAGGCTCAAGCAATTTGCTGACCTGTTTGTGTGTTGCATGGCCGCCAGACCATCGCAGACTGCTTCTACGCATTGTCTGAGATCAACTTGGTCAGTGGAAAGTACCAAGAGGTGCATCGATTGCACCAAATTCTCGTCATTCACAAGATGGACTAGGGGGCCCCGTACATGTGATTGATGACCTTGGAGTTTGGCTGGGCAAAAGCCGTCCTGCCCTATATATAACGACCTGAGAGATTTGAGGGAAGCTTTGAGGCGCTTGACGGTGCTGATGAGGGGATCAAAATCTACCAGGATGTAGGCTCAGAGCTGAGGATGAAAATGACAAACTGTCACGCATGGCATAAACAGGAGAAAATCATTGACTATATATTATATATATACATATAGTTATATATATACACAATATTTACATATTTATATACATGCAGGATTCTGAAAAAGGTATTTAGTTATGATTCTCTCACGCACACACTCTTATGTATATACATGTGCAAAAACAACATAACTTATTCATTGAATGGATTGTGTATGTATCATAGATTCTGAAATGCATTTCGCACGAGCGCGCGGAAGCCGATTGACGCCACTTTGAGGGTACTGTAGTACAAAAACAAGCCGAGCATGATTGACACATCTCCAAGATGAGAAAGAGCGATGTCTTCTTGACACTGAGGCTATGAGCTTGGTGAGTGCACCTTCGAACAACCGGCATGTCATCCTCACACCCACAGTGCCACAGTGCTTTTCGGGACCTCTGAATGTGTGCCCCACTTTCTTTTTGGTGTACTCTGCAAGAATAGGAATGGAGGAACAAAGTGAATGCACGTGATAGCAACCTTCCTGATCTCCACCATATGAACGTTGTAGTTTTCCCAATTTAGTTTTTTTCTCCTGGGAAGGTGTCAGTAGGAACTTACTCGTGCACTTCAATATCAATAGCCAGGTGAACATGAAGGCGCAAGCACTGCTTGCCGGGAACTTTGTGATTCGGACGACTGTTGGTCGAGTCAAGCAGGTCGTGAAGTTAGAACATGAGCAACCTAAGTGGGGCCTAGAGGCACAGTCACTAACCTTTTTGTGAGGTGAGCGGCAAGAGCGATGAAGCACTCGTCGCTGCCAAGCAAGCTGTGAGCATGGCAAAGGCCAGCTATCTGATTCCCCGAAGATATCCGAAGATGAGGATGGTCTGACCGGGGAGAAACTTGTTGCAAGCTTCTGCGGCATTCATTTCCTTTCTGCAGGCCATGGATGACAAGCCATTGGAGCAGTTGGCCGGGAGGCTCAGCAAATTGTGTGCTCTCAACAAGCTGGTTACTTTATATAAATAAATAAATATATATATACATATTTAAACGGAGGTGTGTGGATGGATTGGAATCGATACTTTATGGCTGATTCTGGAATACGCATGTAGCGATGGCACGTTTCCCTGCCTGCAGCTGAGGCACAGGAGATTTTGGACAAAGTGCTTCAAGGCACATGGGCGATTTTGCACCGTTCTTTACTTTAACTTGCTGTTTTGTACTTCTGTAGTTCCTCCTGAAGGGTTGGT
This sequence comes from Durusdinium trenchii, assembly GCA_963970005.1. Lineage (NCBI taxonomy): Eukaryota > Dinophyceae > Suessiales > Symbiodiniaceae > Durusdinium > Durusdinium trenchii. The sequence continues at coordinate 1,078,055 of CAXAMN010019335.1, read as the reverse complement.
GTACAGATGTCGTATAAGTAAAAAGGCTCCGTTGCTCCAAGTCTCACCACCCAGATGAGCTGTCAATTGTCAGCAAACTACTGTTGTTAGGACTGGAATGTGTAAGCAGGGTGGCAGGGGAGGTAGGTTCGTATGGAGGCATGGCTGTGCATGGTTTATTTTGCAAGCATTTCCTTGGCACTCACTCCCCCCACGTGAAGCCTGTTCTTGTGGCAGCCCTTGTAGCATCCTTCGATGCTGGCTCTTCCTATCATTGAGATGCAGCAGTCCCAAAGTGTCAGATTTCAATCTTGCAAGGTCAGGCTGTTCCAGCAGCTGCGCAGCAACCTACGATGACAATGCTGCAGCTGGAAGAAGAGGAAGAGGTGGAAGAGCTGTAAGTTCCAGATATTCATGTGCCGAAATCACTTAGGTTCACCTTCACCTGTGCAGAATTGATGTGCAGCATGCGTTTGCTTTTGCTTGAATACTGTTGCTCGAGTCAGGAGACACCTGTGGCAGCAGCGTCGGGACCAAAGCGGCTGCCAAAACATGTATCAGGTAGCAATAGGAGAAAAGGACAAGTCGCAGTCAAGAACTCTGGAGCTAACTCAGCTCAGATACTCTTGGGCCGGTTGTAGGTCAGCCGGTGTTGATACGCTTCATTAACTAGGCAGCCTTTCTAGTGCACCCGTCAGTAAGATGACTCCTGTCATTCGATCAGAAGGCAGACCAGAAAGGAGAAGAAGAAGGATGGAAAGAAAAGAACAATGCGGAGCAAAAAAGAGAAAGAAGAGCAAGAACAGAAGGGCAGGAAACAGAAGGATGAGAACGAGCAGGGAAAAAGGTACGTCGTTAGTAGCGCCTGTGGGCCGTGGTTGTGTCTTCTGTCTATGCCATATCAATGCCGCCGCCTCGGCCGTCCCAGGGCATCAGAGGTGGTGGAGGAGAAGCCGAAAGGATGGGCCTCAGTAGTGACAGTAGCTGAAAAGTTTTGGCCTCCAAATCTGCCAAATGGTTTTTACGAATCCCCTTCGACCCGACCCGTTTCCCATTTCAAAGGGTCAATTTGGTAGTCCTTGTGCGTCAGAAGACTCTTCTAACTTCCTCTAACCTGTGTTGCTCAGGTTTGGAGCCTGCAATCGTGAGTGATATGCTGCACAGCATGTTGCGAGAAATGATGGGTTCTGACATGGACCTGCACTTGGATTCATAGCAGAGGTGCAAGCTGAACGAAACATTGGTCCCATCAGCTGATCAAGCGGTTGGTTCCAGAGGGTGATCATGATCTGTTTGGTTTAATAGATGTAACCTTTGTCTTTGGCTCAGGAATCTGACACGCCCCTCATGGATGCCGGAGTTGACCTGTACTCAGGGAACTGATCCAATTCACAGCTTCGGCATTGCGTTGTGCTCGTTGAGGACAGCTTGATGAGCATTGAGTTTCGAAGCCAAGTTAATTCGGCCTTCTCTGGGCAGCTTGGCGCAGAAGACGTGCTTCGATTGAAATGCTGCTGGGAGTTAAATCTTTTTGTTGGGCAGAGGCTGGGATTATCTTCGACCCTCACGTCTGCAGCTGAGAGTGGTTGCCCCCACAGCGAGGTTTGAAGCTTCGATTCTCTCTCCTTTAGGTTCGACTATCCGACAATTCGGGAGCTGACCGGGCACATCGTGGAGAAGAGCAAGAACCAGTAGTGCGCGAGCAGAGGGCGAAACGCTATCGGCAGATCGGTGATGATCGGTGCCGCCTGTAGAAGACCAGCCTCTCACATGCGCAGGAGGCTGTTTGCAGTTTAGGTCCTATACCTAGCACTCTTCCTCGCCCTTGCTGAGCGAAAGAGAAAACTGGACCTCAAGTCACAATCTTCGCTCGGAGGTCTGTGCATCAACTGCATCAAGTGACCCAATGTAGTTAGCTCACATCACACGGGAATAAGATACCAAAGACACAAACACCCACAAGCATGTGCATGATGAGAACATGCAAGGTCCTAGATTTAAAGTGCAGCTGCACGGCTGGCTTTTCCTCAAAGCCAAAATTTGATTGATCGGCTCAAGAGCAATTGAAACCGGAAAGTCGAACGCACTCTGGATACAATTGATGCCAGGCTGCAGACAAAAATCTGAAGCTCACACCACCAACTGTGCAAGACATGTATTTTCAGAGCTTGAGCTCGTTGCCCAGGAACTCGCCCTAATACCATGAGGAGCTCGTCCCAATACGCTTGGAGTGAAGAAGGCGCCCCTTTTCTGCTCTTTTGACTTGTCGAACCTTCCTCATGTCAGCGCGATTGCTACATGATGTGCGCTCGTGATTTTGCGGATGAAGAGATGTGATGTGATGGAACATGCAGGATATATATATATATATTATATATTTCTTCTACAGGCGTTTCTTTGTTCTTTATTTTTGCGGGGGTTGGAACCTATCCATGTATGTGCGTCAGGACCGCCTGTTCCCCAAGTACTTCAGTACACAGTGTACGGTATACGTTAGTACTTTAAAACTTTACAGCTCAAGCTTTCGAAGTATCATCTGATGTTGATGCTGCTACGTGTGTCGATCAGGCCAGGGCATGGCAGCCCAGCAGCCAGGAATGTTTCCTCCGCACCATCTCTCAATATTGGTGATGTTGGCGTGTCAGAGGATCAGAAAGCCATTCAAAAGGTCTGGTTGAAGTCAGGGATGGAGATATAGATGAGACCTTGGGCAAACATCACTGTCAACTATTGAATACTTGGTTCGCTTTGATGTGCACAAAGGTGACTTGCTTCCATTTTGTTTGTTAAGTGAAGATTCTTAAGGTGGCATGTGGAGTCTTCTTGTTGGAGGCTTTCTTGACTGAACAATGACTCCACAAAAATCCCACTAAAACACCATGAAACCCTGGAAGAATAATTGAACACACTTATATAGGTTCAGTTTTTGACACCAGCCCATTTTTGGGATTTGGCCGGGGTTTGATTGAGGTTTGAGTGGGGTGAGGTTGGTTTCAATTGGATGTTAATTTGGGGTCCCAGCCCATTTTTGGGATTTGGTTAGGTTTGTTTGGTGTTTTGGTGGGTTTAGTGTGGGAAATCATAAGGCCCATAGGTAACCCACAAAAAAGACCAATCAAACTCCAAGATTCACCTCAAATTACCCAAGGCAAACCCACACCACTACCACCCAAAACCTTGGGTACAGTCTTGCGCCTTCTAATTTTGCGACCCCCCAAAAAACCAGAGCGCTGAACATTTTTCCGGGGATTTTGCCAGCTTTCTCAGGGATCTTGAGTGAATGATTGGGAACCATTTGGGTTTCCATGGGCACTGTCTTGGGAAACGCAAGAAGCCAGCCAACACTTCAGTTGGCGATTCAGGTACCATCAAGGAAGTGCTGCATTTGGAACTGGCACGTTCCAAAACTTGATGGAGAACTCAAGGACGCTAGCCTGCACTGTAGTGCACATAGTTGAATGATGTTCAATCAGCTGGATTGAACATGGTCTTGATCCAAGACCGACTACAACGCTTGCAGTGTACTTACTGGAAGGCTTAATTATATTACATTTAGGTTGGAGGCCACCGCTATTAGGTTGGAGGCCATTGCTTTTAGGTTGGAGGCCATCGCCATTAGATTAAGTATATTACCTGTTTCCATGAGCCAAGGCCACCGTATGAGTCCTGGAAAGCTTCGGCCCCAAGCCCTGGTAGCCTGCAATGGCCCGTGACATGACTCAACGGTGCACCAAACGCATAGTGAAAGGCGAGAGGATGATGCCTATCATTGTATTACAAAGAACGCTACTAGGGGCTTCTGGCCCTACTGCTAGGACCTGCTAGGAGCAAGGACGCTACTAGCAGCAAAGGGCATCGCTGCTAGAAACAAATGCAACATTGATGATGACTATGGACCTTTCTAGCAGTGGCTCAGCCCTGCAAAGCTCGTGGGCTCAGGCATGCTACAAAGATCGCGACGATGACGATGGGACTACAGATTATACAGCCTCTTGATTTTGCTATTCTTGCTTTCATTCGAAGGCTTTGCTTGCTAGTTGTTAGCAGTGCAACTCCCATGGGAGAAGCCGAGTGTGTTGGCCAGTGTTTGCGCTCTGCACTGCTCGATTGTTTCGCTGAAATTCATTCTGGATTCTCAGACAACGCAGAAGAGCAGTGCTGGAAGCAGCTGCGGCGACGAAGATTGGAACAGCCGCTTGACTAGAAGCATTCAGACAAAATCGGTGGATTGAACAACGGCAGCTAGAAGCGATACAACAGGACTACATTTCGGAGGTTTGTCTGTGTCTTGCATGGTGGTGGGGCTGACTCGCGCACAAATGCACTTTCTTCTACGCAGCAGGGCATTTGGTCGGCCAGCTGGTGCTACTAGACAGATGGTATGATTTCTACTCGCACCTGAAAGGAAGCACCCTCCTAGGCTCGAGCCAACAAAGATCCACAAAGGAATAATACTAATTATATGATGGGCTGGGTTGATTGAAATTTCTCATGTTTTCTCGAAGATGACTGGGGGCAAAGGAACAAGTGGCAGCCAGATTGCCATCATAAGTTTCGTATATACGATGCTTGTCGTCACGTGAGGCACAGTGCGCTCCAACTTGGCGGGTGAGTTTATCCCAGGCACAACTTCCTGTAGCGGAAGCCTTTGTCCAAACCACCGCCGTATACCGCCATGGATGCTCCGGTCTGTGACAGTTCTCAAACTTGTGCTGTGGTGTTGGAGGAGCTTCTATATTATGAATTATGAAGTAGTAGAGCATATTTGTGCCTGGGTGTTGTTTTGATACCGGATCTATTCCCACAGGAGGGGTTCTGCTTGGCACAAGTGATCCGCACTTTGAATGACGATTGCACTATACAGTAGTTGAGAACCAGCTGAATTGGAGTCTTGTCTTCAGTTGCTTGCTTTGGGTTGCATGACCTAGTCTTTGGGGAGTGGACAACTTTTTAACTCCAAAATCGCTTGATTGGAGGCGATCCCTTCCAGTTCAACGCGGGGGCCCTCAGCAATTGCATTAGAAGGTCAGTTGCGCGATTGCACGCCAATGAACAGCTGTAGAAACGACTGCCCAAAGTGCAGGGAGGAATGGCTCCTTGGTCGGGGAATGCTTTGATTACTCTAAGGACGCGGAGAAGAGTGGTGGCCTTGTTGCAGCTTGCCAGCCTTGTCATATACAGAATTCGACCCCACATGTACCCGTAAGACACTATAAGAATGAACTGGCATGTTCAACGAGACACTCTATTCCCATGAAAAAGTCTCCGTTGGACTACGACGGTTCTGGTGGATAGCAATGTGAACCACACGCGTCTCAACCGAAAGTCATCCCAGCCTGAGGACCTCGATCCGGAGGTCGGCCGTTTTCGAGGCCAAGAGCTTCATGGCCGCAATCCTGACAAATCCATGGCCGTTCGATGCTTTCTGTATCCAGGGTGCTCAGGGTACTTGTTGCAACTTGTTGCACATGCACAGATTGTAGAAGTGGTTGCTGAGTGCAGTCTGCGGCGTGTTGCGGGGTGTCTTTCAGAGCATGCAGTATTTTCCTTCAAATGTTATTCTAAGGTTCTAAGAAGCTAAGATGTAGTCACACACACACATGCACAAACCAGGCCATTGCCCGAGGCAGTGCGCACAATACACATCCTGTTTCGTGCGTGCACACTCCTCACACACACACACACATGCACGCGCTTGCATGCGCACGCAGTGGCGTAAATTTTTTTGGCACACACACACACACAACGTATTCGTACTTCTTTTGCATTTCGTTTTTCGTTTAGACTGAGACAAGATAAGATTAAGACGTGTGGGGACCTGATCATCTCCTAGATTTGCTAAGGATCTTGGCCATGTTGGCCGATGGACCACTGTCCAAAGGATCTTCCGTCAGGGAACCTCCAGGCTTGCTTGTCATACCGGTGCTAGACTCGTTAAACGCACATGCCGCACATGTATTCAACAGGCTTCGCTTGCAGGATTGCTGTTGGTAGCCATAAGCCGCAACAATGCGAGAGTTGTGACTTTCATGTCCAGTCACTAGCACTTTTGAAATCACTGCCCACCTGCTTGTTCCCCAGGGTTGCGTCAAACACGCGGGCCACGTAGCGGCGCAGAACTTTTGTCCACGGCTGTTCCGTCGAAAGCTCAGAAAAAGTGGAACCTTGTGCAGCACAACACAGCTCCACCCCTTTTCATGCAGTTTCTTGCTTAGGGCCACTTTGTTGGACTGACAAAGTCCATTACTTTTACCTTGACATTGGTAGTCCGCTTGACAACCAATGTCCCTGCTGTCATCACTCTTCAAGTTTTTCCTTTAGTTTGGGGTGGGTTTGGTGTTTGCCAGCAGACTTTGTCTTCCAGCCCTCCACACTCAGAGTGTGGAGTCTTGTGCTCATTCTTCAGTTGTTGCAAGATACTATCAGACTATCACGTGGCCTGTGTAGCATTTCCATGACTGCAGTACTCTTTGTTGCAGCTGAGTAGAGCACAAAGCCGTGTGTTGGAAGCGTTTTGTGTCTTGCAAGAGTCACGGGTTTGCTCCCATCTCTATCAATCCTCAGGTCGCAAACTTTCTCCCAGCCATGGATCCCTCTTGGCACGGCTTTTGGTCAAGGCGAGAGAAAGCTTTCGGAACTGCTGCTTTGGATGCCAGCTAGATTTATATAAGAAGTGAAGAGAATGGACAGCACGCAAGTAAGAATGTGGAGTGTTGCAGAATGCCTTGGCCATCAACTTGTTGGGTCCAAGACAACGGTCCCAAGACACAAACAAAGTGTCATGCTATAGAGTGGAGTAACTAGCCAATACTGTCCTGCATGCCAGGAAACCGGACCTCGCATCCCAACGGATTCGCATTGTGAGGTTTTGACAGCTTAGAGGGCACAGGAGCTCTCGTCGATTGCAGGGTTTTTGTCCACCACTGGCCCCAGCCCGGATCCCGGGCCAACCCAAGCCACATGCACCAACCCTCCCTGATATTTGGCTAGAGCTCCAGCCCTGGTGTGGTCCACTCAATTTCTCCTGGCGATTTATAGAAATTTATAATTCATGTTATCATGTTTCTCACTAATGAATTACTTTGATCCAGGCGTACTCACAGAACCCGACTACCAGGTCACTAGCGACCTCTGCCAAGTGCGATCACGCCGTGTTGTTTCACAGTCGTGCGCAGAATGCACGCAGCCCGCTGTACACCGTCGCTGGCTAAAGCTGCAACCCAGTTTTGAATTGCGTATTTGGAGTGTGGATTCACCTAAAGTTGTGGCAGGAGCCGGCGGGGGTGGGCAGTCGTGGATTGAATAGTGTCATATCGTGGGCTCTGATTGCCGGACAGTCCAGGTCAGGTGTGCACCTTGCCAGCCCCGTTTCGTGTTTCTTCCCGGTGGAATCCTAGATGCTGGTTGCCGTGATGGCTCCAGCACGGAGTGATTCTAACTATAAATTTTATTAAAAAATATATATATATACATATAATTATACCTATTTTAAGCAGGTGGTGAAGTTTGTTGCTTTTGTTGTGAATAGTGCTGGTAGTTGTGTGCACGTCATTCTGATCGCCGGACAGCATTGACAGCATGTGCAAGTGGTCACCCCACATTCTGCGACATGCGAGAAAAGTCGTTAGCGGTGTTGCATTACGAGCCAGTCCTGGAAGGGATTTAAAAGGTGTGTCAGGCCTTGCGTGCGTGCCATGTTTCTTGGTTTTCATTTGAGCGTCAAGGCTCTAAAGTCAAACACTTGGCCATGGCGCCGATACCACCCTTTGTGGCACGTGTCACCGCCAATCCGCGTGGCGTGGAGATCCACACCACCCACGGCCACGAGCTGCTGACCGTGTCCTCTCGGATTCCGAAGGCTTCGGGTGTGAAGGTCCTGGTCATGCCAGGAGCCCCTAGTAGCTTATTGTTACTAGTAGTAAGAATGCTCCTAGTAGCGATGCCACGAGCCCCTAGTAGCGTCCTTGCTCCTAGTAGTAAGGCCAAGAGCCCCTAGTAGCGTCCTTGGGTCACGCTCGTTAACATACCTTTCCACTTTCCACCCTTTTTTTGTTTGCGTGTCAGACTTTGTCGGAGGCACCGAAGTGGTCTTTCCCGGGCAAGCGCACGGGTGAGCATGAAAGCGGAACTCAGTCATCGCCTCAGTCGACCGAAATATACCAAAATGTGAAATTGCATTTGTCACTTGCGCCTCTCCTGATGCATCGCCCCACATACATACCGGGATTGCAAGGGTTGGGCACTACTCCGGCGATGACCCTCACCGCCTCTTGGCTTCTTTCGTCGGTGGCATGGTCTGGAGCCGGGGGCAAGACTACCTGAGGTGATATCAATGGCAGATACAAGCGCCACTTGGTGTAACAATAGGGTCAGATCAATAGTTCTGTTTTGCTGTTGCAGACATGGAGCCCCATGGTAGAAAACATGATTGGTGCAGGTGACCCTGCTTGGAGCATGAGAGAATCGAAGGAAGGCAGAGGCTCATCGCTTCCTCCAGGTGCGAGCCACCCTGCCAGTCCGTCGCAGCTTGTGTGGCAAAGTCAGTGACGCAACACGCAGGATCCATCAGATTTGAGATTTCAAGACAAACACCCCGCGGCCTGCAGGGCCGGGTCGATACAACAACCGTGACGGAGTGCAGGGCACCAAGATTTGGAGCCTCTCTCCTGATGCTCTCAGCACTTAGGACAATCAAGTCAATCAGTGAAAGAAATACAACCACATATCCAACACCTGTGACGGTGATACAGCCTCAATGCAATCGACGGATGCTGACAGAAGTTTCAAGCGGAAAGAGGCTAGAATTTTGAGAACGTGTTCACAGGAGAAGTCCGGCAAGCCAAGGTTGCGCAACTCTGCACCATCTTGGAGCTTTGGGTCAACCTCAAAGTCAGCCCGGGCACCCTGCTAACCTGGCCAGCCTGCACAAGTCTGGAAGAGAGAGAGAGAGAGAGAGAGCGCCTGAGGCCCTGGCTTTCAACTGGTTGAAGTTTGTCGAATTGAAGACTTTACTGCACGCCGATAGTAGGAGAGAAAGAGGAGAGCTAGTGATGACATGAGATGAGAACTGAACACCAAATGCATCTCCAACCTGCAGCGGTGAGCAGTTCAAGCCGGCAATGGGGGGCCCTGGACGACCAGCCGGGCCATTGAGGTGCAGCTCTTGGAGCAATTTTTGTGAATCAATCGAGAGGTATATAGGTGAAGATGCCCAGGCGAGTTTCAAGTTTTCAACTGACCTGGCATTCTTGGGCTCAAGCGCTGCCGTTTTGGCTTAGAGGTGCAGCCATTGTGTCGCGGAGCTCAGCAGCGTGGGCGCCATGGGAGATCGAAGCCGCTCTCGATCTCGCGACGGGCCGAAAGATGTGGCCTCGGCAGCCAAAGCAGGCAACAGCGAACAGGAGATCGTTGCAGTAGCCATCAAGCAGTTGCCCGGGGACATTCGGGAACGGCTTGAGAAGCTTTTTGAGGAAGGGTTGCTGAAGGAAGGTGACCTAGATCTTCGTGCCATTACCGTTTTTGCATCCCTCAATGAAAACTTGCAGTCCCGGGTGCTGAACCACATGGAGACTGAGAGGATCTATGTGGCCAACGCTCGCTCCAAGAGTGGCTTTCTCATTGCGACATGTGACAAAGCAAAGACTGGTTGCTTGGATGCCCGTGGTCTGGGAGCCATTGACCCTTGGCGCACCGCACTGGTGGCCATGGCCACTCCAAAGCAGAAGTCTGTCGAGCTGAAAACGGAGCAGGACTGGCTGGATGAAAAAGGTGACTCACCGATCAAGATCAATGTGGATGTATCAGTGGTAGAGAGTGAACTAGGGATGAGCAATGTCACAGTGGAGTTGCCCCTTACGGAGACTTGTGCTGCAGTCAAGGCAAAACTGGTAGCGATGGGTGTCCGCTCCATCCCTGCCAACCGAATGAAGTTGCACACTGACCCAGTTGGATATCTCAAGGAGCGGTTCACTTTTGCTTTTTACAACCTTGGTGGTGGTGTGACTTTGACTCTCTCCCAGCGCAAGCGCGCAGGGAGCAAGTTTCGCCGCGACCACACGGTGATGCCAAAGCGGCCAAAGGCTCCGCCTGCAGAGAAGAAACCGGAGACCACCGGTTCAACTGCGCAGAGCCAGCCATCTATGGGCCAACCAGCTCCAGCAGAAGCCAAGCCAGCAATGCCGGGAATGGCACTGCCCGAGCTGCCAAAGCTGCCAAGTTTGCCAGGGATGCCAACGCTGGGTGGTGGAGCACCGAAAATGCCAATGCCAGCAATGCCGGGCACAATGCCGGGACTGCCAGGAATGCCAGCCGGCTTACCTCCCTTGCCAACCATGCCAGGATTGGCTCCCGGAAAAGCTCCTGGCCTGCCTGGAATGCCGACGATGCCAGGTGCTGGTCCTGGAGGCTATCCCAAGATGGGCATGCCGGGTATGCCTGGCATGGCGCCTCCTATGGGTATGCCTGGCATGGGTGTGCCAATGGTGGGCGCAGCAGCCAAGGGCGGCATGCCAATGCTGGGTGGCGCAACCCCCAAGGGTGTATGAGAAGCTACCGCTTTGTGCTACTATCCCGCCCTGACGCTACTGAAATGCAAAGCTGTTGTAGAAAGCATAGAACTATACGGCATTAAGACATCAAAAGGACAACCGCCTGGAAGAAGATAGGGCAAAACGCCGCAACGTGCCGGCACTTGAGCTTTTGCTTCCTTCCATGAACCACTGCAGCATGATTGTTGTTCGGGGTTTCTCTCCGAAGGATATTTGGTCTTGCCTGCAGCTTGCAGTCTTTCCTGATCATGTGTGTGAGGCCTTCGCATGCAACCCTTCCGTTTTCACGTCGCACCAGAGCTGCTTGACAGCAAGAAGACGCTGTGTATGCTTTGTTTGCATTGACACTGGGCTTGAGAAACCTATAATCCGGTAGGCATGTTTGGAAGTGACTTCTTTTGTCACTCCTGGAGGAAAGATGATGAGGACGAGGCCACCGCTTGCTGCGACTTTGGAAAGACAATCACGGGAGAGCATGGGAGAACTTGAGAAGGCATGAGAAGAAGCTACTAGTAACTAGTAACAAAGGGCATCGCTACTAGGAGCAAGGACACTACTCGTAGCTCCTGGCATTACTACTGGTAACAAGAAGCTACTAGTAGCATTTGTGCGGATATCGTTGGAGCAGGCCGCCCCTAGCATTTTGGGCGCCACTCGCGGTGTAGTTAGTGCAAAACGGCAAAACCCAACGTCTATGGCTTCTCTTTGGCTTGGTGCCGCCCCATCCTCTTTCATGAAGATAAACATTCATCCAGCTTGAGATGGCAGGGGCTTTGGAGCAAAAGGGTTTTACAGTATTTTTCACTGAACTAGCGCTGACAGGAGCGTGAGACTCCGATCACTGCAGAGGAGGCAGCCAAGATTATCCAAAACCACTGGAGAAAATCTGGCACTTCACGTGCCGTGGCCTTGAAGCCAAGAGGTGAAAGAAGATGACATTGACTTTTCTTCACACTTAACGGTGCATGACATCGTGTGCGGTTTATTAAACTTCCATTGCTTGGAACAAGCTGTGGGATGTTCTGGTCAGAGACGATCCGAAAGGTTTTTGGCGCAAGAATGAGAGACTTTAAAAGACGAACAGATCCGCACAAACACAAGGAAAGTCATGGCAAAGCTGTAGGACCTTAGGAATAACTTCAATTCTTGCATGACAATGCAGTCATTTCCTCTTAGATGATGTTTCAAATCTCCCAAGGAGCTATTAAGCGAAGCCTGTCGACCCAGAAGTCGTGCAGAATTCCCCCGATTGATCCGGACAGGCCAGGCGGCGCAGATTTTCGTTCGTACCGTCGTACCCGTCGTCGGAGCCCCTAGTAGCGTCCTTGCTCCGTTCGTAGCGATGCCAGGAGCCCCTAATAGCTTCTTTTTCCTAGCAGTACAGCCAGGAGCCCCTAGTCCTTGTACCCTTGCTTTGTTGAAAAGGCCCTTCTACACTCACACACTTGGTGTGGGACTCAGCTGGAACGTCGTGCCCATCCCAAATCCTCAGCACACCATGGGCTTCTGATTTGTTTCCTTAGGCCTTACTTTCGTCTCACATGCTCAGAAGAGGATGGAGGAGGAAACAAGGCCTCAAGCACAGACGCTTGGACTCTGCATTGGCTCGTGATGTTGGTGCAGCTGCTGGTGCGATTTGTATAGTTGGGAATGCACCACAACCTGCGCCTGTAGGAAGATTTTTCTTCTACTCAGTGAGCCTAACAGCTCTTCAGCAGCTCAGTTAGTGTCGCCAGCTTAGTTTTGGCATTCTGACAGCTTAGAAATAGTGTGTCAGCTCAGCACCACAGAACAGTGGGACACGAGTTTAGCCAGTTTATCATGTTCACCAAGGTCACTTGTGATTATGACCTTCACAATTATTTCCATTTGTGGCTTTGTTCTGGAAACAGATCGGGAGCTATACGAGATGCAGCTCGGCTCCGCATTTGTTCGGGGTGGGCGGTGAGAGGTGGCGGTGACCCTTCTAACTTATAATCATTTCACTTGAGTTTGACTCCAGGGAAGGAGAAGAATCAGGGGACGAAGGAGGGTTGGTGACGTGGCCGCTGAGGCTACGCGGACTCAACTCGTTGTGAATCAGGGCATCCGGCCAAATTGGGGAGACTGTCCTAAATTTGAGGCCAATGTTGCACTCTCTATATACCCAAGCGAGTCCAGTACTCACCAGGGTGCATGTCCCACCATCTCCGTTCAGCATCGGCCAGCTCTTGGACTTGTTCACTAAGGAGCCCAGATTTTTGGCTTGCCCTGGAGGTAGTGTGCACTGTGGCGCCCTGCTTGCGTGTACAATGCGAGTCGCACTCCTTTTTTTTGCTCTCTTTCACTTGGGTACTGGAGTCCAGGAATAGTTTTGCACGAAGGGAGTGAGTGGCTTGAGAAGCTCCAAGTGCGTTGAGTCACCAACCGGGCTTGCAACAACCTGAGGTATTTACAGATGCTTGATCCGCAATGAGGAGTTTGATCCTGCTTTACAATACTTTGCGATGCATGATTCTGGCGGGTACACGCATATTTTATTTTACTATTTGTTTGCATTTGCTTGCCTTAAGAAGTGGGAGAGCCACCTCCAAACCATCCAAGGCTGAGTACCTGACCCTTTCGTTGACATGTCGTGCCGCGGGTATTTCTTTAGTTCGGATCTTAGCTCGAACTGTGCATTCTCCAGTTACTTTGCACTTGCAATCATGCAAAATACAACAGTGCATCACAGCGCTTGACAGGATGATAGGCTGATATGTTTCAAGTGAGCCATGCTGCTTCATTCAGCACCGCTTGTGCCCCAAAGCATAGACAGACAGCTTTTCTTTGCATTCAAAGGTTAACTTCTTTCTGGCACCCAGAAGCATAGCCGAGCTTGTGGCCTTACTTCCCTTTTATGTGTGGAGCTCAAAAGAAGGCTGAAGCCTTTGCTATACATACACGCTGTCAATAGATTTGGTGTGGCTCCATCGAAGCCAGCTAGACTATTCGAGTTTGTTCAAATCGCATGGGAAGAAAGAAAAACACACTGACACGCTATATATGTGTATATATATATACACATACACACAATATACGTACATCCACATCCACTGTATATGCCACTGTGCATGCAAAAGTCCATGCCCAACTAGAGACCCAGGAAGGACTTACATACTTTGCTTTTACCGTCAGCTGTCGAGTGCGCTGCTTACACTGTTTCCTGAAGGTCGAAGTCATTCTACGCTCTGTCGGTTTTACCGAAACTGCAGTACTGAAAGCTTTCAGGGCCCGAACTCCCAGACATCGGCCGCTGTCAAGAAATGGTATCATTGCAGACCTGTTCACAAATCCAACACATGACTTCCAGTTTGAACAAATCATGTGAGAATTGTGGCCCGACATAGTGTCGCTGCTGAGGTGGTTCGGCTGATTCGAGTGCTGAGAGTTTTCAAGCTAGGCATACGGGTCCGCACTCTTTAGTTTCAACGTGTTTCGATGCAGTATGCTTGGGCAAGATGTGGCTAGTGAATGCTAATCATGTTTGTATGTAGCATACATGTGGCTCCATGCGCTTGACAAGATAATTGATCGATACAACATGGAGAGAGTATTTTGGCGATAGCTGTATGTTGGTGGCTTGGAGGTCGATATGCGGCTGGCCTGCAAATAATGTGGAAGGCCTGCCGATTCAGATCGTTCAATCTCAAGCTAAGCGGCCCAATCCAAAGTGTGCAGAAATTCCGGCCCGCTCCAGGCTCCACCTTGGTTTTAGAATGTTTTAGAGAAGTCTGCCAGGCGGTGGTTGATTCTAGGCAAGCTATATCGGTGCTTCTTTTCCTCCTCTGAGCCCCGCCTGCATTTTTGGAGTGTGGGGCCGTGTGGGGGCTGCTTGTTTCATGCTTCCCTTACAAGCTGCTGCATGCAGCTGTCAGTCCCACACTCCGAGGTACTGGAGTGGTGTTGTTCTCAAGTACCCTCTATTTTTTGGAGAGGTGGGCAGTACGTGGCAGTGGGCCGGCAGTGCTCAACAGTGGGCCAAACGGAGACTGTGGTGTCGTGACACTGTGGTGTCGTGACACTGTGGTGTCGTGACACTGTGGTGACTTGTGTTTGAGTACATTCAATCTCAATTTCCCACAAGTGAGTGCTGGGCACTTCAATCTTGCTGCACTATTTCACATACGCAGTGCTCATGGAGGCTCAGCTGTCCTCTGCGCGAGCAGATGACCGACAATGAGCTGGAAACTTATCTCAGAGCCCCTTGGCCGGCGGGTTGTTTTGGTTTGTGGAGGTGAAAAGGGCAGCCGTGCAAAAGACTGACTTTGTGAGGCCTGATTTGCTTGGATGCCTTTGGCGCACTAATGTTTATGTTTATATTTACGCGAATGAGTATGTATATATATAAATTACACGGTCCGTTTATGCATTCAGGCGCATGACGTGTATGCATCGCTGTGCGGCAATGCTGTATGTACACATGCGGACAATTGATTCAGCAGGGTAAACTGAATAAAGTCTTTGTTCGTCCTTTGACTGCTGTTGAGATGGATCGTGATGTCATATGATCTTTGCTTGCAAACTCTAATGCGCCCAGGAATGCTCTGATATTTTCAACCGCGGAGTCTCTCCGGCTCATGGACTTTGCTGCACCGAGGACGCATGTGTTCGGCCGAAGTTGAGACAACGTGTAGCTGATTGAGTTCATTATGTTCACTGCATTCAGCTCATGCCCACGCTATCCAAGATGATGTGGACATATGCTTGATGAATTCAATGACTTGTCCGACCAGTAGCAGATGTTGCTAGAGTTTCGCACTGTCTTGTAGGACAACTCACCGGTGGACTTTCCAAGTATTATCGCTGCCTGTTGGTGGGCAGTCGTGACTTTGACCTCACTAGGCCGGATCATTTTGAGTCAAAGTGTTTTTGTTTCGCATGCTGATCTTTCTCATGCCGCTGGTACTAGTGGAACTCTCTGAGGTAGCCTGCGTTTGCTTGGAGTGCCGTAGGTTACAAACAGTTTTGGCTCTGTGACTGGAAAGAGTGGACCTTTGCCTTTGCCTCAATCCTTGGTCACCATGCGGTGCTCGTGTGTGGGTTGTGCAGGATATGGAGACCTGTACCCGAAGACGGTGCAGGGCAAGTGCGTAGGAGAACCGACATGTTTGGTGAATGTGCTTGAGAAGTCGCGGTTGCTGTCTCAAGCGCTGTGGTCAGCTGGGCGGCCCTGTAGGAATGTTGGCTATGATCGCTGGCTTGCTGCTAATAGCGCTGCCGATCGCTATTATAAGCCAAAAATTTCAGGACCCTTTGAATTTTGGCTTTGCATTTTTCTTCAAGTGGTATTCAAACCAACGATTTTGATGACCAGGATATATATGAGGTCAATGACAAGGAGGAAGCAAAATATCGAGCTGCTCAAAGGCAGGATTATATGGAATGGGCCGGTAGGTTCGCACGCATTTTGAAGCTCGAGTCCGGACCACGCCTGGGAAGCCATACCCCGTCAGGATGAAAGGTGCCCCACATGAAACCTGGACTTTGATACCAGGGTCTGATGTGGCTTGGTTGCAGCAGGTGGCATGGCCTTGGGCCTTGGGCCTTGGGCCATATTCAATCGAATTTCCTTGTAGTTGAGATTGCTTAGATCCTTCCCTGCACCTTGACATCCTTCTCCCGCTCTTTCATGTAATTGTGCGAGGTCATGCGGAGGCTCAAGGGTCTCTCCATAAAGGACCCGTTGCTGGTTGGACCTAGCGAGGCAGAGCTAAAAGGTTCCAGCATTAGTTCCACCCTGATCTGACGCCTGCAGGATGCCGAAGCCCGGGATGCCATCCAGAGCATGATTAGATCCCTGGAGGACCGAAACCCTCATTGGAGGGCAAAATGTCGCACCTATTTGGGCCGACCTTTATTCCCCGGGTGGTGGTGTGTTTGTAAGAGTAGGTTAGTAAGCCATAACTATATACCTATATAGTAGCTTAACGTAGCTACCTAGTATCTTGGACGCAGAAGGGCTCAGGCTTCTTCAACGAAGCTCCTGCCCTGAGGGTGGGGGGAAGCTTCCTTGAAGGAGCCTGAGCCTTAATGATTTGGTTCAGTTTTACTTAGAAATTTCACAGGTGGTCAACTTGCTGGACCAACTTTGAACACCTTTTGCCACCAACCTGGTTGCAGCAGGATATCTGGGAACTTCGAGAGGCACTAGGGCGGGAACGCAAGTATGCATCCGCCCAGAAGCTTGTTGGCACAAACGTTTGAAATGGATCTCTTGAGTCTCTTGAGTTTGAAGGCTGATGACCATTATGCACATGGGATCGTATGGGTCATTTCGCTGCACTCTGAGGACCACGCGCTTCCAGAAGGGTTTTGACAAGTGCCCTGGGCCAGATTGGGCGTGGACGGTTGAGCAAATGCCCTCACCCTCCCCAGAAACAACACTGCAGACCAGACCGGTCCTACATCTTCGTTTGTATCTTTTGGCCAAAACGACAAGTTTTCGCAGAGATCCTGCAATTTGTACAACCCCCAAGAACAATAGGCTCAGACGCTTGTCCGAGATGATTCATGTTCCTTGATGATTAGCCCCTTAAAGTTTTCACCGCGGCTGTTGACATGAGGTTCGTGTGAGAAAGCCTTTATATAGACAGACACAGCTGGAAGAGCACACGGCTAGATTCCGAACACAACGTTTCGAGTTTCCAAAGCCCATATTCCCAGTTTCCAAGCCTTCCACTTTCCAAATCCCACGTGTCCGGTGTCTGAATCCAACGTTTTATCATGTTCTATCGAGCTTAATTGCCGACTGTACCATCAACCCCGTCATGTTTTTGGGCGCTGTGAGGTTGCTGCTTGGCATGCTGTCAGAAAACTCGCAGCTCGGATGCATTTGAGCTATGTGCTTGATGTGCTTGTTGAGCAGCAGCAAGAGGGCATGTGGAATGGCATTTTTGGATATTGTTGGTGCATGGCGTGTATATAGATCCTACAACAACCACCAGCCACATTGCAGGAGCAATGAAACAGGTCTTGTGCAGTCGTACCAGCTAAGGTAGGCACAGGTGCGGACTGTGGCTTAGCTGGATTAGCAGCCACTGATGCATAACCCGACATTTCCACCGGATGTTTGATTCACTTCACTTCTGGTGACCACAGCTGGCGCTTGCCCTGGCCAGGTTCGATTGACCTTGCATGGGTCATACAGAGCCCTCGGCACCCCAGCAGGAAGGGCTCGATCACACTTTCCCTTGCATGACGTCAACATGGCAATTGAGAAATATTGATTTGTCACCGGTCTTTGGATTAGAAGCGCCCCTCCTGCTGGTTCTTTCGGTAGCTGAACAGAATCGGGTGAAAATAGATGGAATCAGTACAATAGCTTTCGGAAAATCTGCAGCTCAAGAGGAGCTGAGTAGGAGATGGATCTAGTTCAAACTAGGCCAGGTTTCACAGGTCTGCACGGGACTCAATATCAAGTTCGGGGCATAGTCATGCTCGCTTGCACTTGTAGTTAGAGATGTTGGTTTCTCTTCTGCGGTTTTTATGATCTGCATGCTGCATGCCCCTAGCTTGGAGACCTAGCAGACCCTCAAAATATTTTCGACCAGCACAGATGTTTTTTTGTGAGTGTCACACGTTGCTCGGGCAACTGTGGCGTTTCACTGCAGGCAGGCTTGGCATGAGACGGCCAGGCTGTTCATGGTGTTTCAATGGAGAGGAATTCGATCCAAAGCACCTGTTGCATCCAGCAGTTTCGCCGAGCTGCCCCTATTGTGACCTATTGTATGAGCAGCTTGTGAGCAGTGTTAAGCATGTTTACAGTAACTCAGTAAGCAATTGCCACCCAACAATGCCAAAAAGACTTCTAATTCTTTCATTCTGAGTTGTTTGACAGCGATAGTGAAAGAATCGGCTGGAGACTGCACCATGCTGGGGCTCTCGGAGGTAGCCGCTCGCAGGGTAAATTTGCCCAGCGAGCCGCTGACTCATGAGGTGCACAACGCCAGCCTGCAGCATGTACAAATTGCAGCCAAAAGCGTCGCAGTGCTGCAGTTCGTCTTGGATGTTCAGTTTGTTTGGGATGTTAGGCTTGCAATATTTTGCAACAATATCTTGCAATAAAACAAAGTTGACTTTTGGCATCTTTTGGCGCTGTTGGAGTGCTTCCAGTTGCGTTTCTCATTTTTGTTCTCGCTTCCCCGAGGCAGATCAGACAGGAACGGTGGGTCCTGGGCCAGCAGCCTATGCACCAGATCACAACGCCTGCAACTCAATGAGTCTGACCATGTCTAGCCCAACGTGATCTTGTGAACAAAATAAAGCAGAAGGAATTTGTGCGCCAGCTGGGCAGCTGGGCGTCTCCGTGAACCCGTGAAGAGAGAGAAGAGAGAGACGAGAGAGAAAGAGAGAGAGAGAGAGAGAGGGGGGGGGGGGGGGGGAGGGAGCGCGCAGGCGACAAAGAGACATTCTAGTCGCGGGTCAAGGTATCGACTGGCGGAGTGTAGTATAGCTTCGCCAAAGACCATCAGACCCTATTTCCCAAAGTCAGAATCCTTTGAAGCTGAAGGTTTCCCACCATTAGTGAAACCTTTGAGATTAGTGTTTGGAGGCTTGAATCCCCTGAGCACTCCTCTTTTCGAGGCCCATGCTCTCAAAAATAGGGAGACCCAGGGTCCACATGCTGGAGCACTGCAGGTTCTCTTGAACCGCGGCCCTGCCTACTTCACGGTCAGCTAGTCAGTTCTGCAGCCGGGAGCCGTTACAAAAGACCAGCCGCAACAAGACGTAGGACCAAGAACACCATTCCATTGCCTTTTGTTTTGCAGCTTTTCGTTGATAGTTGTGAGCCTTCCCTGGCACAGGCCGGTCGAGGAAACCTCAAGTCACGTTCCATTGGACCTGGCTTGAGTCTTAGCCGTAGCCGGTCAGTTACCCTAGACTACCGGAGACCCTGAAACCATACAAACGTAAGCAAACCAGAGTTGATGACTCAACGCAGGTAGGATCTCATTCCACCACCAGCCAGGCCCTGGCTACTATGGCCCACCTCGTAGCACACTTCGTGGCAAGGTTGGGAGGCGCCGGAATTCAGTTGCGACCCTTTGATTTTACAAAAGCACGACGTCCCCTTCCCAAAATTTATCAAATACAACTTGGATATACTTGGATAATCTTGACAATGATAAGCCACGCAGCCACGCGAGATATGCTCAGCAAGCCAAACTCCGACACTTTCTTTTTTGGGGCTCACCCCGACCCCGACCTCATATTTTGTCACTCTCATTCCCCGGATAGCGAGAGCCATTAGGGTTCGTATGTGCTTCAAGTATGGGAAGAAGTGCGTGTGCGCTTCAGAGTCGGGGTGCTGGTTCCGTGCAGGTCGCCGCTACCAAATGTTTATGGGTGCTGGTGTCATGCCACCGTCATGCCACCCACAAATATCTTTTGTTATCTGGGCTCTATGCTAGCATCATTTTTGCATGTTTTGATGTGTTGTGTCACTTGTGTCCCAAATTTTCTTAAGCGGCCTGATGCTGCTATTTCCAAGTGCCAACTATCTGCCGTTGTTGCTCCGGCTTCTCACGACTGGCTTCATTTGGGAGCCTGACAGGTGTAACCCTTTCCTTGCAACTAATAGCTTCTTGTTACTACTAGTAAGGCACTTGTTACTAGAAGCGATGCACTTGTTCCTAGTAGCTTATTGTAAGCTGCAAGATTGTTGCGTGAAATCCGATGAGGTGGGGTGGCCCTCCGTGGCGGCCCAACACTGCGCCGGATGATGGTGGTGATGGGCGAAGCCCAGGATGAGTGGAACCATTGTAACTTGCGTATACTTGCGTAGGGTATGGCTTTCATTGGACTTCCGATTTTCATTGGACGAATAGTACTCCAATGACTCTGACTCTTTCGGTCCGGGTTGAGAGGACCGAAGTTCTTCCCACCCAGCACATTGACGGGCCCACAGTTCAGTATGGGAGCTCGGCGTGAGGCAGGACTGTTTGTGAGACAGGTGGTCTCCAACCTCCATGGATGGCAATGATGGCAGGCACTAGATTCAATGGGAAGGAAGCTTCCAGGTCCAAGAACACAGCACAGATCTCAGCACATGGCAGTCTTACCAGCAGTCCTAGTCGGGACATGTTGGGACTAGGTGTCCAACTGCCTCCTTCTTGTTGTAAGCTTGTTGGCACACTTTCACCACAGATTTATCAAAGGACGAGCGTGTCCATATGGTCTTGATTGGAATCTCAGGTTTGGATATTAATTCACAGCGCTTCTGAAAGTTGCTGAGTAGAGCCCAGATAGAACAAGTGGAGGCAGCAGCTGGCTGGTTGAACAGACAAATGCTGGTAGCTCATTTTGATGTGATATGGCTGACTACCTCGACTGTTGTCCAGCTCCTCCAAAGTTTGAGGGCAAATCGGACTGTTTGGAAAAATAGCAAGCTGCACCTGTCCGGGAACAGCCTGCTTGATGCTGTGTGATGCATCAGCCTGCCTCAGTTAAACTGTGAGCGGATGCTGCAGAGACCCGGTGTCACATCTATAGTATCACAAGCGCACTGAGGATCAAGAGGAGTCTTCAAGTTTGTCGGGAAAAGCTGTGGCGGAATGCCGGTGACAATGCTCGACTCAACTCACTACATTGCGAGAAATTTATCAAGCAATTCTCATTGGAGGCTTCAGGCTCCCATAGCGTATGAGGGGATCAAGAGAGTGACAAGCATTGCACCCAAATGGCACATGATTCTCCGCTTTGTACTGCAGCTTCACTTGGCACTGGCCTTTTTTGTGTTATCAGAAATGCAATGTGCCCCGCTGTGCACTTGTATCGTATATGAGATTTTTGTTGGGAGTTCAATGATCAATCCAGCCAGTCAGAAACTTGCACATAAAAATAACAGAGAATGTCAGCTCCTGGTGTGTCTTTGCCACAACAAATTCGCCTTGATGTGATTGCTTCTTCAGCCGCAAGAACAGTTAACCTATCATATAGAGTATTTGCAGATGGACGGACGGCAATGTTTGACTTTGATGACATCGAGGAAGGGTGAGATCCAGGCAAACAGGCAGTTTGATGAGATTTTTTTGCCTTCAAAGCTTCAGAGACTAGGACTTCGAGGCCACTGTCAACTAGGGCCAGGGCCATTCTTCATAGAAATCCTAGAGAGAGAGAGAGAGGATTTCATTTGACCTGATTCACTTCACCATTTTGTCACCCTGCAGGAGAAGCTCGAGGCTGCTGCCAAGACCAAAGCCAAAGCTGCCCCAGCCGGCAAGGTGCAGTCTTGTGACCTGAATCGCTGTGTATCACACACCAATGAAGCCGATCTTTTTCACAAGAAAGCCGCAAAAGTCGAGAGAGAGTCCTGAGGTCAGCCCTGCCGCTTTTAATGGAGAGTGGGTGGATGAGGATGGAATGTTGGCCATGAACTTGGAAACGCCGTAGGACCCATATGGCATCAAGTTCAATGTTGACATGGGACGCTACTAGTAACAACGGGCATCGCTACTAGGAGCAAGGACACTACTAGTAGCTCCTGGCGTTACTACTGGTAGCAAGGACGCTACTAGAAGCTTTTGAGGTCACAATCAATAGCATGCAAATGCTGGGGCCAGATGGCGTCGAGATTCAGGTGTGGTGCAGAAGCACAGGAACCCTCAACGGTGACTTTTGTTAAGTGTTCCCTCTGAGCTTTTGCACTCGGTGAGGTGCAATTCCCGGCAGCAAATACGATAGCCTTTTGTCCAGGAGCAGGCCTCCACGATGACGGTGTAATTGAAAAGAATCTTTTGGATTCCTTTTTTGGCTGATTGAACCCAGCTCACGGAGCCTTTTGTTTGAACTGGTTCTGCAACGGATTGTGTGGTCTCAGGCGCTCGTTTTGAGGGCAAGCTTCAGGGTGATAGGACTGCCTCTTTAGCCGAGCACGCCGAGAACATCCAAACACATCACACTATCACAGATTCTCAAGACTGCTATATAGTTATTTTATGGACTTCGCTCTGGAACAAGCTGCAAGCGCAGGATTTCATGGAGTGATGGCGCCAGCTGGGCCGGGTGACCCGTGGATTTCTCGAATGGCTCCTGATAGATTGAACACATTGAGTGATACATTTCCATTGCAAGAAAAGTTATACAAAATCCTATTTATATATGTAATTTTATATTGCACTTTTACATGTTTCACTGTTTCATGTCAAATGATTGTCCCATGCACCTGCATGCGCTCCGGCAGAGGCGAGAAGGCATGCGAGATCTGAGCAAGGTGCCGTGGGAGGCCATCGCTCTTATATTGGAGGCCACCGCTAGTAGGTTGGAGGCCATTGCTTCTAGGTGTCAGCTTCAGAGCTAAGCGAGATTCCAAGGCTCAGTCTCCGCAGGCTCCGTCAACTCTGGGAGGCCTCACTTAGCGAAGCGACGAAGAGGGGGAGGAAGTCATGAGACGGGACAAGATGAAAAGGGCCTGAAAGAAGAAATGGAAAGACGCACACGCACACAGATAGAAATATAATGAAACATAGAATGTATAGTGAAATCTGACTTTAGACCCCTGTCTTCAACGCTTCCTGTTTCCTTCTGGCTAGATTTGCTTGAGCCACTAAGATTAAGAAAAACAAGTTGTAGTGGCAGCCATATTGCCTTGGTCTTTGAAGCACGGTTTTTCAAGGTTTGGTCTTGGGCCTCTCTAAGAACATCCCCACTATAGACTTTGTCAATGAATCTACCAACATAGCTTGGCTGCATATCCACCTTAGGGACTGGGTCCATTTGATCCTTGGTATGGTAATTACTTTACTCCTTGCTCGGAATCTCCTCGGTAGCTCTGGCCTGGCCTGCTTCCTGGATGGCTCCAAGAGGGCTGGGCTTGACTCAAGTTTCTGGGTGGCTCGTTGATCGGCGTTGGTCGGGTCTGGCTCGATCTCATCATTTCTTTCTCCCGGCAGTACATCTGAGGTTCATTTGAGGGCTTCGGAGCCACGTAGCTACTGCTACGTAGGTTCTTCCACTGGGCCACCGGACCAAAGTCTTCGTTTGGGAGTCTTCTTGCATTTTCTTCCCTTTTTCAGGGCCGGGCCCACAGGAAACTTCAGGACTTCTGCCAAGTAGGTGAACCCTATCAGGCTGGCAAAGAGGTGGAGAGCCTTGACACGGGAGAGGAAGCTGCTGTGTTGAAATTGTTGCTCTCACGTTGCCAGCATGGTGGAATGCCGGTCGCTGCTGCTCTGCGTGCCCTGTTTCATAGGCGGGTGTTTGTACTCAGTTGATGGTGGAACTGGTTGGTCATTCCATGGGCCGTGAATGAAGGCCCAAGATATTCAAACTCAACAAAGGTCTCCAATACTTATATAATTGTTTAATTGAATCTCGCATTCTTCCCCTTGAACATGAGCTTCTTCCCCCCACATCAACCACACTACTACTCGGCAAGGAGTTGGACAACAGGAATGGTGTGTTTCCAGGAATCACTTCCACCTTTCTCTTTCTCAGAAGTAGCACGGCGCAGGTGCCTTGTAGCAGTTCTTTTTGCCAAACTTGAATGCGACAAAGGTTGCAACCATTTTTCAATATCGCAAGCTCATGCAAGCCCTGCTTGACGGTGTTTAGAATGACGGTGTGGCTTGCGTCCTCCAATAAAAAGCCACTCTGTACATCCAGTGTGGCCTCCTTTGAATTAAGGCCGAGTGGTTGACGCGTTGAGGGGGGTGGTTGACCTCGCACTGCGGGCCTCCTGCAAGGTGGGCGGTATTTCCTGCCGCAGGTTGGCAGTCGGGAAGCCAGATGATGAGTTGTAAAGGTTTCAGAAATAGACACCACTTCTGCTTCCGTTTCCCTACCCCTGTTGTTTGATTTTACCACCACCCCGACCACGGTGATGATGAAGACTGTATATAATCCTACTGTATCTTAAACCAGTATTCCCCTTGCTCCTAAGGAAGGCTTCAGTTGCAGATGGACGGTCAGAGATGATCACTGGATCATAGTGGCCAGTCTGTGATCATCTCTGAAAGCTTGGATGGGGCGGATTTCCGCATTCTCTTTTCCAATATCCTCCCTCCAGGCATTTCCTGCATGTGGAATTGGCGATCCGGTCTGCAAAGCTGTGCTTCTTGTTGAATGACATCCCCTTGTTTAATGGCCCTTGCCCGCGAACTGTTAGGGCAAAATTCGGAATGTGAATGTGAAGCGCGAAACCAGCTCATTGCATTCCTGGCACGTCCGCATGAACTGCTTGTCGAAGCTGTGGCATAATTGGGCATGTTCATCTCCTTCTTCCAGGAGCATCTGGAAAATTGTTTCCCCATCCATATCTCGTGTTGCAATTGTTTGAGCAATTTTGCTCCAAGAAAGTCAGAGCTTTTTTCGTGCTGAAGCGTTTGTGAGACTCCCATGGTTCTCCATGATGATCCTTTTGCGAGCTTGCATCAGAGGGTGGGTTGAAGAAAAAGGATGTGGGCATGGATGTCTTTCACAGTTACTCCCGCTCCCGGCTGCTCCTCACAGGCATAGTAGGATATAGTCGGCATAGTCAGTCTATAGTCTATATGGTGAGGTAGGAGTTCGGAGTCATTGTTTTAATCCGCCTTCCGGGTGACTTGGAAGGTGGCACGTTCGAAGAGTTGAACCTTTCTTTTTCTTCTTCTTCTTGTTCTTCTTCTTTTTCTTCTTCTTCTTCTTCTTCTTCTTGTGTCCCCATTGACCTCCCAAGGCCTCCACCTAATACCGAACTCCTTCTTTGGTCTTCAGTTTGGCTGGGTCCATCTGAGCAATCTCTTGAAAGCTGCTCCATTTACCTCTAGTGCGGCTCGGGGTGCTAAGTGTTTCACGGACTGGGGTCAGTCATATGATCGCATGTCCGTGACTCCAGGCTGAAAGGAAGGAATTTTGTTCCATGAAAGCTTAGTGTTTCCCTAGGTCCGTTGGGATCCCCCGTCATCCATGGGTTCAGATGCAGGCATGCTGTGCTACAAATTGGAGGGCGCCGCCAATGCGAATCTACCCCTGGAAAACTCCAATCCAAGGCTCCAACCTCGCCTCAAGACGTTTTCAACGCTTCCTGTTTCCTTCCGGCTTGATCCACTCGAGCCATCATTTTGGTGGGCGATAAGTGAACCTCGTGCACTGGACATGGCAGCCGGTTCCTCTGGTTGCCATTTTTTGAACATTCACAGTATATATACACATATAATCACACACACACACACGAATATATATATATATATATGTGTGTGTGTGTATATATATATACCCATATTGTGATGGAAAAATGTCAAACAGGCTTCCAACAAAAGGGAGAGTCGTGGAGCGAAAGATGTAGCCGAGCTTCCCATAAATGGGCAGACATCGGAAATGGCTTGCTTTTCACTGACACTGGTCAAACAGACGTGGAGATGGGCTGGGAAGGGTTTCTCAGTCAACTGACACTTGTTGTCACAGTGCGCACACCCTTCCAGACAGAGGCCCCAGCCACGAAATGCAGCAGAAAGTGCTGGCATAGCCGGAGGCAGAGGCAACAAAGCTGTGGCCTGAGCCTCAGGCACTACCATGAATACCTGTGAAGCTTTCACACGATTTATATAGATATGCGCAGAGTTGCGAGATTAGTCCCCCGGCATTCAGTCAGGGGCAACATATGTTTAATCGCATGGATACTCAAGGAGGTTCAGCGTTGAAGCTTTGCTCAAAGCTAGGAAACTGATGCCACCAAAGATGTGTCAACAAACCACCGTGACTAGCTCAGGCGACTTCTTCAAATTGTTTGCTTCAAGTTGAATTGAAGTTGGTTTTGGCATTTTTGAGTAAGTATTTCCGATTTCAAGTCAGGTCCACTTGAAGCTCCCAGGCATTGGATGGGTTTTCATTTTGCCTACAGAGTATCGGAGTATGTAACCCCTTGCATGGACTTCCCTTACTTTTTAGGTTTTTCGTCTCCCTGTCAGTTCACCTCCTAAGCGTCTTCAACTCCGGCAATTCTTGTGTGGAACCCAATCATTATATAACTGCAACTGTTGCTTTAGCCGCAGCTTTTGCAAAGGGAGGCAAAATTCTGCAACACAGTACGGTGCAGACAAAGTCAGAGAGAGAGAGAGAGAGTCATAGATAAATAGATAGATAGATAGATAGATAGATAAAGATAGATAGATAAAGATAGATAGATAGATAGATAGACAAATAGATAGGTAGATAGATTAGATAGAGAGAGAGAGAGAGTGAGAGAAACAAAGCCATGACGCACTTGCATAACCAAAAGAAAAATGGACAAGCTAGAGATACCGCATCCGACGATGGCAGGAAAGAAGCAAAGAAACCTGTGCCAAAGGTCCCCCGAGCCCGAGCTAGTTTGGCTTTGCACTTCGGCTTTCAGGACACTTGTAAGGAGCACGGAGACTAGCAACTAGCAGCTAGCATTGCAACTTTCAACTTCGGCCTGCGCTTTTCCTGGACCAACTGGTAAATCTTGACCAGCTGCTAGGCGGTGCCATCAAAACTCCCACCGACGCCAGTGGCCAACGAAGCGGAGCAGGCAAGTGCACAGCCTCACATGTAAGCCAGTTGCTTTGACAGACGGGTTTTTGTGAATACAACTTTGATACGGCCCACGTACGCAGCAATTGGCAATGCTCTTGTTTGCAAGGATGCTCCTACACCTGAGATCCCTAATGAGCTATATACTATATGGTATCGTCCGGCATCGTCAGATTCTGCAGGTGCACGAAAGCCCTTGGCATCACCAACGTTTCGAGGCAAGGCGACTTACTGTACATCATTCTCGTGACGTCTTCTTTAGCCGCTCTTACCTAATTATATAAGTAGTTCCGGGCAAGCCGGCGGCGGAAGTTTCCAAAAGAATAAACATAGGAAATGGGCATGTGGCAGGCTGATTCGCCGAGCTGCGATGTTCTTTGACAAAACAAGTTGGACCCGACCAATGGAGCGAAAGCGAAGCAACCACCGTCAACTGTCTCGCAGGAAAAAACGTTGTTCGTGCATTTTGCAAAATACAGAATAGAGATGACTCAGCCGTGTAGTAGAGGTACTACAAAGTCGCCAGTTCTCAGCTTCCAGCTCCACGGCTTGCTCAGCGTACTAAAGTTGTACTACAAAGTCGCCAGTTCTCATCTTCCAGCTCGCCAGCTACTCCGCGTACTAAAGTTGTACTACAAAGTCGCCAGTTCTCAGCTTCCAGCTCCACAGATTGCTCCGCGCACTAAAGTTGTTGTACTACAAAGTCGCCAGTTCTCAGCTTCCAGCTCCCCAGATACTCCGCGTACTAAAGTTGTACTACAAAGTCACCAGTTCTCAGCTTCC